>SJYT01038762.1:0-57957 GCA_006410635.1 Cephalophus harveyi | reverse complement strand
CATATTGATAAGGGAACTTTTACTCCATCTTTGGCTTTCATGAAAACAGGGTGCACAGCCTTGCTCCTAGATTTCTTTGGGCCGTTGCATTCACCGGCGTAAATAAACCTACCGCTTGTGAGCTGGGAAAGCTGCTATTTTAAAGATGAAAAAATTTCAGCTTCTGGATGGCTGCTTTCATTTAACACAGCTTCAAATGAATTTATGAACTGTTCTATAATGTTTTCTGCATACACCAAATGGCAGGCTTTAGGCAGAAACCCAATATATGTTTAGTTAGTATATAATAAACATAATATTTACATGGGCGATGCACTGTGTTAAGAATCTAGAGGAGATGCTCTATAAACTGTCATTGAATTCTCTAACATAGAGCTCTACACCAAGTGGTCCATCAAGATCCCAGGAGAATTTTTGCAGAGAGACATGGCCCACTCCACGTACATACACGCACACACACACACATGCATGCATAGACACACACACGTGTTTGTTGGCATGTGCATGTAAGCACACAGACCTGGGTCTCTTTCATTTAAAAAAAAGAAAAATTCTAATCAAAATCTTGACAACAATCTCATTTTCTTTGGCCGCTAGAATGACAATGTCATTTAAGATATTGTTTTTAACTTTCAATAAATATATCTCTGTTGTTTTGAAGACTGTTTCAGGGCTTAAAATATATATATATGTATATATATATTTAATCCCAGTAGATAGAGAAATTAGTTCATTTCTTAAGCAATAAACAGAGAGCAGGGAGGCGCTGAATAAACGTGTTTAGATGGAATTTTTCCTTTGAAAAGCCCACTAGTTAGGCCCTATAACACCTCGGTTGATATTTCTACAGTGCAAACACGATAGTGGAAATTAGGTTGCCCCAGCAAATTCAGTTTAGTGGAAATTTGTTATGAATAAAATACTGCTGTTGGCTCTAGAACATTGAATTTATCCCCCAAATAATATCCCAGAAATACCACTTCAGACGAAATCAACTCTAAATAATTGATAAATTCAGTTTGTTTAGAAACCTTTTGACCTCTGTAATAGAAAGTAAAAACACATTTCAGTTATTAGAGTCACATATATTCCCTCTGGTAAGAGGAGCTTTTAATTTTAAGCTGGGCTCTGTAGGGGCCATTTGATAAAGCTGCAAGAAATTTTTCAACTGCTGCTGTTGGATTTGGGTCAACCTCCTTTGGGAAAATGGAAAAAGATAAATTGGTAGCTTTTCATAACACACAAGGAAACTTCAGAGATTTTAAAAATTAAGATCTATTGGAAGTGAAAGATAGATTTTTGGTAGCCTCCTCAATTTCCCATCCCCTAAATCTGTCTTAACTTTCTTTCTCTCTTTTCTTTAAAAATAAGATTTAAATGTTCTTGCTATTAAAATAAACAAACAGGGAATCAGCATTTCCCATTAATGCCATGCATTTCTTTTTACATAAGAGCTATCATTCTTATCTGCCATATTTAATGCAATTCTAAAGTATCATAGAGAAAATAGCAAGGTACTAGTTCAACTATTATTTTAAGATTTTTTTTTTGATGTGAACCATTTTTAAAGTCTTCAACTGAATTTGTTATAATATTACTCCTGTTTTATGGTTTGATTTTTTTGGCCATGAGGCATGTGAGATCTTAGTCCATCAATGGGGAGTTGAACCCACACGCCCTGCCTTGGAAGTCAAAGTCTTAACCACTAGACCACCAGGGAAGTCCTTCAACTATTTTCTTAAACATTTGTTATAAATACACTTATTAAATAATTTTATTGATTATTTCTCTTTGGTGATAAAAGGCATAGCTTGGCAAAAGTCCTCCAACATGGCTCTCCATGTTGGAAAAAATGCACAAACTATAACAAAAGATTTACATTTATAACAGTATTATCAATATCATTCATAAGTATTCAAAAACACAACCTTTCTTTATGATGAAGAAATTAAAATTTTAAAAATTCATCTCTATTGTTACATTTACCTAAGATGTGCTTCAATTACACAACTCATGGAAGTAGATTTTTATCTGTACTTTCTAAATGTTGTGTGTTAAGAATTTACATGGAAACTAGGTTTTTGTGATCCAGTATGCCTAACAAGACCTCAATCGTATGTGGACATATATTTATTACACTGTGGACTTGTGAGGCAAAGGATTATATCTGATCTTTATATGTTCCTTATGAACCCAATTTTCCCTTTTTCATATAATAGATTATTTAAAGTCTTCATTTTTGGAAACTCTTAACCCTGACTCAAACATCAGAAGCAGGGACAGAGGTCTCTCCCTGGGGGCTTCGGATTCTGTTTTTCAAAGCTCTCCACAAATTTATTTGCTTCCCCATCAGATTCTACCCCTTCCCTCTGCCTCCTCTCCATCATTTCTTGGACCAGGACATTGTCTTCCAAGTAACGTATTGAATTCCACATGTACCAGGCACCCAGGCTTGTCAGAATGGCTAGATTCCCAGGGTTCCTGGATAGATACAGTTGAGACCCCAAAAAATGGAAGAAAGTTTCTTGTTCTGTGGCAAAATACACTGACTTTTGATAGTGAGCTCATGCTTTGCAGTCATTTGACTGAAAGAACATTGGGAATTGGTGTAGAATCATGCAAAGAAAAAAATACACCTGAATAAGGGACTTCACTGGTGGTCTGTGTCTAAGACTGCATGTCCAATGCAAAGGGCTCCAGGTTCAATCCCTAGTCAGGGAATTAGATCCCACATCCCACAGTAAGACTTGGTGCAGTGGAGGTGTTAGTTGCTCACTCATGTCTGACTCTTTGCAACCCCGTGGACTGTAGCCCACCAGGCTCCTCCATCCACGGGATTTTCCAGGCAAGAATACTGGAGTGGGTTGCCATTTCCTTCTCTAGAGGATCTTCCCAACCCAGGCACTGAACCCGAGTCTTACACTTGCAGGCAAACTTACCACCTGAGCCACCAGGGAAGCTTCAAGACTCAATGCAGTCAAATAAATAAATATATAGATATAGGCTTCCCAGGTGGCACTAGCAGTAAAGAACCCACTTGCCAATGAAGAAAAAATGAGACACAGTTTCGATCCCTGGGTCAGGAAGATCCCCTGAAGGAGGGCATCGCAACCCACTCCAGTACTCTTGCCTGGAGAATCCTATGGACAGAGGAGCCTGGTGGGCTACCGTCTGTGGGGTCACCAAGAGTCAGACACAACTGAGCAAATAACATTTTCACTCATTTCAGCAACATTACTGACCAGAACCAAAAGGTTAAAACAACCCAAAGTCTGTTGAAAGGTGAATAAATGAACAGTATGTGTTCCACAGAGTGGAATATTTTTCAGGCTTAAAAAGGAAGAGAATTCTGACACATGTTACAACATGGATGAACCCTGAAGACCACTGTGTTAAGTGAAATAAGCCAGTCACAAAAGGATAAATATTGTATGAAGTACCCATGGTAGTCAAATCCTCAGAGACAGAAAATAGAAGGGTAGGCGCTAGGGGTTGCCGGAAGGGACATGGAGAGTGTTGAACAGACAGTTTCAATCAGAAAGACAAAGTGCTTCTCAGATGGATTGTGGTGATGGTTATACAACAATGTGAATGTCTTTAATGCCACTGAGCTGTATATTTAAACATGATTTAACTGGTACATTTTATGTTATACATATTTCTCCACAATAATAAAGGACCAATGCCACCACTCATTGAAATCTCATGATAAAAATAAATCCAGTGTGAGTAGATTGTCCTGTTCGATCCAAATAAAAATGTACCCAAGATGATAAGCCCAAGTTAATATTTTTGCCACTTCTGTTTGCTGTTCTCTCTTTGGCCACATCTGTCTTGTTGCCTTACCTCCACTAGCAGTGTTGAGAGGGTTCCTGGTCTTGTTCTTGACTCTAAAGAAGCTGCCTCTAGACAACCCAAGGGCTAGTTTCTCAAAAGTCCTCCTTAACTCTGGGACACTTCCTCTACTCCCAATCTACTAAAAATCCACGTTAAGCAGGAACGGTTGGTTCAATTAAACTGATGAATCAAAACGTATTTATTCCTCTTTGAGGACACCAGCGTTCTGTCACATGATTTCGGTTTTTGATTACAAAGATTCTTCACATAATCATATGACCTAGTTTTCTCACCCTTAGAATAAGCTCTAGATTAGTCATATGAAAGCATTTTGGGACTTCCCTGGCGGTCCAGTAGCTAGGCCTTCACCTTCTAAACAGGGAGTGTGGGTTCCATCCCTGGTCAGATAGCTAAGATCCCACATCCCTTGAGGCCAAAAAAATCAAAACATAAAACACGAGCAATATTGCAACAAATTCAATCAAGACTTTAAAAATGGTCCACATCAAAAAAACAATCCTTTTTTAAAAAGGGCGTTGTCAATTTCCGTAAGTCGAATGTCCTCATCCACTGTGTCAGAATTTTAAGTGAGTCCAAAACATTTGTCACAGATAAATTGTTCTTTCCTTTTTTCCTTATTCTGGTACTTTTATCCACTAGAGCAGGCCTATCATAGCCTTAGTTTCCCCAGCATTAATTCAGAAATGATTTAAAGTTCTGTCACCCGAAACCAGATCAAACCTTCTAGAAAGGAGCAAACTGCCACTTACGATGTTATACATTGGTTTCGCGAAGGGTTTCAAAGTCAATTTTTGTAACTAGTTTATGCTCAGTTCTCAGTTTGCTCAGACGACATCTCTTGTGTCTGTTTTGTGCCACGCCAATTTAAGTCAATTAAAGTGTCCTTCACGTGATTGAAAAATAATTTCACAATTGAGCTGACAAGGCTATCAATAGCTAAATTCCTTGTCATTAGAATGTTTGTTACATATAGAGCTTAGTTTCTTTATTTTCATAGCTAATTCTGGCAAAGATCAAATTAAAGGTACTATCTGAGAAAAATCCTCCTAGCTCTCCTAAACAAGCCAGCCTTTGACAAGCACCCTGGTGCCCAGTTACATGCTTGAAATTTGTTGCCTGATCATTTGACCCCAAGTCCTNTATAGAGCTTAGTTTCTTTATTTTCATAGCTAATTCTGGCAAAGATCAAATTAAAGGTACTATCTGAGAAAAATCCTCCTAGCTCTCCTAAACAAGCCAGCCTTTGACAAGCACCCTGGTGCCCAGTTACATGCTTGAAATTTGTTGCCTGATCATTTGACCCCAAGTCCTACTTTTATTACATCAATCACTCACTCAACAACTCTTTTTTTCCTCAAAAGATTTTTTTTCAGTGTTCACAAACTCCTGGTTGTGAAACGTGAGTTCCATGTGGAGACCTCGTATGATGTGGCACTTTGTTTACTGGGAAGAGAGGGAGGTTTTTTCACGTTTGTCTGTGCACACATCTTTACGGTTTAAAAAAATATATGTGCTAGAATAGAATGAGTTCTTTACTTTCAACAACATCATAAAAAGAATTTGGTCTCAAAAGATTTCATTTTACTTATTTTACATGACATACATTCTACTTGTATGCTACGTTTATGCCCCTTTAATTTGCATACACTATGTTTATAATTAAACATTAAAAGTATGCCACTAAATATATCCCTTTCCCTCTGAAACCCAGAATAAATGCATACAGATACAGCCTACCTTCATGGCTTGCTGAATTTACCCATTAAAATAAAATCTTTGTGACTCCACATGGGTATCATCTGTCCTAGTCTTTCAACCAAGGTCCAGTCAATGCTTAACTTCCTGTTGGATATTTTACTGAAAATGGCTACAATTCCTTCCCAATCCATGTCCCAGACTGTGGATATGTTCCCCAACCAAATCAGGAAGTCTGTCCCCTCCGAGGACACGACTGTGATCCTACTCTTCAAATCTTGTGCCATCTTGGATTCATTCCTTAATCCTAGTATTAGTCCAATGACGTCAGTCTGTCGCTGATCCAGTTTAGGAAGTACCAGGCTCATTCTGCCTCTGAAGTTTCTAGAACCCATCTCTTTCTCCTCACTCCTCCTGTCATTCTCATTCAGGTTCCCATTCGCTCTTGCTGGATTCCTGCAATTGTTGCCTCTTCAGCCCCATCCCCCACGCCCCCCCAACACACACCAGGAACAGGAATAGGAACGTCGCTCAGTCGTGTCTGACTCTTTGCGACCCCATGGACTGTAGCCTACCAGGCTCCTCTGTCCATGGGATTTTCCAGGCAAGAGTACTGGAGTGGATTGCCATTTCCTCCTCCAGTGGATCTTCCCGACCCAGGGATCGAACCCGGGTCTCCCACATTGTAGACAGATGCTTTACCGTCTGAGCAGACAGCAAACCCACCTATGTCTAAACAGTATCTTGAAAAGGTCTCTTTTGTTAAGTCAGGCTACTACCAGATCCATTGATTCACATTGTACCATGTGGAATCTGAGTTCATTTACTTAGTCACTGGCCATTTATTAAACATCTGGTATACCTACAATTTCTGTCTTTCTAGCCTGCTTCCCATCATGACCCAATAGGTGATATGGACCCCACCATAAAACGGATTCAATCATAATATGGGCCACCATAAAATAGACACCACCTTAATAAGGGCTCCATCATAATAAGGACTCCACAATAATACGGGCTCTCATAATAGGGGACTCTGGGCCATGTTGAACTCATTTCTGTTTCCAACACCATCTCTTCTGCTCTTTCTTCACCTCTACTCCTCTCTGTTCTTTGTTTCTTCAATCCAAATCACTTCTACCTGGGAAAACTTTCCTGATGATTCCAAACACTGTTGACATCACACTCCCCTGGAAAACATTGAATCAGTTCAATCCAGTCTCATATTGACCCTTTCTCATCGAGTATACTTTCTTGCCAACCCATAAACTCATTCATATGAAAGTCTCGTTCTACATTCTTCTTTGGGGCACCCAGAGCACTTTGCTTGTGGAGGAAACACACATCCCTCAGCTCCCTCCCAACTGCCCTGCTGTATACCCTAGGTCCCCCAAGCACAGCAGAGGGCAGCGAATAATGTGAATGATCCTTGAATGAGAACTGACCATCTTCAGGAGAGAGACACAGTTGGATCGCTCCAAGGGACAGTCATTTGGCAAAAGTCAGGCCACGTTTGTAGGTAGTTTGACACCTCACTCTAGTAGACAATGATGTCTGGTCCGAAAATACATTTTTGGAGCTGCTGAGCTAGAGCTCTTCTGATTATTTGCCTACTTAAGATTGTACGTATCCATACACGTTCAAATTATTAGGGTGAATGGGACCGTCTACGACATGCTCATGATTGAGGACTTGGCCTCAGCTCTCTGACCGATTTGCATGGACAGACCCTGTCAATATGTTTCTGGAGAGTCTGGTGAAAAATACAGGAATAGAGATCAGAAATTGCATTTCCTCCTTGGCATCCAAGAGGGGAGATTTGAAGGGTGGGAGCTGGCGTCCCGGTTGGCTGGGAGACAATTGTATCAGAGTGTTCTGTTTTGTTCTGGCTGGATAGTGTCTGCTTATCAAAAGCAGGAAATTGTATTTTAACTTGGATCTGTAGGAAGCCTGCCAGGGTGGGGCTGATCTGGTGAGGGGGGTGGAAGTGGGAGGCAGACCAGGGCAGAGAACAGCCAGTGCTAGACCACTGCAGGGCCTCAGGCAATGAGAAGCTCAGCAGGAGTAAAAACTGCTTTAAAAAACAAAACAGAAGACCTGGGTTGAAGATGCGAATGAGCTTGTCTTCTCCAGATGGGAAGAAATTGAGGAGCTGTTTTCTGCTCTGGAGGGGAACATGGGTCCCCCTGTAGATCAGGGGCTCCTTACCAGCTACGTCATAGGAGAGCTGACTCAGTTATAGTCCCGAAGAGAAAATAAGCAGAGAAGTTGTTTGATGCCAGATCTCAGGCCTCACAGATACTGAGATAGGAATATCTTTGTGCCAGGAAGGAGCATGCAGGAGAAATGAAGGGAAAGCATATTTTTGTGAGTGGTCTTTTGTTTGTGCTGAATTTCTAATGAATGTGGTAAGAGACGTGAGGACTAATTTTAGCTAATGAAAAGACAATGAGAGCTGTTAGGGAACTTTAATATACAGGAATATGAAAGCAGCATCACATTTATTCACTCTTCTGTAAACAAAAGCAAATAAATACTAATTGGACATTCAGCAATTAAAATTCAATCTAAGAGAATGAGTAGAACTAGTTGATTCTTACCTTTTAGATAGGTGTTGAGAAAGAATGGGATTCATCTGCTTTCCGAGTGAAAGGTGTGTGTGTATGTGGGTTTTGAAGAAATGAAAAAAGCAAAGTCAGGCTTCAAATATTTTGTGTATATATATATGGGTATATGATATACATATATACACACATGGAGAGAGATATAAAAAATGAATCTGTTAGAAAGCAAAATAGCGTGAGAATATTACTTAAGTCACAGCTAAAAGTCATAGGTAGAAACATGAAATAATTTCTCTTAGACTTTTCATTCTTTTATATTCCCATAACTCAGAACACATTATAATGAGCATTCTGACGTTAACTATTTGTGTAAATAGCAAATTGAATGCACAAAAACGCTATTATATTTTTCAAAAAACTTTTTTTTTTTTTTCTGTTCACCTTATAACAGTTTTTCGGTAAGGAAACCACTAGAGTGGGTGTTTTCTGTTACTTTACTGTGACTGGTATTTCATCTTCTGTAATAATATTAAAGAAATGCAAGTCAGAAAATAAACCAGTTCAACTAAGGTTTATCTTCATTTTTAAAAGTTCTGTATTTGAGAATGGTGCATACAGACTTGGAACCAGACATTCACTAGGTAGATTTTCTGCAGTATATTTAATCTAAAAGTTTAGGCAGAGAATATTTTGAAGGTAGAACTAAAATAGAGAGGACTCAGATATAAAGAAGCAGTTTGTGTCATTTTTTAAATTTTAATGCTTATAAATCTATTTAATGGAAATGTTACTAGAAGCCTAAGACTCTATTTTGTTTTAAAAGTATTTCTAGCAATTAAGACCAAGATTCAGTGTGTTTAAAAAAATTTTTTTTCACTGTTGCAACAGTTCTCCTTTCACTGTAAAAGCCTAGACTTTCTTTATTTTTTTTTTATTTTCTTACATCCCAAGCAGCTCTGGTTAAAACATAGTTAATGTACCAACCGCAATTAGCCAACTGTCAAAGGCTCAACCGTTGATAAGCTTCATTTAACTAATTTGAGAAGTGGAAGTTTTAATTTTTTTTTTTCCAGGAAGGTAACTTCTTTCCTTATTTCCTGTCAAGAGAGCCAAGTCCTGTGACCTGTGGTTAAAAGGGCTCTTTGTAATTAAGACAGGGGGTCTCCAAGTGAACTGGTTCTCACAGTAGGAGGGGAAAAGGGAGAGAGAAAGAGAGAGAAAAGGGAGGAGATGGAAGAGGAGGAGGAGGAGGAAGAGGAGCAGGCGTGACACCCCTTAACCCGGGATGTGAGCACAGCCAGGGCTGGCCCCTGCGCCTTGAGCCACCCGGCCATCTTCGGGGCCATGGGCTCTGTGTCCTTTTATGGAGCAAGAGTCTATTAAGACCTTGGTGAGCTGGCCTGTCGTGGGGAGGTGCCCCCTCTGCAGTGTCCGTGCATAGACAACCAGAAACTGATCAACCGTGTTATATCAATAACATTCTCACACCAGGTTGTGTAAATTGATCTTTTACAATTTCTCTCGGTGACAGTCTCTGTAACCAACAAGATAAATCATTCCTCCTGTGGCTTTTTTATTGATTGCTGAGACCTGTATAAAAATTACACTGCTCAAGCTGTGAAGTGAACATCCTCATAAAAGAAGACTTTTTATTTACAATCAAAATATGTTTGGGCCCAGATCAAGTGCAGATTTACAAGCTCAGAAGAACGGTGAAATTTAAGAGACTTAGAGAAATCTAAAAATTAAAAAGAAACACTGCCCCTCCCACCAAAAAAAAAAAAAACAGCCATCACAACTTCAAGAATACACACAATGTGCCTCAATTTAAGACCATGATTTAAAAAAAAAAAAAGCTTTACACATTTGACGCTAAGCTTAACAGACAGCCATCTGCTAAAATAGCAAGACAGAAAAACTGCCACAACCAAATTAATCTTTCTATTTTGTCAAGAAAGCTTTGGTAGCTTAGACAAAATCATAGAACAAGACACACTTCAAAGATGAGACTTGATCTTTTTTAAGAAGTTTAATTCGCATTATTTTGCAATCATGGAAGTTTCTTTAGTTCTGCTTGAGGAATAATTTACAATTCTGGAGTACTTAGAGTTCTTAAATGTCGTTGAAATACAATTGATATCTTTGAATATATGTTTTACACAAATAGCATCTTGAAATATAAAGTCTTTTTTCTTTTCAATACTAATTTTACATTCTACTACTACAGGAATAAAACTACTCGCCATTTGAAAACATTGTGTTGAGAAGAGTTTCAAAGTGAAAATAGAAACTGCATTTTTTTTTTCCTTAAACTTCTTTTCAAGTCAGTTTTCCTTCTGGTGCACAATTTTGAATCACCTGCTAATAAATACAATGACATCCTTTGAGAAAAGTGCAAAAGAAAAATGTCAAATATTTTTGCATCATAGCATGAGTTAATGATGTTTATAAAATAAAATGAATTACCCTAAGTTATCTCGAGCCTGAAACCACTTCCCATGCACGCCCTGTGAGGCGGGTATTGTGTTTCAATTCAAACAGCGTTTCACAGACCTAAGAATCCAAGCATAGCCTTTTGTATACATCTAAGAGGGGACGACAGAGATGGTCCTTTTTGTCCCTTCCCCTTGAGCCTCTGCCCGGTTTCTCTGAAGCTGGGCTCTTTCTTTGCAGTTTTAGAGAAGGCCCTTTCAATGGAGCAGGCCACAGGCGCGGGCGGGGGACCGCGCGGGGAGGGAGTTGGGCTGGTTTCCTCGTTTCCAAGAGGAAAAGTGAAGAGTGTGGCATCTGGGGCCAGGCTCCCTCGCTTCTCTGGGAAACACTCTCACGGGGACAGAACCGCAGCAACACACGTTCCGGACAAACAGTAAGAAGCGGAAAGCTAGTGGCTCCAGAGGCGAGGCTGGAGTGGTACCCTGCTGCCCACAGTATCGCCTCCTCCTAGAAGCTCTGCAGTCGCGCATCTCCCGGCCAAGCCACCGCTGCGCGCCCCGCCGGGGCCACGGCCCCTCTCCTGCAGAGCGGGGTCCAGCCCTCTTCCTATCTGGGCCGCCCTAGCCCCTGTGCCCACGTTCACCGGCTGCCTTTTGGTTCTTGGTCCCTCGTGCTTCAGTTCTTTGTAAGGCAGATCTTCGGTGGGCGCTGGCACTAAACCCCAGTAAGAACCACCACAGCGACCAACTGTCTGGGGTCGGGGGTGGGCAGCCCGCATCCAGACGCGCGGCGCCTGCGGGGTACACAGCCTGCCGCTCCATCCCCGCTGCGCGCTTGGCCCCGCGCGCCGAGGAGAGATGCCCGCGCGCCTGACCGCCGGGATCAGGGAACAGGGGGCGCGCCGGAGCTGCGGGGGCCCACCCCCTCCCCCTCCCGTGCTCGAAATTGGCTGCGCAAAGCCGAGGTCTCGGTGGTCCAGGGACCAAAAACCGCCGCCGAGGGCATGACTAGGCGAGTCGGGACCCGCCTGCCTGGGAGGAAGCGGCGCTTTTCCTTATCTCCTTCTTGGGACTTAGAGCAGCAGAGGTTAGACAGGAGGGACAATAGCAGGGTCCAAAAGCGAATTCCCGGGGGGAAGCGGGCCCCCTGGGCTCCCAGGTCGAGCAGAATGAAGAGGACTGCAGCTGAAGCCCAGGGACCAAGGGAGCCATCCTGACCCCAAAGCCTGGGGTGAGCCTTCTGCGCCACCCCAAGAAAGCTTGGCCCAGTCTAAGCAGCAGAATCCTGCTGCTCAAAGAGGGTTTCTTTTCTTTTCCTTTCTTTCTTTTTTCTCCTTTTTTTGAAAGGTGTTTAAGTACAGATCTTGTCAGACAGGGACAAGATGGGAAAAATCACTAGATTGGGTGTTGTATGTGGGGTTTTTTCCCCCCTCATGGAAGATATACATATAATGTGAAGTACCTTTTGAAGTGTTTTTATTTTAAATCAAAACAGTTTTCTAAGAAAAAAAATACTGTTTTGTTGTTGTTGCTGTTCAATCTCAGAGAAATATATGACAACAGGTTGCTCATTCTGGTTTTTATTTTGCATCAATAGGGGTCTTTGTTTCTCCAGGGAACAGAAAGAGCAAAAAAAGGAGAACAGTGGGGAAAGAAGGGGAAGCTTATAGGGAGAGGATTTAAGTGAGATTTTCAACCCATTGAAAAAATGGGTTTTTAAAAACGTTTGCCAAAACAACATCAGTAAATGTTGCCAGATAGCTCCTTTAATAAGATGATTCAGGTGTTTCAATCTATTGCTGGCCGGGCAGTGGGGGTGGGAGGAGTCAGTCCCCAAACTCATGCATGTCAGTTAAATGAGTCCAAGAGTTGATTGCTGAACATAGTAACTGTTTATCTCTGAAACTGTGTCTGCATGCTATGGCTAGAGGAGGCATCTTCTTTTATCCCATTCTTTTGGGGATGAGAATATGACGCTTGGAGGACAAAGGGTCAGCTGAGAACTGCACATGGGGATGACCGTGTAGGTTTCTTGTACCTTTGTTGTTGTTATTTAGTCGCTAAGTTGTGTCTGACGCTTTTGTGACCCCATGAACTGTAGCCCGCCAGGTTCCTCTGTCCATGGGTTTTCCTGGATAAGAATACTAGAGTGGGTTGCCATTTCCTTCTCCAGGGGATCTTCCCGACTCAAGGATGGAACCCGCATCTCCTTCGTTGGCAGGTGGATTCTTTACCACTGAGCCACCTGGGAAGCCCTAACACTAAGACTGGGGTGTGAACAACTCAGGCCAGTACTGAGCACTGTGCGCCCCCGCCCCCAGCTCCGTGTCTTTTCCCCTGAAAGGGTATAACTCCCATCACACATGGCATTGTGCAAGGCCCAAGCTATGCCGCTAAGACATGAGTCTGCAGACACCTACCTCCCTTGTCTCCCTGGGAAAGGGACCCATAGGTTTCCACTGCCCTGGGTCAGGGTGCAGACGATGCCGCAGCTGACCCCTCCCCTGCCCCACCTGCAGCTGCAGGCACCTGCCTTAGCACCAGGACACAGGCAGAGGGGAGACAGTCAGAGATGTGATGTCATCTACCCTCCTATCCCCACCTCCACCCCCCAGAATGAAGGCAGGGGAAACCCACTGGAAACTGCACCTTTCACCTCCCTCCTTTGTCAGGTAGAGAGGATGTGTGGCCATGAAAAGCTGGAGTGGTGAGGCAAAGAGGCAGGAGGGGATTGGTAGCTGAAGAAGGGAGTTATGCTTTTGTTTCACTGGAATATAATTGCTTTATAATGCTTGTGTTTGTGCTGTTCAATGTAGTGAATCAGCTGTATGTATACATATATCCCCTCCTTCTCGAGCCTCCTTCCCACCTCCCACCCCTGTCCCACCCTCTAGGTCATCACAGAGCACCGAGCTGAGCTTCCTGTGCTGTACAACTGCTTCCTATCAGTTATCTATTTTGCATGGCAGTGTATATCTGTCAGCACTGATCTCCCAGCTCATCCCACCCTCTCCTTCCCTGCCTGTGTCCGCAAGTCTGTTTTCTGTCTGTGTCTCTGTCCCTGCCCTGCAAAGAGGTTCATCAGTACAATTTTTCTAGATCCCACATACATACATCCTTTAATATACAATATTTGTTTTTCTCTTGCTGCCTTACTTCACTATGACAGACTCTAGGTCCATCCGCGTCTCTGCAAATGACACTGCTCTCTGTACCTGTTACTGGCTGAGTAATATTCCATCTTACATGTGTGCCACATCTTCTTGACTTAGGGATAAGCTGAAGGACGCCTTGCTTGCTTGCTTGGTTTTCCTATTTTATTACTCTCTGAAATCTAAGGCCTATGGTTGCTTTAAAAAAAAAAAAAGGTGAGTTTTTCTTTCTATCTCCAATTTTCCTGGTGCAGGAAGGGCACTTTGAAATAAAGAGAAAGAGAATTTAGGTGGGAGGAGCTTCGCTAGGAAGAGATGGGCCCACCTTCTCTCCATACAGAGTCAGTGAATTAGATAAATATGTGTTTGAGTCTTATTTCTGGAAATTTGAAAAAAAAACTTACTTCCAAGGTAAATAGGATTGAGTTCCCCTCTTAATATGATTACCTTCAAAGACATGGCTGCTTCCTGATAACTGGAATCTTCTCCGGGAAAGGATTGCTGAAAAAAACAGGCAAAAAACAAGGGTTGTGTTCCACATTTGGCCCTACATGAAGCTGAATAACCATCTTCCTCACCTTCTTCAGGTGCTTTTCAAAGATCCCTATAAAAATCACATTTCCTCATAATGTATGAGGTGCAAGAGACACAGTTCGATCCCTGGGTTGGAAATATACCCTGCAGAAGGAAGTGGGAAGCCACTCCAGTATTCTTGCCTGGGAAATCCCATGGACAGAGGGGCCTGGTGAGCTAAAGTCCATGGGGTCGCAGAGTCAGACACAACTGAACACACATGTGCACATTATTTATGAATACAGTATTGATTTCTCCAAAACATACCCAAACGCAGAATTCTCTAACCATTCCCCAAATCTTACACTGAAAGCACTAGTGTTCATTTTAGAAGGATATCGAAAAGGGTCTGTTCTCTGAGACGTGAAGCCAAGAAATCCTTTTCAACTAACAACCTTTATGCAACAGTTTAATAGTATTTCTGTACCCTGGAGTGGCTTTTTAAAACACTATATTACAAAATGAACTTGAAATTCATATTCCTACAGACTTCTGCTGTACATTGTTTAGTCACTCTAAACAATTAAAAGAACCTTTGAACTCACAGCACTTATTTGCGACACCATTAATATTCATTCTTCCCCTCTATTATTTAAGCATATGTGAGCAGAGTGCATGCGTAGCTTTCTCACTCGAGTGCATTTCCCATCTGCTCGGGAAAAAGACTAGAGCCACTTCTGGATTCTTCAATGATTCCATTCGAGCATTCCATGTAACAAAGCTTGAATGACTTCTCCGTTTCCCACCTACTTCCAAGTTGTTGAAATAATACATTTTAAAAGAGAAAGACAAAATAGAAGAAAGGATATTATTATTCCAACCTTGTATTATAAGCATGTCACGTGTTCTTAAAGAATCCTTGGCAGAGTGAAGGAGTAACAAAACGTGACAGGTGGAAGAAAGGAAGCGCAGCCAAGGGGCCCTACTGCTGCACGTTCTAAACAATAGGGAACCTCTAAGGATTCCCATCCGCAATCCTGGAGCTGCCGGCAGCGCTCTGTATGCCTTTGGGTAAGTCACTTAACCTTTCTGGCTCTCAGGTTCCCCACGGGCAAAATGGCAGTTATTATAATAGCACTCTTACCAATATTTTGCAAAGAACAATGATTACAAATGAATGCAAATCATCCTGTGTGTGTTAAGAATGACATACAAGGGCTAAGAAATAGCATAAGCTTGTAGTTCACAATACACTTTTCCAGAAACAACAAGAGGATGTTGCAAGCGTGGCATGCTAACAAGAATAAGGGACCACCAAGCAAATTAGAACCAAGAGGATATTTTAGAAAGAATTCATGATGAGTCAGTGGTAGGAAAAGGAGAATGAACTCTCATTTCTTTCATGCAAATGCTTGTCAAAAAAAAAATTTTTCCATGACAAACCATGAGGTATCCTTAATACAGTTAATCTAACATTATTGTGGAAATACTGGATGGGTATTGTATGTTTGCATGTGGAAGATACATATGCAATTAGAGAAAGAATTTTCTGTTAAAAATATGAGATCTTGCTTAGTACTTATAATGCATATCTAGTCTGTGAGTGAGAAGGGTTTCACATGCCGCTTTTTAAACGGATGAAAGAACATTTAATGATTAACTAAATCTTCTATAATGTTTTACTTGAGTTTACTTCTGAAGAATCAAAATTACCAGATTTAAAGGCAAGTTATATTTAAAAGCACAATGAAAGTCACATATTTTTATTTTTATAAAAACCTCAATTTTGAGGCAAATGACAACTTAGGGTCATATAAACTATTTATGACAACTAAAAGGTAACAGCAGGCATGCAGGCAGAATTATCACAGACCGATTTTTTAAATGAATAATGTATTAGGAAAAAAGGGCAACTGACATGAACAAGCAATTAAGAAAATAATATACAACTGTCTAACTCACATGTGAAAAAATGCTAACCTCAATAAGAAATAATTAAAATACTCTGTGCCATGCTTCAGGTGCAAAAGAATATCCGGACACCTTCTGAGGACTAACCAGAAGTCGTTATTAAACACTATACAAAGTGCTGGACCTTTATTCTGACTCCTTCACTCCTAGGAGTTTATGTTAAAAAATATTATTTTGCCCCGAGATTTAACTATAAGGAAGACTATTACAGCACTGTTTGTTGCACTGTGTAATTGCAAACCACAACTCTGACATGTGTATAAATAACTATTACCTAGCGAGAAGAAAAGATGCCATGGTTTTAAAGAACACATGCTGAGAGGAAGGAGACCTGAAATGTGTTAGATGGAAAACTGGAAAGAAACAAGGCAAAAGGTACAGTCCTATTTTGAGGAAAGAAAGGATATCATCCAAGATAGAGAAGTGAAAAAAGGAACAGCAACAATTTGAAAGGAAAAATCTAAGACACGCACACACGGGCAGACTTCTGCAGAGAGCTCAGGCTGATTTGCTGGTGAACTGCTTTTTACCTGGGCAACTCCCCGTAGTATGCCCCACCCTCAGACACCCTGGGGATCGGCTGGCTGATGGATGGGTCCACTTCTCCCAAAGAAAACTTTGTTGTTGTTGCTGTGCAGTTGCTCACTCATGTTCAACTCTTTTGTGACCCCATAGACTTGCTTTTGCTTTCACCAGCCTCCTCTGTCCATGGGATTCTCTAGACAAGAATACTGGAGTGGTTTGCCATTTCCTTCTCCAGGAGATCTTCCCTACCCAGGGATTGAACTCACCTCTCCTGAATTGGCAGGCAGATTCTTAATCACTGAGCTACCTGGGAAGCCCAAAAGAAAGCTTCAGTTCAGTTCAGTCGCTCAGTCGTGTCCGACTCTTTGCGACCCCATGAATCGCACGCAGCACGCCAGGCCTCCCTGTCCATCACCATCTCCCGGAGTTCACTCAGACTCACGTCCATCGAGTCAGTGATGCCATCCAGCCATCTCATCCTCTGCCGTCCCCTTCTCCTCCTGCCCCCAATCCCTTCCAGCATCAGGGTCTTTTCCAAGGAGTCAGCGCTTCACATGAGGTGGCCAAAGTATTGGAGTTTCAGTTTCAGCATCAGTTCTTCCAATGGACACCCAGGACTGATCTCCTTTAGGATGGACTGGTAAGACTCAGCAAATGTACATCTGTGTTCTGATCGCTCTAAACATACTGAAAAACCTGGTATTACACCCTCCAGTAGCTTTCTTGTCTTCATCACTTGCTAATGGGACCCCATGTGATTTCAAATTCATTCCTTTCACTTATTTTTATTTTCAGATCATCTTTAAGAAAATAATAGTGTTTAAGATTGCTCGCCACATCCTTTGCAAAGGCCTTGAGACAGTACGCAGCCATACGAATTTCAGCTCCAGGACAGCAGGGTAACACACCCAGGACTCTGGAGGCAGACCAGTGGGGTCTGAATTGCTGGCAGATGGATCTTTGACAGGTTGTGTGGCCTCTCTTTCTCTACTGATCCATCTTCAAAATGGGGATAATATCCCTATGGACTTCACAGGGCTGTGTGTAAAAATGCAAACCTGTAAAGAAGCAAAAATCCTGTTTTCAAATTCAAAATAAAGGCTGAAGTCGGCCAGCTCTGCTCCAATCTCCATCTGATGTTTAGGGAAACGATGGTACATTTCCTCCATCTTTTCTCATCCCTTCCTCCTTAGAAGAACCCTACTTTGCAGAACGGACTTGTGGACACAGCAGGGGAAGGAGAGGGTGGGATGGACTGAGAGAGTAGCACTGAAACCTGTCCATTGCCATGTGTAAATGGATAGCTGGTGGGAAACTGCCGTATAGCACAGAGAGGCTCGGCCAGGTGCTCTGTGATGGCCTAGAGGGGTGGGAGAACAGGGGAGGTAGGTGGTAGGAGGTTCAAGAGAGTGGGGACAGATGGACACACAAGGCTGATTCGCGTTGTTGTACAGCAGAAATTCAGTCGTGTCCATCTCTTTGGGACTCTTTGTGACCCCATAGACTATAGCCCACCAGGCTCCTCTGTCCATGGAATTCTCCAGGCAAGAATACTGGAGTGGGTTGCCATTCCTTTCCCCAGGGGATTTTCCAATCCAGGGATCAAATCCAGATCTCCTACACTGCAGGCAAATTCTTTCCCTGGTTTGGGAAGTTCTTCTGGAGGAGGAAATGGCAACCCACTCCAGTATCCCTTGCCTGGAGAATCCCATGGACAGAGGAGCCTGATGGGCTGCAGTCCATGGGGTCACAAAGAGTCAGCCACAACTGAACACAGTAGCACAACAGCAGAAACTAGCACAGCATTGTAAAGTCCTTATCCTCCAATTAGAAAGAAATCAGAAAGACAAAGAACTCTGCCTTGGAAATACCCCCTTCCCCTCTGCATATTTGCGCAAGCCACTGATGTGTAAGGAGAAGAATACAAAGACTTTCACATTTTTGCAGCTCTATCTCCCAAATCAACATTCCACTGCTGAATTTAAGAAACCAAGCACCATTCAGTGTTTTAAGAGTGAACAGAATATATAAAAATTAGAATGGCTTTGACAAGTTAACATCAATTTGAATGAGACTAGAGAAATGAAATTCTGTAGATGAGTGTTTTCATTTTAAATGGTTTTACCAGCTTTCAAACGATTAGACAATTTTCATTCCCTCCAAATTTACAAATTAATATTTTTAAGAGGTGGCATTAATAACCAGTTGCATTAAAGCATATTAAAAATAAAGGTTTCCTCAATTGAAGTTTGGAGTTTTGCTATATAAAATCGACTTAGAGTTACAATAAAAATAGCAATATCATGCAAGACTATGTTTGTATTTCTCAGTTCAATTGCTTTTTATTTTCAAACTATAGGCAACTAAGACATGCCTGAGTGAAACTTCCTAGGAGCCAAATAATTAGTCCAACATTTGTCCATGACGCTGAACAAAAGTACAGACTTCTCCAAATGACTATCACACCTTTGATGGTGATATACAAATTGTTTTCAGCCTTAGGCTTAAAAAAAAGTGTGTCGTAAAGTTTTCTGATTAATCAAGAAGAACACCTTGTAATTTGTTATGTTTGGAATGTAGGTACCTAACTCCCTGAATATTTTAACAAAATACTTGTAAAACTACACCACCAGAACTGTACCTCCACGGAGCAAAGGGAGAGGAATGGTGCCAATACCAACAGACGGGATGAGGAGGATAAATCTCAGAAGATTCTAGCAGTTTCTGTGCACTGTGCACCTCAAAGTGAAATCAAGAATTGAAATGGATTATAGGCTTAAAATTCAATTAAAGTAAACACTTTAGACTCAATTATTTTACTATGTGGAATAAAAAAAAAATCTGGTCAAATGTTTTGGTTCTCTGCCTCTTTTTTAATTTTTTCATATGTGTGGTCTGATTTTAAAGTTCCACGGAGGCAATACACATACGCCAGCCAGAAAATGCCAATATTACGGGATTTTATTCATAATAGGCTAAATTTGTCTCTTGTGAAAGATAAAAACACTTTAAAGTTGATGAGTCTATGATTTTAAGTAAAATCCTCATTCAAATGTGATTGCTTTATAGGTTTAGCTCTGGTCAGAGTAATTTGTGTTCTTTCTATATATATTACTCCAACGATAATAAAGCTGTTTATGCAAATGTGAAATTGTGGCTATTGCAGAATTTTTCCAACCATGTAAGGTTCTAATGTTAAACTCCCATTCAAGATCAAAATTCCACATATTTACAACCTGCAAACATCCAAAATTCACACTTCAACATCTGTGTGGCTGCCAATTTCTCCGGCAATCATATCGTGCTTTTTCAGAAGTGGAAGGAAAAAAAAACTTGAGGTAAGTACAATTCAATAATTATAGCAAATATTTACCAAATGTTTGCTATGAAATACATTTTATTAATTGATAACACTTAGAAACTGCATTAGGGGTGCAAAAGCCTTGAAAGTTTGCAGAATTCTAACAGCAGACTGTGGTTCATGTATTTTAAACCTGACAGAACCCCACAACGTGTACAACTCTCATACATAAACCTTAAAGGGTGTTTCATCTACCCTTATGTAGTTTCTCTAAATTCCTTTTATTAACTTTGACATTTTTCTGATAATGTGCATGTCTGCACTCAATAAAGTATTCATTTTTCCATATTCCCTCCTTTATAAAGTCAAAAGTTTCCATTATCTCTGCTAGACTAAATACCTCAAAGTGAAAGTGAAAGTTGCTCAGTCAAGTCCAACTCCTTGCAACCCCATGGAGAGCCCATGGAATTCTCCAGGTCAGAATACTGGAGTGGGTTGCCATTCCCTTCTCCAGGGGATCTTTTTAACCCAGGGGTTGAACCCAGGTCTCCTGCATTGCAGACAGATACTTTACCAGCTGAGCCATCAGGGAAGACCAAGAATACTGGAGTGGGTAGCCTATCCCTTCTCCAGGGGATCTTCCCAACCCAGGAATCGAACCAGAGTCTCCTGCATTGCAGGCAGATTCTTTACCAAATGAGCTACTAGGGAAGCAAAATACCTTCAAAGTCAATCATTTTAAATGATTTCATTTGTAAACTATTGTTCTCACATCTTCAATACCTTAACCAAGCAGTGAAGATTAAGATCACCAATAATTATTTTACTTCTACACAAGGGACCTCCCCATATGATACACTGAGAAGGACAGCATATCACTTCTGTGGTATTCTTGAGAAAAATGTATAACCTGAGCTATGAGGATGTATCAGAAAAACCTAGATTGAGAGACATCCTATCAACTAAGCAGCCAGACTCTTCAAAACTGTTAAGATTATGAGCGAGTAAGGAGCTGTACCAGTTTGGAAAAGACTATAGATGTGAAACAAAATGCAACAAAGAAACTGGACTAGATACTGGACCAAAAAAGAACATATATAGGACAGCTGCTGACATTTCAATAATGCTCCTAGATTAATTAACATTCTTATATCAATATTAGTTTCCTGAGTTTGATTATTATACTGTGTGAAAGGTTAAAATCTGGGTAAGCTCAGCAAAGGATATACAGAAATGTGTATTCTTTCTGCAACTTTTTTTTTTTTTTTTGTAAATTTTATAGTATTTCAGAGTAAAACAGTTTTTAAAGGAATATAAATGCACTAAAAGTGTACTTTCAAAGCTTTTTTTAAACTGTTTAAAAGATACTAACTTCAGTTCAGTTCAGTCGCTCAGTCGTGTCCAACTCTTTGCGACCCCATGAATCGCAGCACGCCAAATGTGGGTAATGAAAGCCCGTCCCATACCACCCATGGGCAACCTGATTTCTCTGCTCATTCTTTACCTTCACCACCTCTATTATTCCTTCAGTGGTAGTATTCTGGTCTCCCTGAATTTGGAATTAAACAAGGAGGGCAGTAGGTTCTGAAGGAGCAGAGAGTAATGTGGTTGGCTGCTCAGACGCAGGAGCCAATGGCTGACTTTGGAGGAGCAGGCATTACAAACTTCATAAGGAAAGTGACGCCACCTTTCTGCCCATATATCTGATCAAACCCAGGTGTCTTACTCTCCTTCCATGCTTGAGTCCGACCATCCTAGCTACTATGGTTCTCCACCTTGGAATCCTCTCTACTCTTTCGCCTCTTCACCACAAGATTCAACTCATAATGCCACCTCTATCAAAGCTAACATCTCCTCCCCATCACTGCCTTTCTAGAACCTCTATCATTTTTTGCTTTCTTTTTTTGTTTGTTTTGAACTTTTTAAAACTTTTAAATTCAAATGTAGTTATTTTTAATTGGAGGATAATGGGTTTACAATATTGTGTTGGTTTCTGCCATATATCAAGATGAATCAGTCATAGATATACATATGTCCCCTCCCTCTTGAACCCCCCTCCCACCTCCCACCGCATCCCACCCCTCTAGGTTGTCACAGAGCACTGGGTTTGAGGCCCCCGCATTTACACAGCAAATCCCCACAGGCGGTCTAATTTTACCAATGGTCATGTATATGTTTTAATGCTACTCTCTCAATTCTCCCCGCCCTCTCCTTCCCCTACGGTGTCCACAAGTCTCTTCTCAGTGTCTGCATCTCCATTGCTGCCCTGCAGATAGGATCATCAGTACCATCTCTCTAGATTCCATACATATGTATTAATATACGATATTTGTCTTTCTCTTTCTGAACTTACTTCATCCACCTTATTAGTGGATAGGCTCTAGTTTCATCCACCTTATTAGAACTGAGTCAAATGGGTTCCTTTTTATGGCTGAGTAATAGTCCATTGTGGATATGTACCACAGCTTCTTCTGCACTGGTTCTGACACTGTCTCTGTGTGGCTGTTAGTCATTTAGCCTCTCTGAGCCTGAGTTTGCTCATTGGTAAAACTTTTGCATGCACTGGCAAACCAAAAAATTCATAAGATTCACTGTTTTGTAATATTTGATTTATTGCAATAGCCTGTAACAGAATGTGCATAAACTGCCTGTATGATAATAATAACATCTTCCTTGTTATTTATTTAGTTAGTGTTACTTTTGTGATTCCCCTGTACCTCGTTCACTGACAGAAGTTAATTTTTTACAATGACTAAATGCACTGAGAACATTCACAAGACTATGGTAAGTTTTCTTTATTGTATTATGTGTGTTCCCATATTTTCTAAAAGGAACTTTTGCTTAATATATAAATTGACATACTAAGAGCAAATGTTCATGAAATCATAGATAAGCAAAAGAGAAAGGAGGCTCTAGGGGAGGTCTCCCTGCAGAGGAGTGGAGGCCGGAGCAGCCCCAGCTGCATGCTGTGTCCTGCCTGCCCCAGAGAATGACTCGGGACCCAACAGGACCAGAGGGAGAGAGGGCCCTTATCCTGGAAGCGTGGAGGAGGGTGGAGTTGAGACCCTCACTGAAGGGATCTCCTTCCTAGAGAGGAACACGGACACCCCTCCCAGAGAGAAAGGGCAGATGGATGAAGGGGCTTTGCTCTGAGGCATGGAGTGAGGGTACTGAAGATACACAGCTCAGGAGAAGCTGAGAGATGCAGCAGGGACCACTAGCCAGCTTTGGGAACGTCGTCAAGACCCAGCCTCCGGAATGGCACCTTCTTTCATGTTACAGCCAAGCATTCCCTTTTTGAGTCTCTTCTTCTTCTTCTTTTAATTAATTTTTATTGGCATATGGTTGTTTTACAAAGCTGCGCTGAGCTCCCTCACCTTTCCCTCATCCGAATTTGTCTAGCCATCCACTGAGCAATAGTTACTGTCTGTAGACTGTGCATGGTGCCAGGGACGCACAGCAGTCGGAAGACCCCCCTCCTGAAGTGCTCACATAACAGCTTTTTCGTGAAAGCATGATGGGCAGAATAAGATGGTGGCATTCTCCAACCCCACAGGTGAGCAGCAATCCGCATGTGCTCATGAACTCTGGCTAAATCATAGCTGACGCCTTCAGTGTCTCCTGCCCACAGAGGAGATGCTCTCATTACAAGGTCAACCTCACAGCAGGTTTATCTCCTCTTTCTTCTCAAGAAGATAGCTTCTGAATCTCCTTCACAAACATATTTGTTTTCCAGTCAAAGAAATACCTCACTTCATTTCTTTAAGTAAACTGCTTCTTCTAAATTTACCTGAATTTTCAAAACAGTCCAGAACTGAAACCTCCACTGTAGCCTGGTAGGAATGGGACTTCCTGAGAGTTTTGCCAGGAGTGCTTGGCCTCAGACAGACCAGGAATACCATAGTGCCCTTTATTACTAGGTTTCCATATTTCCATTTCAAGCCCTGGTAAATACAGGGCTAGGAGAGAAAAAAAAAATTAATGGGAATATTTTCAAACCTTCGGAAAACTCAGGATTTGATATTTGGCAGGAGGGCTAAGAGGGTGGTTAAAGAAAAAAAGTGCAAATGCTCAAAACTTTCTTGAAGGTTGAGTTGGAGTCCAATTGACTCCGTTCTCTTTTCACACTGGTGCTAGTGAGGGTGCGTTTTTTTTTTTTTTTTTTCCCCCTGCTAACAACTCTTCTCTTATTCTATGGAATGTTTAATTTGCCCTTTGAAAGAAAGTATGATTTGTTCCATTTTTCCATGTGCAATTTCTGTGCTATTTACAGACTGAGATAAGAATCAAGAGGGATTCATATGCCAAAAGCAGAAATTCAAGGCTGAGCGAGGAATTCAGAGTCCCGAGTCCCAGCTTGAACCGACCCACGCGGTTTCTCTCCACAACAGGGCCTCTCAGCGCCCCGCTGTCACTGGCCTCCGGGACACACAGCGAGTCGACAGGGGCGACGGCCAATCGAAGCACAGTCTACACCAAAATCGAAGTATTTGTCCAAGGGTCACGTCTTCTAGAAGATTTGCCATACAAAGCTACCAACGACGTGCAGCAGTTGCGGTGTGAACCCAGCCTGCCCTCGTTACTCAGTGATGACGGTGTGATTGGAAAACAGTGACTGTTCCACAGGGGCAGCATGACTGTCACCAAACGGTTCAAGTCAAAATCCATCCCCGCTGCAGGCAGGGAAGGGGAAATGGGGTGATTTGGGAGAATAGCACTGACACATATACACTACCATGCGCGACCAACTGCTCAGCCACTCAGTCCTGTTCCACCCTTTGCCCACGAGGCTCCTCCGTCCCTGGGATTCTCCAGGCAAGAACACTGGAGTGGGCTGCCACTTCCTACTCCAGCGGGTCTCCCTGACCCAGACATTGAACCCATGTCTCTTATGTCTCTTGCATTGACCGGCAGATTCTTCACTACACGCACCACCTCAGAAGCCCCATGTATAGTTAGTGGGAAGCTGCTGTATAGCACCAGGGAGCTCAGCTGGGTGCTCTGTCTGTGATGACCTAGAAGGCCGGAAGGGAGGTCCATGATGGAGGGATAGATGGATACTTACAGCTGATTCACTTTGTTGTAAGGCAGAAACTAGCACAACGTTGCAAAGCAAATATATTCCCATAAGAAATGAAAAATGCATCCCTGTTGATATAAGACAGTATCTAACTGGGGACTTCATTTTCAGAAAAAATTGTAGACTGAAGAAACTCAAACTTGTGACCAAAACAACATATTACACAAGTTAAGCAAAGTAGGAAGGAAACCGGGGAAATCTGACTCCACAGCAGCGCTGTGTTAAACCAGTCCAGCCCTGAGTTCTGTGTACCCATGCTCTGCCTCCTCCTTGGCGTCTTGGTGATGGGCTGTTTCGTGGGTTTTCACCCTCCTGGAGAATTCACATTCCAGTCCAGCCTGCCCTCGGCTCTCAGGTCCAACACGGGTGCTGGCGGCCCCCACGCCAGCCACCCCAACGCCACCCGCTGTCCAGTATGAGGGGGCAAGGCGCCCATCACTTCCCACGGCACAGAGAAGCCCCTCCTTGTTGGTTCACACAAATGTATTAATAGCCATCACACTCACAGCAAAAGGAAGGATTTTCTTTTTCACCCTCCTCTGTACACAAGCCAAGATTCAACACAAATCTCCGTCTCACGGTCCCGTGTGAGTCTTGTCTCTTCTGAAGAGTATTCACTCTTAGGAGGTTGAGATTAATGTGTACACACTGCTATATATAATAGGTAACTACTAAGGCCCTGCTGTATAGCGCAGGGAACTCTATTCAACACTCTGTAACAACCTATATGGGATAAGAATCTGAAAAAGAATGTATATATATATCTGTATACATAACTGAGTCACTTTGCTGTACACCTGAAACACAACATTGTACCTCAACTATACTCCAAAAAAATTTTTTTAAATAAAGCAATAAGAAAATTATATCAGTAATTCAACACACAGTTACCTGCACCTACTGTGTGCCAGGCACTGAGAATGTAAAGATTTTCCCTTACCTGCCCATCACTTCCCACGGCACAGAGAAGCCCCTCCTTGTTGGTTCACACAAATGTATTAATAGCCATCACACTCACAGCAAAAGGAAGGATTTTCTTTTTCACCCTCCTCTGTACACAAGCCAAGATTCAACACAAATCTCCGTCTCACGGTCCCGTGTGAGTCTTGTCTCTTCTGTAGAGTGTTCACTCTTAGGAGACTGAGATTAATGTGTACACACTGCTATATATAATAGGTAACTACTAAGGCCCTGCTGTATAGAGCAAGGAACTCTACTCAGCACTCTGTAACAACCTATACGGGATAAGAATCTGAAAAAGAATGTATATATATATCTGTATACATAACTGAGTCACTTTGCTGTACACCTGAAACACAACATTGTACCTCAACTATACTCCAAAAAAATTTTTTTAAATAAAGCAATAAGAAAATTATATCAGTAATTCAACACACAGTTACCTGCACCTACTGTGTGCCAGGCACTGAGAATGTAAAGATTTTCCCTTACCTCAGCTTTAGAATATTTGCTGAATAGCATTAAAAAATATACATCAACAATTAATTTTGAAAAAAAACAGTATACACTCTTTCAAACAAATAAACAAACAAAAAGCCCTGGCCAAATAAATGCACAATGTATTGGGTTGGCCGAAAATTTGTTTCTGGTTTTTCCATAACATCCCATAAAAACCCAATGAATTTTTTGGCCAACCCAATATACATTCATATAAAATGCACCATCACCATGGTGAATGTAACTTTTCATATTAGCCTGATCAGGTAAAGAGCAGGTGATCAGAGGGACTCAAAATATCAGGGCATCTGTAAGTAGCAAGAGTAGCATCTTTTGACAAGGGCAGTGCTCCTCCATTCAGCTACTCTATCTAACTCTACTACCAGCATCTTTTCTGCCATATTATTGGGAAGCACTGTAAATTTTTAAAAAAGAAGAAGAAAGAAAAAAGAAAAAACAAGATGTCATTTTTGATTCCTATTTAAATGTCAAGAGCAAATTCTTAGGCAAAGCCAATGGCATGGACCCAGAATTGGTACCCAAGCATGAGTGAGATTAAATGGGGGTCTCCACGTGGCAGAAACCATGCTCCCTAGTTCCTGGGGATGCACTCTCCTCCTGCATCTGACAGGGAAGGTGAAACTCCTGGGGCCAAGGGGTGCAGATTAATCACCAAGTGAACGGTACTAGTTTAATAAACATTTAAAAATAATGAAAAAATAAAAAATAAGAATGCTGTTTATAAAATAATTGCAAGCTGCTTTTTTTTCAGATTTATATATTTATAGACTTTCAAGTTCATTTTAATACTCCAGAGTAATTTTCCAAAGGAAACCTGTCCTGAAGGTCTATTCTCCTGAGATCATCCAAAAGTCACTCCTAGAATCAAAACTGACCAATGGAAAATTCTATCGGGTCTCTTGTCATGAAGATGTGTATGTTTTTAGTCGCTAAGTTGTGTCTGACGTTCCGTGATGCCATGGTCTGTAACATCCTAGGCTCTTCTGCCCATGGAATTTTCCAGGCAAGAATACTGGAGTGGGTTGTCATTTCCTCCTCCAGGGGATCTCCCCAATCCAGGGATCAAACCAGCATCTCCTGCATTAGCAGGTGGATTCTTTACTGCTGACCCACCAGGGCCTCCAAAATCAGATTCTGTCCATTGTTCATTAACGGTTAAGGTGTGATGAAATAAAAACTCCTCTGTCTTACTGCAGAGAATTATAAATTTAGGGCAAACTTCCTGGAACTCAGATTGGCACATGGATCAAGATTCTTACAAATGTTCTGATCCTTTGACCTAATAATTACACTTCTTGGAATTTATCCCAAGGAAATTATCAGAGAAACAAAGAATTATGTACAAGGATGTTCACTGTGATGCTATTTATAATAGCAAAAAATCGTCACTGCCTAATTAACCAACAATAGAGGCTGAGTTAAGGAAATTATACTAAATACATAGAATAGAATGCTATTCCACCATTAAAAGCCACGTGTTCAGAGAATATGAAATAGCTCAGGGAAATGCTGACAAGATAATACTGAGTTAAAAAGCAGGCCATGGCACATTCCCTGCAATGTGACCCCTCTTTTGTAATACATACACATGTATATCATATGCGGTATCCACGCGTAAAAATTGGAAGAAAGGATAAACATAGCAGACTAAGTTTCCTAAGTGCCAAAGAATGCAATAAAACTTTGAAGGAATTGTTTCTTTTAGTCATGAAAATAAGTCACAGGAGGGATGCTATTCTGCTTTTTATTTCAACAGTGATGAAAGTCTAGCAAAGAGAGATTCAATGGTCTAGCATCACACAGCTAATGAGCAGTCAGTGTTGAATACTAGACAGTCTAAGTCCTACATAACCTTCTCCACCGTGCGTTCCAGTGCTTATTTTTTCCCTCCTATTATTTTTGCATCTGTCCAAATTTTCTCAATAAACATTTTACTTTTGTAACCAGATTTTTAGAAGTTTATAATGGTATATAAAGAGTGATCTGGGCTTCCCTGGTGGCTCAGAGGTTAAAGCGTTTGCCTCCAATGCGGGAGACCTGGGTTCGATCCCTGGGTCGGGAAGATCCCCTGGAGAAGGAAATGGCAATCCACTCCAGTATTCTTGCCTGGAGAATCCCATGGACAGAGAAGCCTAGTAGGTTACAGTCCACGGGGTCGCAAAGAGTCGGACACGACTGAGCGACTTCACACCTTACACAATGATTGAAGTTAGGGCTTCCCAGGTAACACTAGGGGTAAAGAATCCACCTGCCAATGCAGGGGATGCAAAGAGTTGGACATAATTAGAGACTGAATAACAACCAGTCACCAAGCAGACAGAAGCAGATGCCGTGAACCCTGGGCCCTAAATCCACAGAAAGCAGACCTAGCCTCCTCCTCTCCTGAAAGCGATAACTTCAATCAAAATTTCTGGTGAAATATTTATTTTATTTTGCTTTTAAACTTTTTATTTTGTATTGAGGTATATAACCTCTACATCAATAGGACCCAACTGAGTGACTGATCTGAACTGATTTAACCTATTAACAATGTTGTGATAGTTTCAGGGGAACAGTGAAGGAACTCAACCATGCATATACATGTATCCATTCCCCCCAAACTCCCTTCCCATTCAGGCTGAAAATTTCTGGCCAAATATTTAAATCTAAAAACTTAGTTTTATTTCCCCACAACCATTTCTTACATCTGTTTTCTCCACAATCAGATCTTAAGCAACCTGAAGCCAAGACAGTCATGAAGATTTCACGGGGGAAGAATTTCACAGAGCATCTTTTGTTACCTACTGCTTAAGAAACTGACTCATTGGAAAAGACCATGCTGCTGGGAAAGATTGAGGGCAGGTGGACAAGGAGGCAGCAGAAGATGAGATGGTTGGATGGCATCACCAGCTCAACGGATATGCGTTTGAGCAGACTCTAGGAGAAGGTGAAGGACAGGGAAGCCTAGTGTGCTACAGTCCATGGGCTGCAAAGAGTCAGACACAACTTCGCAACTGAACAACAACAAAAGCATACAGACCCACACCCCGAAGTACTCGATTCCAGCATCCTCCAGCTGCTCCGGGGGAGGCTATTTAAACACAGGATATTTTCTAAAGAGCTACACTCTTAACGTGGATCCTTCATCGTATTCATTACAGCCCATTTACACTCGTGTAAACTGATGCTCCCAGAGTAACCAAACTTTAAAATGTTAATATAAACACGATACCTCTTTTAATTGCAATAGACACATCCTTAAGTCATTTAATCCAACAGGACCCATTCCCAGTAAACAAAAAGCACATTTTTGGCCGCTTCCCTGGACAGTACAAAGGAAGGAGGAAAGTAAACGGTTTCCCCAGTGAGTGGCCCTGTCCCCTCTGTGTTTTGAGGGGGGATCTGTAGATGTAAACTCTGGTTCCAGGCCAGTGGCATAGGAGATGGAGAAACTCAGGGAAGTGTGTGACCTGGGCTAACTTCGGGCTTGTGGGTGAGCTGTGGGAAGGCACAAAGAAGCTCTTCTCCTCATTTGGAGGGCTTAAATAATGTGCAGTTTCAAGGGAATTTGTTTTTATTAACTAGTTGGATAATTTGATGTGACGGGACTGTGTTCACACATAGAAAACTGAGAGGCATTCTTGCCGTCCACTGAAGAGGCTGACTTTTTATTGCAATGGATTTCCTCTCTCGAAAGCTAAAAATCTTTTCAACGTACTCCTGTGTCTACATGATTCAATTTAGGTTTTAGTAAACTAATTACCAGACAGTTACCATTAAATTGGTTTCTTCCTTTCCAATCTTGGTAGAATTCTCATTCTCCACCCTTCTCCCCGCCCAACCCACCCAGACTGTGATGTTGGCACAGGACAGAGATCTTGAAAAATACAGGGCTTTGTTAATACCATTTTTAAACTTTTATTGGAGTATAATTGCTTTACAATGCTGTGTTACTTTCTGCTGAACAGCTAAGTGAAATCAGTTACACGTATACATATACCCCCTCTTTTTTAAGGATTTCCTTCCCTTTCCAGTGACCACAGATCGTTAGAGTTCCCTGAGCTATACAGTAGGTTCTCATTAGTTATTTATTTTATCCATTGTATCAATAGTGTATATGTGTCAATTCCAATCCCCCAATTCATTCCACCCACCCCTTCCCCTTTGATATCCATATTTGTTCTCTACATCTGTGCATCTATTCCTGTTTTGCAAATAAGTTGATCTGTACCATTTTTCTAGATTCCACATATATGTTTAATATATGAGATTTGCTTTTCTCTTTCTGGCTTATTTCACTCTGTATGACGGTCTCTAGGTCCATCCACCTCTCTGCCAATGGCACTGTTTCCTTCCTTTTTGTGGCTAAGTAACAGTCCACGTTACTCTCATACATAATACATGCACCACTTGGAGATCTGTGTGCTTCCACCAGCACCTGGTTTCTGAGAGCAGGTTCACTTTCAGTTCTGGGGTGCTGGCTTTGGCTAATTTGTGTGTCCTCATTCTATTTCCAAATCCATCTCAGGAAGCCTCTCTTCTGCCCCAATGATGGATCAAATTCAATGACTGTCAGTATGACATTCACATCATTGCATTCAGTGACACTGAGCATAAACGAGGTTTGAACCTGCCTCTAAGCTTTGAGAAAAGAACAGCAAAACTGTAAGCAGTGACCCTATGGCTTTGGAATTTCCGAAAGTGGTCTTCCATCAACACTCTCTGATAGCATCTCTCTTTAGATGGGCAGGCTCCATTGAAATATAATTTTTAATGTCATTCAGTTCAGTTCAGTTCAGTCGCTCAGTCGTGTCCAACTCTTTGTGACCCCATGAATCACAGCACACCAGGCCTCCTTATCCATCACCAACTCCCAGAGTCAACCCAAACCCATGTCCATTGAGTCAGTGAGGCCATCCAATCATCTCATCCTCTGTCGCCCCCTTCTCCTCCAGCCTTCAATCTTTCCCAGCATCAGGGTCTTTTCTAATGAGTCAGTTCTTTGCGTAAGGTGGCCAAAGTTTTGAAGTTTCAGCTTCAACATCAGTCCCTCAAATGAACACCCAGGACTTATCCCCTTTAGGATGGACTGGTTGGATCTCCTTGCAGTCCAAGGGACTCTCAAGAGTCTTCTCCAACACCACAGTTCAAAAGCATCAACTCTTCAGTGCTCAGCTTTCTTCATAGTCCAACTCTCACATCCATACGTGACCACTGGAAAAATCATGGCCTTGACTAGACAGACCTTTGTTGGCAAAATAATGTCTCTGCTTTTGAATATGCTATCTAGGTTGGTCATAACTTTCCTTCCAAGGAGTAAGCGTCTTTTAATTTCATGGCTGCAATCACCATCTGCAGTAATTTTGGAGCTCAAAAAAATAAAGTCAGCCACTGTTTCCACTGTTTCCCCATATATTTCCCATGAAGTGATAGGACTGGATGCCATGATCTTAGTTTTCTAAATGTTGAGTTTTAAGCCAACATTTTCACTCTCCACTTTCACTTTCATCAAGAGGCTTTTTAGCTCCTCTTCACTTTCTGCCATAAGGGTGGTGTCATCTGCATTTCTGAGGTTATTGATATTTCTCCCGGCAATCTTGATTCCAGTTTTTGCTTCTTCCAGCCCAGTGTTTCTCATGATGTACTCTGCATGGAAGTTAAATAAGCAGGGTGACAACATACAGCCTTGATGTACTCCTTTTCCTATTTGGAACCAGTCTGTTGTTTCATGTTCAGTTCTAACTGTTGCTTCCTGACCTGCATATAGGTTTCTCAAGAGGCAGGTCAGGTGCTCTGGTATTCACATCTCTTTGAGAATTTTCCACAGTTTATTGTGATCCACACAGTCAAAGGCTTTGGCATAGTCAATAAAGCAGAAATAGATGTTTTTCTGGCCCTCTCTTGCTTTTTCCATGAGCCAGCAGATGTTGGCAATTTGATCTCTGGCTCCTCTGCCTTTTCTAAAACCAGCTTGAACATCTGGAAGTTCACAGTTCACATATTGCTGAAGCCTGCTTGGAGAATTTTGAGCATTACTTTACTAGCATGTGAGATGACTGCAATTGTGCAGTAGTTGGAGCATTCTTTGGCATTGCCTTTGTTTGGAATTGGAATGAAAACTAACATTTTCCAGTCCTGTGGCCACTGCTGAGTTTTCCAAATTTGCTGGCAGATTGAGTGCAGCACTTTCACAGCATCATCTTTGAGGATTTGAAACAGCTCAACTGGAATTCCATCACCTCCACTAGCTTTGTTGTCATACTAACTACAATATTGAAAATGTTAATATAAAATGGCTTGTATATAAAATATAAACATTTTTAAAAGGATATAAACTTTAAAGAGGGAAAATTCTACCCAGCCTTTATGAAATTCATCAAATAAAGAACAAAACCATATTGCCTCACTGAAGTGTAAATCTTGTAAAAGCAGAGAGAGAGATAGCAATAATGTCAGGCAGGGGTTTAACAGAGAAGTACTGTAGAGACAGGCAAGGCATCGCTAGGATTTGTAACCATACATCCCTGAGGTTGCTCCACTGTTCTGGTGTTGCCAAGAAGTAATTGGACGACCGAGGATGAGATGGCTGGATGGCATCACGGACTCGATGGACGTGAGTCTGAGTGAGCTCCGAGAGATGGTGATGAACAGGGAGGCCTGGCGTGCTGCGATTCATGGGGTCACAAAGAGTTGGACACGACTGAGCGACTGAACTGGAACTGGAATTTTGTGACGAGGCAAAAACTAAGATCCAATCCCAAGTAATTCTCAGTCCAGAGAGCCATAGGAGCTAGTGAGAAGCAATGTGGAGATCCCTGAGGTCAAGCTCAGAAAACTGGGATTCAGTGCTTCTTCAGTTCCAATTGTCCACGTGATGAATCCAACTCCTTCATCTCAACATGTTGATACCGACTTAGCAGCAAGAACTGGCTCTCAGACACAGACAGTCATCACGCAAGGCAGCTGAACCTCAGGCTCCTTGGCTGAGACCCTGAAGCGCTACCAGCCCCTCGCTCAGTCCGAATAATGTAAGAAATAAGGGGGAAGGCTCGGGGCTGTAAGAGCGTGACCCTAAAAGAACCCAATGGAGTGAGGACTTCGGACCTTGAAAGAGATGCGAAGTTGATGGAAGAATTAGATACTGAAAATAAGGAGAGAAAACCTCCTTCAAGATCCAGGACCTCAGTGTCACTAAGTATCTCCACAGTGAGAAAAACTTGCAGCAAAACAGTGAAGTCAAGACAGAACTCCTGGCCTCCCTCTGTTGCCGTCTGCTAAGTGTCTGTATTTAAATATCCTTTATGGTTGGTAATGATGAATTCAGTCCCTGTCAGTTTTCCTCATCCACAATCTGTTCTCTTCTCAAAAGTGTGACTGTGAAAATAAATTTGATCATATCCATTAGGATTTGGACTTCCCTGGTGGTCCAGTGGTTAGGAGTCCACGTGCCATTGCAGGGGACACAGGTTCGATCCCTGGTTTGCAGAGAGTCCACACACTGAATCTTCTAAGATTTGTGTGCCACAGCTCCAGAACCAAAGCACCCCAGAGCCTGTGCTCAGCAGCAAGAAGCCTTTGCGCTGCAACTAGAGAGATCCTGCTCCCAGCAAGGAGGACGCGGTGGAGCCAAAAATAAAGCAAGGGATTTAAATCCACCCGTATATTTCAATACACGATAGTAAAAATTACATTTTACATTTAACTATAATAACAGTAGGCATTTACTGAGCACTTGCTATGTCCCAGGAATTGCTTTCAAAGCTTTCCAGCTATTCATCCTCACAACCCTATGGGTGAGCTCATCTCTAACCTCATCTTGCAGAAGCACAGAGAGGGTCCGTAACTTGCCCAGCATTGCCCAGCTGGTGAGTGAAAGAATCAAGATACAAACAGAGGCAGCTGGACCCTAGAGACTGAATTTGTTCACAGCTACTTTGTTGTTTATTATTTTTTTGCAATGTTGTGTTAGTTTCTACCATACAACAAAGTGAATCGGCTGTATGTAAGCATACATACCCTCCCTCTTGTGCCTCCCTCCCATCCCACCTGAGGAAGAAGTAAAGTAAGTTTTTAAATGTGCTATGTGTTAAATTTGAAATCAAAGAGATTTCTAAGAATCCTTTCCAAGGATATCACTCAGAGTACAGGTAACCAAAAGTGATCAGCTGTTTCTTGAAGCCCATTGATTCTGGGCTTCTGGTGTGATTAGGTGTAAGTAGCAAAGATTTAGAGATTGAACTATATACAGCTCTTCAACCCCTGGTGGTGTCTTGGTGCCATTTTTCATTAGCTCTTGGCAGTATCACGAGGTGTGCCCTATAAAACACATACCAGAGCTCCCCCTAAAAGAACCACTTCTACAATTACAGAGTTTAATATTTTTTAAATAGCACTAGGTTACTGTTAGTAATACGGTTCATTGATGGTTCAGATGGTAAAGAATCTGCCTGCAATGAAGGAGACCTGGGTTCGATCTGTGAGTCGGGAAGATCCCCTGGAGGAGGACATGGCAATCCACTCCAGTACTCTCTTGTGTGGAGAATCCCCATGAACAAAGGAGCCTGGCAGGCTATAGTCCTTGGGATCTCAAAGAATCGGACCCGGATGAGAACTAAAACTTCCTTTCACTGTCAGTAGTAAGGCATGCACCATTTCCTGAAATGATATACAAAAGTATTTCATTCAAACACATTTTTCTTTTCCTTATCTATCACATAGTAGGCACTCAATAAAAATGGAATAAATTGAATTGATTTGAAAAGCAAATCCTAAGTCAAATACAAAGAATGATGGATTTCCTATAGGAATTATTACCCACAGACTTCAAGGGAAATGTTTTTAAATGTCTTTCTAAGGGATTAATTTTTTTCTTCTGTTTCCCCAAATTGTTACCTATAACTGATTATTCATAGGTATAACTCAAAGTATATCAAATTATAGAGATCTGGGGAGTGGCTCTTGGCAATTCAAGCCTACATTTTCAGCCCCTGCTGCTGCTGCTGCTAAGTCACTTCAGTCATGTCCGACTCTGTGTGACCCCATAAATAGCAGCCCACCAGGCTCCCCCGTCCCTGGGATTCTCCAGGCAAGAATACTGGAGTGGGTTGCCATTTCCTTCTCCAACGCATGAAAGTGAAAAGTGAAAGTGAAGTTGCTCAGTCGTGCCCGATTCTTAGCGACTCCATGGACTGCAGCCTACCAGGCTCCATCATCCATGGGATTTTCCAGGCAAGAGTACTGGAGTGGGGTGCCATTGCCTTCTCCGTTTCAGCCCCTGAGGAAACTTTAAATCTTTTCTCTGCAAGTTTATAATCACCTTGTTCATTTTCAGGTCCACAAAAACCCTACATGGAGGAACAAAGAAATATTGAATAGGTGGCATCCTGAAAAATAAAGAGTATTTGCTACCAATCCCGAAAAAGAATTTGACTAAAATGGTGGGTGTTGAACAAAGGTTACGCAGAACTAAGCAGATCAAAAATGGAATGCAAGAGAGAAGCTGAACCGCCCCCCTAGGAATTCCCATTGGTTAGAATGTTCCTTAGCTTAGCATCCCTCTGTATGGTCTCCAGAGTTAATGTACCATATTCTCCATGGTTTGATGAAGACTCCAGAGCCCTTAAGATATGAATTGCTATAATTCCTAAATCAAACAGCATTCAGTTCAGTTCCAGACCACTGCAGAGTAATAAGACCGGTATTTCTTATTTTAATTAGTCATTTTCTACTTCTAACAACTTCTTTGACAATCTTGGATTACTTGTTTGTTTATATGTGATAAAAGCCATGTTTGGCTAAAAATATGAATGCCACATTTGAATGTCCATTTACATTTTAGTAGTTATAGAAATAAACTTTCTAGGCCTTTAGATTATAGCTTTTTATAGACACTGAATACAATCACCTAATCTATTTTAATATTATCCCTTTCAGCTGCCTCATGAGTATCTCCTAACACAGCAGAGAGATCAAGTTGATAATAAAAATTCAAGACAAAACGCCTCAACACTCATCAGAAACTGTCTTTTAGTTTGCAGAGAAATTTGCTTGTGACATTTGGAATTTTCAAGACAAATTAAAAAGTCATGTGGCTACATAAAAGTATTGTCTGTTCTTACTGGATTGTATGCTCCTTAGGTGTGAAGACTATCTCAGATTCCTGAATCCTGTCTCCTGCTCAATAGATATTTATTGAACAAAGAAAGAGAGTTCATACCACTTTTCTCAACAAGTATATGCCAGATAGTGAGAGCACCCCTCAAGCACACAGAACAGCTCCAATTGTCCCTCTGTATCCACGGAGCACTGGCTCCAGGACTGGTGGCCAAATTCCACCTACGTTCTCGTTCCGTAGCCCACCCTAAGCTCATGTGGTTCTGCATCCCACAGAACCTCATCGTGGCCTTCAGGGGATCAGACGTTTTTACCTTCACAGGAATTTTCCTTCAGAAAAATAAGATTAAAAAATTGAATTTTCCAACTGCTTTTTAATATAAAAACAAATATGCATGCATGCTAAGTCACTACAGTCATGTCTGACTCTTTAGGATCCCATGGACTGCAACCCGCCAGGTTCCTCTGTTCATGGGATACTCTAGGCAAGAATACTGGAGTGGATTGCCATGCCCTCCTCCAGAGGATCTTCCCAACCCAGGGATCGAACCCTGCAGACAGATTCTTAACCTTCTGGGCCACCTGGGAAGCCCCCAAACAAATATATTAATATTGTATAGCCAAATACTTTATTTGACTCAAAAGTGCATTATTTTTCCTTCTGAACTTAAGAACTAAAAACACTTTTGTGAGCTCCTGAAAGCCCTGTGATCCGTAGGCACAGCTCCCCTTCCCCACCCTCACCCCCCATGTGCCTAGTAGGGTCCTCAGGCCTGGCCTCAGGAGGTCCCCGCTCTGGCCGTATTCCCCGTGGCTCTCTGCTGCTGTGTTTCCGTCCTCAAAACGGATAACTGATCACAGGCATGCCGTATGTAATCTCAAAGAATGAAAACTTCCAGTACTTCTCTATGATGTCAGAGAATTCTCAAACCTAGAGCCATGATTTTAATCTCCTTGCTTCTGTCACACATCCAACAGTTGAACTGTCACCAAATACGTTTGTATCACAAAATATCTTTAAATCAGCTGAGCTCACCCCTCCAGCTGTTGCAATAAATGAACAAACTAAAGGAAAACCAAAACCCCAAGTGATGAAGAATGATTGATTTCTATTTCTCTTTCCTCCTCCCCTGCATTTGGCTGCATATACTCCATTGCCTCCCCAGGGTTTTTGGACCTTGAGTAAGAATGCGCCCTTGCCAATGTGAAGAAATTGAGCTCCATTTTCATGCCTTGGAATGAAAAGTACTATGAGTACTATGTACTCAGCCCCCAAGCCTTCTGAGCTTCAGCCATAATTAGTTGCAATGTGTTTATGGGACCAGGAGAATTTAGAACATGCAAGACATGAGTCCAGAAAGGATGATATCAAAATCCTTGTTTATTCTGGGTTTTAGTCTAATCTCATTGGGTTTTCAAATACATCATTGTTTTTCTTGAATATTAGCGACACAGGGAGGGAAAAAATCCCCACACAATTGATTCACTCAGACCTGGTACCCAAATGAATCAGATTTAAAAGGGGAGGAGTTGATGTTGCTTTAAATTCATACCCTGGATGTGGGCTCAGCCCTGAAAGGCCCTGTTTTGTTTTCCTTTCATTTGGTGAATAACCTGGTAAATATTTGCTCTCATGACCAAAAATTGTCTTGAAATATATGTAAGCACACTGAATGCCAACAAGAACAGGCATCCTTTGAAAAAGTGTGATGTCAGAAGCAAGTGTGACATCAAGAAGCTGGCTTCACTCTCTGCAGCCCTTAGAGCAGGCTGGCGTGAACTCTGCACACAGTGGTCCTCAATCCATGCTTGTTTCAATGACCCCTTGTAAATTCTTCCATCTTCCATAGCTCACAAATGGTATGAACTTTTTTCTGAAAACTAAGCCAGGGGTGGTTTCAGAAAGCAGCAAAATAGACCACTAATTCCACAGTGTAATTTGTAAACCTCCAAAAAACATACCCTTTCCCCAAGAGAGGCCATCCCACACTCCCCAAGTCTCCACCCCTCAGACTTATCACCAGGTCAAGATTTCATCATTTAGAATATTACTCAGTCTTAAAAAAGAATTCAATTTGGACACAGACTACAGCACAAATGAATCTTGAAGACATTATGGGTGTGTGCTAAATTGCTTTCAGTTGTATTTGACTCTTCGTGACCCTATAGACCATAGCTCACCAGGCTCCTCTGTCCATGGGATTCTCTAGACAAGAATACTGGAGTGGATTGCCGTGCCCTTCTCCAGGGAATCTTTCTGACCCAGGGATTGAACCCAAGTCTCTTATGTCTCCAGCACTGGCAGGCAGGTTCCTTACCACTAGCACCACCTGGGAAGACATTATACTCAGTGAAATAAACCAGTCACAAAAAGACAAATGCTGTGGAATTTCACTTATAGGAGGTCCCTAGAGCAGTCAGATTCACCCAGACAGAAAGGAGGATGGTGGTTCTGAGGAAAAGAGAAGGCCTGGGGTTGTTGTCTAGTGGGGACGGAGTTTCGGTCTGGGAAGATGCAAACGTTCTGGAGATGGATGGTGGTGATGTGAACAACAGTGTGGATATACTTAATTCTTTAGAACTGTATACTTAATCATCACAAAGGTCAGTTTTATGTTATATATATTTTGTTGTTGCTGTTTAGTCGATAAGCTGTGTCCAACTCTGTCCATGGGATTTCCCAGGCAAGAACACTGGGACGTGGGTTGTCATTTCCTTCTCCAGGGGATCTTCCCAACCCAGGAACTGAACCTGCGCATCCTACATTGGCAGGTGGATTCTTTACCACTGAGCACCAGGGAAGCCCAATATATATTTTACCACAGTTTAAAAAAAGAAAAAAAAAGATTCCAGCATTGATGGAACCCAGAACCCACATCAGTCATCAATTTGTGTCTTGATCCACTTAAAAAACGCAGAGATAGCAAGGCTGTTAAATAGTGTCAGCTTGACACTGAATTCCTCTTCATACCCTAAAAATATCCAACAAGCTTTTACAATTAACTAATTAAACAGCTAACACATAACACTGAAAACTATTAAAACAAGAGTGAGCAACAGACAGCAAATAGCTGTGTTGAGGAGGAAAGTCTTAGCTTTCTTATCCTGAGTGTCAATGGTGGCAGGCCTTTCTGGAAGCTCAGATTCACTCAAATCTTTGGGAAACAGCTCCAGGTTATTTCATTGGCAAAGTCACACTTCAAGATTAGAACGTGTACTGACATGTTTCAAGCTAGAATGTAAAAGATACATGGATTTTCATGCTTTGTAGACATTCATTACATAAATTGTATTGTGAAAATTTTTAAACATAAGCAAAAGTAGAGAGGCTTGCAATATAATAAATCCCTGTATATCCTTACCAGACTCGACTATTATCAAGCCGTTTGGGGACTTGCCTGGTGGTCATTGTGGTTAAGACAATGCACTCCATGCGTTTCTAATGCATGGAGTGCAGTTCAATCCCTGGTCAGGGAAATACGATCCCACATGCTGCTCTGCTTGGCCAAAATTTTTTTTTTTAATTAAGACGTTTCTATCATTTGTTCCTTCCTTTCTCTCTTTCTCCCTCCTTTCCTGACTCCCTTTCTTCTTTTTTAATTGGTAAAGAATTTCAAAATAGATTTCAATCCTCATGTCATTTCATTCCTGCTCAGTTGCTCAGTAATGTCCAGCTCTTTGCAGTCCCATGGACTGTAGCCAACCAGGCTCCTCTGTCCATGGGATTCTCCAGGCAAGAGTACTGGAGTGGGTTACCATTCTCTCCTCCAGGGGATCTTCCTGACCCGGGAATCGAACCTGCATATCTTATGTCTCCTGCACTGGCAGGCAGATCCTTTTACCACTGTATGTTAGCATACATCTGTTTTTAAAAAAGGGAAAACAGACACATCTTACTTAACTACCATGTCATTATCGCAACCTCAAAAAATAAAAATAATTTCTTGGTGTCATGAAACAATCCATATTCTATCTCTCGAAGTGTCTCGGGTGTCTTTTACCACGTGGCCTGTGTGAATCGGGGTTCCCACAAGATCTGTACACAGCGTGGCTCAGAGAGTCCTTCCAGTCTCTTTTCATCCAGAAAAGAGTGGTTGGCTCTGTGAAGATCAGCCAGGTCTGCATGCTATACAAGTTTCTCTCCCCAAATTCTCTTCTTCACTTCTTCCTGTCTTTGAACTTGCAATTCTGGGGCTGTGTTTTCTCTAACTCAGAAGTGGGCTCCAAAGAATTCATCAGGTTCAGGTTCAACTCTGAATCTTTTTTCTTTTTTTAATGCAGTAAGATTTTATTAAACATCAGTGATAGAACCAGACAAGCCCTCAAATATTTCTGAGCTCCTTAGAATTTTTGCTTATTTCTTTTTTTAATTTTTTATTTTGTACTGGGTTATAACCTGGTGGCTCAGTGGTAAAGAACCCATCACAGTGAAGGAGACATAAGAGAAACGGGTTTGATCTCTGTGTCAGGAAGATCCCCTGGAGGAGGAAGTGGCAACCCACTCCAGTAATTTTGCCTGGAGAATCCCATGGACAGAGGAGCCTGGCAGGCTACAGTCCATGGGGTTGCAAAGAGTTGGACGCAACGGAAGCAACCTAGCACACACATAACCGAATAACAGACAATGTTATCATAGTTTCAGGTGGACAGCAAAGGGACTCAGCCATACATACACATGTGTCCATTCTCCCCAGACTCCCTTCCCATCCAGGTCAACTCCAAATCTTTTGCATTTTGCATTTTTCACGAGAACATTTCATGGGTTGTTTCCTTCCTGTTGCCTCACACCTAGTTGCCTCCCATTCAGTGATATTCAGATGGTGACAGTCTGCTCTTTCCAGAGTGAAAATTCCTACCCACTTTCACGTGCATATTGGTCTCCTCCTCGATACTCTGCGCCTGAACTGATACGTCACGACAGACCACAAAACAGTGACTTTCCAATTAGTTACTGCTACTGCATAACCAACAACCCCAAACTTAGCGCCTTTAAAACTGCAACCGTTTTGTTTGCTCACATTAATGTGAATGACAGTTTGGGTGAGCTCAGGCAGGCAGTTTTTCCTGATCATTCTCGTGGCACTGGCTGGGGTCATTCATCCTACCGGATTCAGCTGGGCTGGGCTGGAGAAGTCGACACGCTGCTAGGATCCTAGCTCTCAGGCAGCTGGTGTCTCCTTCCACATGCCTGGCTTGAGCTTCCCATGGCACCCTGGTCCCTGGGGAGACTTACAAGTCTCCTGGTTTTGAAGACTACTTGTTTTACAAGACTCCTGGCTTTACAAGACTCCTGGTTTTGAAGACGGAGGGTTCCAGCTGACAAAGAAGCTGCAGGTCTCTGAAGGGCCAGTGCCAGAAGCCACATAGCAAAACTGTCACCTCATCTATTGGTCAGAACCAGTCCTAAGCCCAGCCTAGATCAACAGGGCTGGAAAAAGCTTCTCTCACAGGCCACCCCGCCAAAGAGGCTGGGAGATGTTATTGGGGCCACCCTTGGAAGCACAATCTGTCACAGCAGTGTGTGGGTGGACCAGGTGGTGACAGGCTAATCCTTCCAGCATAAAGTTCCCATCACACTTTGACCGAGTGGTTTCCTCCACAGATGACCTTGGCCTGAGTCACATCATTCATTATATGCTGCAAAATGGTGACATTCTAATTCAGGCCAGTATTCCAGACTTTTTGTAGAGTGTTCCTCCATCCACAAAAGCCACTACATTTGTGCACAAAAAGCAGGATACGTGCATAATTCTTTTTCTTTGGTTGCCAGTGCTCAGATAGGCCACTTGTCGTCCTAACTACCTGGAACGATTACCAAGAAACTGTTGTGCTTTGTTGAACACGTGTGCTTTTTCTTTTGTTCCGTTCTGTTGCTGTTTGGGGCTTCCACCCCTATATTTAGTATCACTGACAACGCATTTTCACATTCTCTGTGTGAATATATTGCCTGTCACCATTTTTGGATGCTTCGACGGCTGTAACTTGGATCAGTGGTGCCCCTTCACAATATCTAGTGTGTCATTTTGCCATGAGTCCAATAGTCTTCAAAAGCTTTCTTTCTTCCTGGCACACTGAAATGTCCTGCCTCACTGGTATGCTTTCTGTCCCAGAACTGATTCCCTCTGATGGGAAATTTCACTTCGAGACCACCATCTAGAGAAGCCTTTGCTTCTAGGCAGAGCCAGTCATTTTTTTTTTTTTCTTTTTTCTAGTTGAATATATTTGACCTATAGGAAAGTGAAAGTGTTAGTGGCTCAGTCTTGCCCAGCTCTTTGCGATCCCATGGACTATACATCCCGCCAGGTTCCTCTGTCCGTGGGATTCTCTAGGCGAGAATACTGGGGTGGGTTGCCATGCCCCTCTCCAGGTCATCTTCCCAACCCAGGGATCGAACCTCTCTGGCATCTCCTGCGTTGGTGGGCAGATTCTTTACCACTGAGCCACCTGGGAAGCCTACTTATTCCCACAGGCCCTGTTAATGGAGACAGCTGGGTTGTATACCACTTTATACTTTTATCATGAATATATTATCTGTTTTCTTACAGCCTCACCCACAAATTATGCTGACACAGGTTGGGTTTTTTTTTTTTTTTGCTAGTTATGTCTAAACATTGTCTGACTTTGCTTTTCTTTCACCATGAAGGAGGCTGATCACCTTTTCATGTGTTTAAGGGCCATTTCATCTTTTCTACCAAGTGTCTGCTGAACTCTTTAGCCCACTCTGCCTTCAGATGGTTCATCTTTTTCATCTCAGAATTTAGGAGTTCTTTGCTACTAACGGTATCAGCTGCTTAGGCTACCAGCTGGCCATGTTTGTCTTTTGAATTTGTGCATGGTGGGTTCTGACCACATGGGTTTGTTTTTTTTTTTTATCCTTAATATATATATTTTATTTTAAGTGTAATTGACTTACAGTGTTTCAGGTGCACAGCAAAGTGAAGCAGTTATACATACACACATATATTATTTTTCAGATTACTTCCCTTTATAGGTTATTACAAGATACTGACTACAGTTCCCTGTGCCATACGGTAAGCCTTTGTGGGTTGAGATGACACCCAGTGTCCTCCTCTGGCCAAGCCAGCACACCAGTGAGGTTCTGTGCAAAAGTCTGAGAAACTGCTACATAGACTCAGTGAAGCTACTACAGCTGACAGCCAGGCTCAGCTCTTGGGCACCTGGCAACCTTTTGATTTCAGGAGCTGAAAACCCCCTCCTTGGATGGCACTAACTGCCCCTGCTTTTTACATGCTGAAGCCGGTGACTGGCAGGAGTAGAGCCCGAGGATGACGGGCAGAGAGTGTGCCAGGGCTGTCCTTTCTGTTCCACAGGAAACAGATGCCATGTTCAGGTGACGTGGAGCCCAGGGAGACGGAGGGGAACATTAGGCCAGAGAAAGAAAGAGCATGCACACAACTGTCATCACCTCGCCCATTTCCAGCTCTACACGTGAGCCCACGATTCCTAAGCAGGTAGACAAACCTAGAGCCTATTCTACGGAGAGAAATAAGTCATAAAGAGAAAGACAAATATTGTCTCTTAACACGTGTGTATGGAATCTAGGGGCTTCCCTGGTGGCTCAGAGAGTAAAGAATCCACCTACAATGCAGGAGACCCGGGTTCAGTCCCTGGGTTGGGAAGATCCCCTGGAGAAGGCAATGGCACCCCACTCCAGTACTCTTGCCTGGAGAACCCCATGGACAGAGGGGCCTCGGACTACAGTCCATGGGGCCGCAAAGAGTCGGAGATGACTGAGCAACTAAGCATGCATGTGCGCATGGCATCTAGAAAGATGGCACTGCTGAGCCTGTCCGCAGGGCGGCAGTGGAGCCGCAGACCCTGAGAACAGACTTGCAGACAGGCGGGGCGAATGGAGAGGGTCGTGTGGAAACATACATCACCACGTGTGGAATAGAGAGCCGGTGGGGATTTGCTGTGTGACTCAGGGAGCTCATCCCACCCCTCTAGGTGCTCTGCGGCAGCCTAGAGGGGTGGAAGGGGGTGGGAGATGGGAGGGAGGCTCCAGGGGGAGGGGACGTATGTATATTGGTGGCTGATTCATGTTGATGTATGGCAGAAGCCAGCACAACATTGTAACGCAAATATCTTGCAATAAAAAGGTTTTAGAAAAGAAATGAAATCACAAGACACAGCTCTGTACTGTGTTTTAAAATCCGCGAAGCATTTTCACAGTGTTGCTCACGCCGAGGAGGTGAGTGTGCGGGAGGCAAGTGCAAAGGACGCACAGGCAGGGTCTTCTCTGGCAGTCCAGGGGCTAGGAGCTCACCTTCCAGTGCAGGGAGTGTGGGTTCGATCCCTAGCTCGGGACCTAAGATCCCACATGCCTCGCAGCCAGAAAACCAAAACACAAAACAGAAGCAATACTGTAACAAATTCAATAAAGACACTTAAAAAAATTATTTTGGATTATGGGGAAAGGGAGTAAATGTTTAAAGGGGAAAAAATAAAGGATGCAGGGGAAGATCAGAAATCCAAGGCCAGGGAAGTGCAATGAGGCCAGCCAGGGCCACAGACACACTGGCCCACACTTAGAAGGACCCCCTCTTGGTTCTGGACTCTGCTGTTTCTTTTCTTTGTTTGTTTTTGTTTTTTTTTTAGATTTTTTTTTTTTTTTTTGGAAAAAAAGGCTCTACATTTCATTTCACACAAAGCCCCACCAACCCAGAACCAGACCCATCCAAACTCCATGTTTTCTCTCCTAAGAATTAAAGTACCAAATCAAGATGTACTGAAGCAAGATGTCTTGAACATATTTTGTTTCAAATAGAATTGATACTTTAGGTTCTGTTTAAAAACAATGGCCGGGTGCATTGAAAACCCTGACACCCACCCCAGGGAACTCTGGCTGCTTCTCCAGATTGAGCCCCCAGCACTGGGCCATGAGCAGGTGGGTACCTGATGATCCCCTTAGATAATATTCTTCAGTGTCTAAAACATACGGAAAGTAGCTCCTTTGTATAAATCAGGCCAGAAGCCTTTTAAAAAACAAGCAAGCCTAGTACAGGGTTTGTTTAAGTAAAAAGGAAAAAGGAAAGTGTCTGTCTTCCTGGAATTTTATTAACTTGACTATTAATATGTAGGCCATGATATGGAGCTTCCCAGTGGCACTACTGGTAAAGAACCTGCCTGCCAGTGCAGGAGATGCAAGAGACATCCCTGGGTCCATCCCTGGGTCACAAGGATCCCCTGGAGGAGGAAATGGCAACCCACTCCAGTATTCTTGCCTGGAAAATCCCCATGGACAGAGGAGCCTGTTGGGCTACACAGATCGTGGGGTCACAAAGAGTCGGACACGACTCAGAGACTGAGCGCAGACCATCATCAGTTCAGTCCAGTCGCTCAGTCGTGTCCGACTCTTTGTGACCCCATGGACTGCAGCACGCCAGGCCTCCCTGTCCATCACCAACTCCCAAAGTCTACCCAAACTCTTGTCCACTGAGTCGGTGATGCCATCCAACATTTCATCTTCTGTTGTCCCCTTCTCCTCCCACCTTCAATCTTTCCCAACATCTAGGTCTTTTCCAATGAGTCGGTTCCTTGCATCATGTGGCCAAAGTATTGGAGTTTCAACTTCAGCATCAGTCCTTCCAATGAACACTCAGGACTGAACTCCTTTAGGATGGACTGGTTGGATCTCCTTGCAGTCCAAGGGACTCTCAAGCGTCTTCTCCAACACCACAGTTCGAAAGCATCAATTCTTCAGCGCTCAGCTTTCTTTACAGTCCAACTCTCACATCTATACCTGACTACTGGAAAAACCATAGCCTTGATTAGATGGACCTTTGTTGACAAAGTAATGACTCTGCTTTTTAATATGTTAAGTTGGTCATAACTTTCTTTCCAAAGAATAAGCATCTTTTAATTTCATGGCTACAATCACCATCTGCAGTGATTTTGGAACCTCAAAAAATAAAGTCTGCCACTGTTCCTACTGTTTCCCCATCTATTGCTATTTGTAAGGCCTCCTCAGACAGCCATTTTGCTTTTTTGCATTTCTTTTCCATGGGGATGGTCTTGATCCCTGTCTCCTGTATAATGTCTTGAACATCTGTCCATAGTTCATCAGGCACTCTATCTATCAGATCTAGGCCCTTAAATCTATTTCTTACTTCCAATGTATAATCATAAGGGATTTGATTTAGGTCATACCTGAATGGTCTAGTGGTTTTCCCTACTTTCTTCACTTTAAGTCTGAATTTGGCAATAAGGAGTTCATGATCTGAGCCACAGTCAGCTCCCAGTCTTGTTTTTGCTGACTGTATAGAGCTTCTCCATCTTTGGCTGCAAAGAATATAATCAATTTGATTTCAGTGTTGACCATCTTGTGATGTCCATGTGTAGAGTCTTCTCTTGTGTTGTTGGAACAGAATGATCTCTGTTCGTTTCCAAGGCAAACCATTCAATATCACAGTAATCCAAGCCTATGCACCAACCAGTAACGCTGAACAAGCTGAAATTGAATGGTTCTATGAAGACCTAGAAGACCTTTTATAATTAACACCCAGAAAGATGTCCTTTTCATTATAGGGGACTGGAATGCAAAAGTAGGAAGTCAAGAAACACCTGGAGTAACAGGCAAATTTAGCCTTGGAATGCGGAATGAAGCAGGGCAAAGACTAATAGAGTTTTGCCAAGAAAATGCACTGGCCATAACAAAACCCTCTTCTAACAACACAAGAGAAGACTCTACACATGGACAGACCATCATATGGAGCTCTAAAATCTTTTTTCAAATAAAGAATCATATATGAAAGCCATGTTTGTGTTCATAAGATTTAATCAACCACCCCCAACTCACTCCCCTCCCCTCACCTTGCCAGTGAGCTAGGAGTGTCCTTGCCACTTTGAAAGCTACCTGACATGACAGGGAGACCTAGAGAAGTCTGACTGTCATCTTAAGATCATAAAAGCTTTCCACTTACAGTGTAGGTCTAATTTTTCTCCAAAAGTGTGTATAGGTTGCAATCTAACATTTGAAAATTCACTGAGTAATTAATTTAAAGATGACAAGAGGGAAAAAAAAAAAAAAAAAGAGAGAAAATGAACACCATCAGCTAAAGATTTTAAAAGCCCAATCGATGGGTCAACTTAAAACCCAGGTTGTGATGGGTCACAACCTAAAAGCTGAGAGTTAGGCTTCAGGACTTCAAGCCCAGGACACAGCATCTCAAGTGACTCTGAGAGGAGGGGAGGGGAGGAACCAGGTTATATAAAGTTTCATAATAAAAGGCAGGTAGTCTGAACATCGAAAGATTATTGTTATTTAAAGAAAACCAGAATTCCCAACTGAAGGAATTTAGCTGTTTTCTATGTGTGGGAAGATGCAAGAGTCTGGGCTCACTGAAGTCATTCCTTTGACATCAAAGAAACCCTGGGCCAGTATCCCATGTTTTTTTACATCCTGACCTCCCTTGGGGCTCACTGTAGGGAGTGGCTGAAGTCTGATGGCTGCTAGATGGCAGGTATCCTTCTCCTTCCTGAGTGCCCTTAGAGCTCACTAGCTCACCTTCAGTTTAGTTCAGTCACTCAGTCATGTCCGACTCTTTGCGACCCCATGAATCGCAGCACACCAGGCCTCCCTGTCCATCACCAACTCCCGGAGTTCACTGACTCATGTCCATCGAGTCAGTGATGCCATCTAGCCATCTCATCCTCTGTCATCCCCTTCTCCTCCTGCCCCCAATCCCTCCCAGCATCAGTGTCTTTTCCAATGAGTCAACTCTTCACATGAGGTGGAGGGCTGAAATAGCTGATGACTGTGACATCCTTGTTTACTGATATGGCAGGAAATTTTCCATTTCTCAGATGTATAGTTGCTTATTCCAAAAACATTTTCTATGTTCTAGACCCTTAACTAAACACTGAGATTCAGAAAGAATATCAATATAAAATATCTCTTCGTAAATATAACTGAGTGGGTCCTAACAACCTATGGAATATATCAAGGGTCCAGTTTTTTTTCTTTGCTATCATGAGCAATATGCTAAAACAGTGTATAAATTTGTAAAGAGAGGAAAAGGCTTGCTAACAGCCATGAGTTGAAACAGTGTGATGACCAATTCAACCAGTTTGTTAAGTCGATTAGAGAAGATCTTTAAGATATCCAATTTGATGTATTATTCACTTGGGAATTAACAGAGAATAGATCTTGATATAAATTCCTCTAGGTTTTATTATATTGACATTTCAGTGGATAGATAATTTATAGAACCCCTGGGTATGTTAACTATCAAGGATGCTATTGATCCTATCAGCAGTATTAGCTTGCAATTTTCCCTCATAACTATTTATGCAGCACCCCACGATTTGTAATTCAGCAGGAATCATTGTCTGTGACTGTTGCAATTTGCTTTCCATAGAGTACAGAGAATGTGTCCCGAAACGAGGCTTGATTTTAAGCCCAAAGATTTTGGGGTTTTGTTTTAGGAAATCAGAGAGTTGATCAAGGAAGTTTTAGAATTAGAAGTCATCGTTAAGAATGAGAAGGAAACATTAGTCTTTTATTAGTTTCATGAGGTGGATCAGAGATAAGCAGTGGCAAAGTGGGAGAACGCAGATAAAATCAGAGCATTTCCATGAGGGCAGAGTGAGAGGAAATGAGCAGGAACCCGATGCTTGAACAAAGTTGTCTCTGACTTTTCCTTGATCGCAAGGCTGCTGGCTCCTCTGGGAGCTGCTGCTGCATTTTTGCAGACGAGGACCCAGGGCCAGGATCTGGGAGCCAGGTTGAGGGAGAGGTTCGGATTTCCAGGCTTAGTTGAAGGATAGCAGCATCAAGTGATGACACAAAACGTGCTCACTGACTTTTCGCACTCTCTGGTGAGGACAAAATCGAAGGAAATGGACTTAGAAGGATATTGAAGCTCAGAGTGATGCAGAATGGGAGAGGTGTGTTCACAGTTCAAGGTGCCTGCCTAGGAAGCTTCAGGATGCTCTAGGGCAGGGGTCCCCAACCTCCAGGATCTAACACTTGATGATCTGAGGTGAGGATAATGTAATACTAATAGAGATGAAGTGCACAATAAATGTAACATGCTTGTATCATCCCAAAACCATCCTCCCCACGCCCCCAGTCTGTGGAAAAATTGTCTTCCATGAAACCACTCTCTGGTGCCAACAAGGTTGGGGACCAGTCCTCTTGGGGATTGGACAGGAATGCACTGATTTAGGTCTTCACGACTGGGGATAGCAAAAATCCCAGAGCTATAACTCATGTTCTTGCTGAAACTTCGTCTCCGAGATAACAGGTTCCCACTCAGAAGCTTGTCAGTGTATTTAAAGCAAAGGTAACGTGTAAGTCTGCACCGCAGGGCAGCCGGCCACGAGCACACACAGTGGCCTTGTTCTCCTGCAGCTTGAATTGGTCCAAGAACATGACACCTCCGGCTACATGGGACCAGCGCGTGTTCGCATATCAGAGTCCACCTGGACCAGGGCTCGCAGATGCCTGCCCTTTGTATAGCATGACTCAGTGGAGAGACTTCTGGCAAAGCCTCATCAGGGATGTTATATCCCTTCCCTTCACACTCCTGCTAGAGCAGAGAGCCAAGACACCGTTAACATTTGCTTTCTTAATCTAAGGGATGCACGGAGCCCCTTGTCTTGTAATACACAGTCTGTCTCATTCATAAAGTCTTGTCCTGGGAAACGCCTCATTCATTTCTGCAGAAGCCCCGCAGTTGGGTGAGCAGGGGCATTGAAAACCTTGGGAGCTGGAGGACAATAGTGGAGTCTTGGCAGCGGCCCCAAGGCTGCTCTAGCAACGTGCGCCGACGCCAGGGAGCAGATAAGCGCCACGGTTGTTTACTGGTCTCTCTGGAGCAAAAGCATCTCTTTGCCTGGAATAGAGATGCCAGATCCTAGGGACCCCAGATAGGAAACGGTGAGTTTCGCTGCGGATGGGCACGAAGCCGTGGACTGCAGGACAGTGGGGCATTCTGCCTGAAAGCACTTGCTGTTCAGAGAGCAGACAGGGGCTGTGGGACCCGGCTGTTGGTCAAGGGTGAGCCGTCTGCCTCTCCCACTGGGTATTACACGGGGGTGCCACCGCATGCTCCCAGGAGAGCTGACCTCTTCCTCTGCCACCAAAGATACACGGCTCTCTTTCAGAATCTCATCACAGGCAACTTCCATCTTTCCAATGCGGCCCATGTTAGTAATTGCAAAATAATAAACATGACAAAATTCAGATTGATAGAGCATCCGACATCGGTCCTGAGGTGGAGAGAGCCTTGTGGAATCTGAAGCCTAATAGATCTGTGTGCATTTCTCCCACGGCCACATAATGTGACTGATTTACAAGAGTTTAACTCAAGTGTTAATCTGACAGTGACGGAGAGCTCCTCGCCTGAGCATCACTTGCAGTATCATATTAGTTGCCTCCTCTATTAAAGCAGCGCGGTCGATAATTGGGATGCTTGTACATCTAGTGGTTCTGACAAGTCTCTCCGCGAGTCGCAGATGGGCGGTCTGGCTCTCTGCTCAGCCCAACGGCAGCCCATCCTTTCCACTGAGAAAGGATTGTTCTCCTTGCATTGTGGAACAAGGGCAGTTCAAGGAAAGTGAGACTGTGCGTGGCTACCTGCTGGTGTGGAGTAAAATAAGATGGACATGATACTGGGCTGGGAGGACAATTAAATCTATTTTGCACCAATGTGTGGCCGGACAGATGACTTTCCACATGGCAGAGCTTTATGATCTTTAAGGTAGACTGAACTAATAGATTGGTGTGGAACGCGCTGAAGTTACCAAGGATGAGAAAGCAGACAGGAGTGCATTTGAACTGCAGGTTTCTCATATGGTCCGCGCCCTGCTGAGTTTTTATAGTTCCTGGCTTTCAAAAAGCCTGTTTCAAAGAGGTTTGCGCTAGACTGGGCATGCAGTTTTGCTCTGCAGATATTGTCGCTACCGATTTAGTGGAATGCAATTAGGAAGCCTAAATTAAGTGGTAATGGAGAACCAGCTCTTGAAACTGGGGTTTCCACGGCAACCACTGCTTACAATACAGCCTTCAGTTAGTTTTCCCACTTTATCTGCAAAATGCACAATTGAGCTTTAAAACAGCTCGGCGCTGGAAAACGCACTGTAAACAACTGTTTGCGATGAGAGTTTTACACTGTCTTTAAATACAACAAACTATCACATAAAATTGGCTTGTCCGCACTCATAAAGCAAAATCTGAGTTGCCTCATGGAGAATTTGTACTTTCGTAAACTTCCTTTTCTTTCAGAGTAGGGAATCCATATTTTATCATAAGGCTGTCACATTTGTTCAGGTGTATTAGGAATACACATAAACACACATAGACAGCTATATGGACGAATGAAGTATTTTAGTAGGGAAAAAGTCAAATTGGGTTCCACAAACAGGAAGAGAATATGGAATGAAATTTGGGGTCTCCTAGCTGGAGCCCTCTGTTTAATTGCCAGTCGTAACAGGATGAGCAGTGGAACATGTCCGGACAGATCCAGACAGCTGGGGAAAACTCATGACTCCTGAGCAGCACAGACGGTCTCATTTCTCCCGGCAGTTAAAGCTCTGTCCAGGTTGTCGTGTTACATGTGTGCTGTTTTCACCAGGAGAACACGCAGAGAGGGGCAGCAGTCTTGTGTGTGTCATTAGAGTGCTTCCCATTTATGTGGCTTTAGGTGTCAGCGGTCGTCTCTGCCTCTCTGTCTGATGCATTCACCGCAGCCCTGCTTCTCCAGGTGGGGAGCGTGTCCTTCCCAGCCAGCCCGGACCTTCCCGAGTGCAGCCTGGCTCTTTGAATTCTGACTGATTGCAGTCTTCAGGGCTGACCTAAAGCGGATTTAGGTGGTACCGGTGCTTTATAGAAAACTCTGTTTTTCTCACTACTCAGGACGACTGCGGAAGCGGGTTCTACCATTTCCACAGTTTTAGAATGTAACTGTTGAATAAACCAAAGAATCCCCTAAAAAAATGGGGGCCGATATTTTAACAAGGCTTGTAGTATTTTGCAAAGGATTTTTGCTGCATATCCTGACATTTTTGTAAACTCAACCAGAGCTTTATTGTAGCTCTTTGTTATGAAAATATGTCTGTCAACTTAAATCTTTAAGAATCGAAACTGGAGAAATTGTATGCATCCTTTTGTTCAGTCACTGATAAACTTGAGAGAGATTATGCAACTACCAATGAAACACTGTTTACCTTAAATCATGCCTTAAACTAAAAATGTTAATTCAATGGGCTTTAAATTAAAATCTTCCATGGAGAAGGAAATGGCAGCCCACTCAAATATTCTTCTCTGGAAAATCCCATGGACAGAGGAGCCTGGCAGGCTACAGTCCATGGGGTCCCAAAAATTCAGTTGTTTGAGCAACTTAGCAAAAACACGTGGGGAGAACACTGAAGTAGACCTGTGGTCACAACTCTTGGTCAGCATCTTTCAACATGGCTGGTACTTTGTCCAAAATCAAAAGGACACATGGAATTCTCCTCCTCTGGCAACAACCTGCATGCTGATGTGTATGTGCCCAATTCTGTCAGACAAATCTTTGGAGCAAAGGGGAGGTTTCTGTGTAAGGACGCTTGCATGCGTGCTAAGTCGCCTCAGTCGTGTCTGACTCATGTGACCCTATGGACCATAGCCCACCAGGCTCCTCTGTCCATGGGATTCTCCAGGCAAGAATACCGGAGTGGGTTGCCATGCCCTCCTCCAGGGGATCTTCCCAACCCAGGGATCCTTTACCACTAGCGCCACCTGGATTGATAAAGGAATAGCTTGCTGCTGCTGCCGCTGCTAAGTCGCTTCAGTCGTGTCTGACTCTGTGTGACCCCATAGACGGCAGCCCACCAGGCTCCCCCGTCCCTGGGATTCTCCAGGCAAGAACACTGGAGTGGGTTGCCATTTCCTTCTCCAATGCATGAAAGTGAAAAGTGAAAGTGAAGTCACTCAGTCGTGTCTGACTGCTAGCGACCCCATGGACTGCAGCCTATCAGGCTCCTCCATCCATGGGATTTCCTAGGCAAGAGTACTGGAGTGGGGTGCCATTGCCTTCTCCGAAGGAATAGCTTAGCATATGCCAAAACCATGTTTTTTGAAAACTGCACTTTTAGACTAAACATAACTTCACTGATTTGCCCTTTCCAGGGAGCAGATTTTAATTCAGGTCTCAAAGGCTACATCACAGCAAAGGTCACATGAAATCAGAAGGTCCCAGAGCATTTTACTACAGAGCTCTCCTCCTTACTGTGTAAAACAACCCCACACACTCTAGGATCAGGGTGCCAGGGACCCCCAGGGACCTACCTTACACATGTCTCTGCCTATGAGCACACGCCCCTCCTTCCCTGGGAAGAATGGTAACCACAACCGTTCAGCTCCTGCCCAGCTTCCAGCCCTGGCAAATCATGCCCTGAAAAGAAAAGCATCACCACCAAATTCTTATAAAGTTACGATTATCCCCTTTAACTCTTTTAATTTCCTTCTTCTACTACTTAAACTTTAATTTCAGATATCTTCTATATAACACGGAAGTCACGTTCCGAACTGAATGAATAGGAAAATTAACTTGAAGCATAGGATGGACGTTTTTTGCTATATATTGCATCTTAATAAGTCCAAGTCAACCTGAATAATGGGGATATTATTAATCTATCTCTACTTTTCTAGTTTAAGTCACAACTTACATTTTGGTTCCGATTGGTGTTATTTTAATTAGGGTAATGAATGTTTCACATTTTATTATGAGGGCAGCACGTATAAAAGTGTGCTGGGGAAGTTCTATTGGATCTTTGTGGTTCATTTCAGTTTTGAGGATTAACTGTGTGTTTCATCTTTTAATGAATATATAAGTGTTGGATTTATTTTGGAAACTATGGCTAAGTTATTGTGTCAAATTATTTCCAAAAATTCAGTTGTTTGAGCAACTTAGCAAAAACACGTGGGGAGAACACTGAAGTAGACCTGTGGTCACAACTCTTGGTCAGCATCTTTCAACATGGCTGGTACTTTGTCCAAAATCAAAAGGACACATGGAATTCTCCTCCTCTGGCAACAACCTGCATGCTGATGTGTATGTGCCCAATTCTGTCAGACAAATCTTTGGAGCAAAGGGGAGGTTTCTGTGTAAGGACGCTTGCATGCGTGCTAAGTCGCCTCAGTCGTGTCTGACTCATGTGACCCTATGGACCATAGCCCACCAGGCTCCTCTGTCCATGGGATTCTCCAGGCAAGAATACCGGAGTGGGTTGCCATGCCCTCCTCCAGGGGATCTTCCCAACCCAGGGATCCTTTACCACTAGCGCCACCTGGATTGATAAAGGAATAGCTTGCTGCTGCTGCCGCTGCTAAGTCGCTTCAGTCGTGTCTGACTCTGTGTGACCCCATAGACGGCAGCCCACCAGGCTCCCCCGTCCCTGGGATTCTCCAGGCAAGAACACTGGAGTGGGTTGCCATTTCCTTCTCCAATGCATGAAAGTGAAAAGTGAAAGTGAAGTCACTCAGTCGTGTCTGACTGCTAGCGACCCCATGGACTGCAGCCTATCAGGCTCCTCCATCCATGGGATTTCCTAGGCAAGAGTACTGGAGTGGGGTGCCATTGCCTTCTCCGAAGGAATAGCTTAGCATATGCCAAAACCATGTTTTTTGAAAACTGCACTTTTAGACTAAACATAACTTCACTGATTTGCCCTTTCCAGGGAGCAGATTTTAATTCAGGTCTCAAAGGCTACATCACAGCAAAGGTCACATGAAATCAGAAGGTCCCAGAGCATTTTACTACAGAGCTCTCCTCCTTACTGTGTAAAACAACCCCACACACTCTAGGATCAGGGTGCCAGGGACCCCCAGGGACCTACCTTACACACATGTCTGCCTATGAGCACACGCCCCTCCTTCCCTGGGAAGAATGGTAACCACAACCGTTCAGCTCCTGCCCAGCTTCCAGCCCTGGCAAATCATGCCCTGAAAAGAAAAGCATCACCACCAAATTCTTATAAAGTTACGATTATCCCCTTTAACTCTTTTAATTTCCTTCTTCTACTACTTAAACTTTAATTTCAGATATCTTCTATATAACACGGAAGTCACGTTCCGAACTGAATGAATAGGAAAATTAACTTGAAGCATAGGATGGACGTTTTTTGCTATATATTGCATCTTAATAAGTCCAAGTCAACCTGAATAATGGGGATATTATTAATCTATCTCTACTTTTCTAGTTTAAGTCACAACTTACATTTTGGTTCCGATTGGTGTTATTTTAATTAGGGTAATGAATGTTTCACATTTTATTATGAGGGCAGCACGTATAAAAGTGTGCTGGGGAAGTTCTATTGGATCTTTGTGGTTCATTTCAGTTTTGAGGATTAACTGTGTGTTTCATCTTTTAATGAATATATAAGTGTTGGATTTATTTTGGAAACTATGGCTAAGTTATTGTGTCAAATTATTATATTTCATCCTGTCTCCACTGACGACACGAAGAGGGTGCTGAGGGTGGATGTGCGAATTTTTTCTTAAGCTGTGTTCTTTTTATGTATGTAAAGAGCCCAAAGGTTAAAGCATATAAAAATGCTGTCTGCCATGAACCTGAGAAATTGAAATAAATATGGTCGGTAAAAGAAGATGATCTCTGTTTTGATTACACAGAAATGCCTTTGTAGTCCTTTTCTTTCAGGTGAAATAAACATCTATGCAATAAGCATAATAAATATGTTTCTAAGCATGGTGTATTATAATTGTAATTAGCTCTGCCTCTTACAATGTGGCAGGCATCAGATTACGTCTAATTACTCCCAAGCAGTTCGCTGGTTTCCTATTTTTGTGCAAAGTCTCACAATACATCTTTACAACGATAAAGACACTTATGGCTTATACTGAGGGCTCTATGGGCAACTTGCATTCTTGTTCTTTATATCTGAGGGGAAAATGAGAGGTGAGCATCATCACAGATCTCCTTTTGCACCAGACAGTCTATGCAGACTGGAGAATCAAAGCCTCATAGACTGGCAGATATTCAGTAATAAATTCTTGTGTTTATAGACTTTTTTTTGACAAAGTAGCTGGTGATGCCATAGAAATTGATTATTTGTGATGTTCTTATCACTGCTTAAAATATCTAATTACTTTTACACCACAGATTTGGATCTGACTCTCTTAAAACAGAGAAACTAATAAAGTCTTTTAACTGGACAGACCGTCCCAGGGCACAAGGTGGTGTTGATAGGGAATCTGCCCTGAACAAATGGCGTCGTATTTTATTTCAATGAAATTTAAGATATCAGAAATTAAGAAACAGCTGAGTTTTCTATGTTTCAAAAGTTTCTTTCATTTTCTGATCTTATTTAAATTTTTATTTTTAAAATTTTTAATTGGAGGATAATTGAGGTTTTCCTGGTGGCTCAGTGGTAAAGAACCCACGGGCCAATGCAGGAGATGTGGGCTCGATCCGTGGGCCGGAAAGATCCCCTGGAGAAGAGAATAGCAACCCACTCCAGTATTCTTGCCTGGAGAATCCCATGGACAGAGGAGCCTGGCATGCTACAGTCTGTGGTATCACAAAGAGTAGGACATGACTTAGCAACTAAATAACAACAAAATTACTTGGCAATGTTGTGTTTGTTTCTGTGTACAATAACATGAATCAGCTATATGTATCCATTTCCCCCTCTCTCCATTTCCCCCTCTCTCTTGAGCCTCCCTCCCCAATCCCGCCCAACCCCCCCTCCCGCCATCTAGGTCATCACAGAGCCCTGAGCTGAGCTTCCTGTGCTATACAGCAAAAAGTTTCTTTTAACAAAGACTTTATACCCAATAGAAAGTGCTCATAGTGTATCAGTCAGTTCAGTTCAGTTCAGTCGCTCAGTCATGTCTGACTCTTTGCGACCCCATTAATCGCAGCACGCCAGGCCTCCCCGTCCATCACCAACTCCCGGAGTTCACTCACACTCACGGCCATTGAGTCAGTGATGCCATCCAGCCATCTCATCCTCTGTCGTCCCCTTCCCCTTCTGCCCCCAATCCCTGTCTCTTATACACATCTCACACACTCTAGGATCAGGGTGCCAGGGACCCCCAGGGACCTACCTTACACATGTGTCTGCCTATGAGCACACGCCCCTCCTTCCCTGGGAAGAATGGTAACCACAACCGTTCAGCTCCTGCCCAGCTTCCAGCCCTGGCAAATCATGCCCTGAAAAGAAAAGCATCACCACCAAATTCTTATAAAGTTACGATTATCCCCTTTAACTCTTTTAATTTCCTTCTTCTACTACTTAAACTTTAATTTCAGATATCTTCTATATAACA
>SJYT01038755.1:0-15089 GCA_006410635.1 Cephalophus harveyi | reverse complement strand
CATGCTAAGAGTTGACTCATTGGAAAAGACTCTGATGCTGGGAGGGCTTGGGGCAGGAGGGGAAGGGGACGGCAGAGGATGAGATGGCTGGAAGGCATCACCGACTCAATGGATGTGAGTTTGAGTGAACTCCGGGAGTTGGTGATGGACAGGGAGGCCTGGTGTGCTGCAATTCATGGGGTTGCAAAGATTCGGATATGACTGAGTGACTGAACTGAACTGAACTGAAGTATATAGTGAATGTAGCAATAAATCTAAAGAAAGGGTGCAGGATATGGCAAGGAGAAATCAGGGTGTAATGTAGTCCTAATAAAGGCCTAAGCAAATTTAATAGCTACCTCTGTACCTATCTTGAATCAAGGAGAAGGCCAGGCCTTTATTCATCTTTAACAACTGATGTTTGAGGCACCCTACCCTGAAAATGGAATTGGACTATGGACCTGAGGCATCTCTCCAGTCAAATCAATTCTGAAGCTGACAGCTGAGGACCATTTGGTGGCAACAATCCCAGCAGCAGAAAGAAAAATGATACTTTAGTACTGAAAGGGCATCTGGACAATTCATTGCAGATATGACTTCAGTGTTTTCCCACACAAAATTCTAATTTGTTTTGGTAAAAGTGCAAGATAGCTAGGATAAGTATTATTAACCACGAAGCAAGTTAATAATGGAATTTAAAATTTACACTATATGAGCATCTTGTTTTATTTAATACAGAATTAGCTATATAAAGTTGGCAGAGGACGATAATACAAAAACATGTGCTTATTGACACTTTAACTTGTAAAACGAAAAAGGATGATTTTGAGTAGTTTGATGCTAAGGTAAAAAGCTGCATAGAAAACAAAAAAGCAGAAATAGGCATCAAAATTTTTTGATGATTGTTGGGGAAGGTTCCATCCCTTGCTGTGATTCAGCATCAATTCTAGCTAAAATCTGCATTTAAATGTCTATAGTGCCACTTCTTATGAGGTAGCTAAACACTAAGTTCATAGAGGTTTTTCTTTGTCAATTATCTTTATTTTCCCAATTTTTGGTACATTTTCTTGTATGAAAACCTCAGGTAGTCTCCTGCTGAGAAATGAAGGTAGGCACAGAGGTGGATCATGATTTTGACAAGCCCAAAGCCTGCTGACCCATGCACAATAGACTCACCTGCCACCTTTTTGTCAACATCTTGACAAGGTCATCATACTTTAAAGAGAAACATTCACTCTGTAACACTCTAATGCTCACTTTTTCTTAAAGTGTACAAAAAGGTATCATTTTAACACACCACTATCATTTCTGCCTACATAGTAAGCAGTTTTGTTCATTGTAAGTGAAATTCCTGCATGCAAATACATCAGTCAGAAGAAAAAGGTTCTGAACAATAGTGGCTACATCTTTGAACGATGCATTGGTTGACCTCTAAATATCCTTGCAGCTTAAAACTGCTCTTAAATTACAGAAGGCTTTGAAAGCTATGGTGTTCAAGGAAAAATTATCTCACGCTTGCAGGTCTTTTAGAATCTACATACCTAACACATCAGTTGGAGAAGCCAATGGCAGCCCACTCCAGTGCTCTTGCCAGGAAAGTCCCATGGACGGAGGAGCCTGGTGGGCTGCCATCTATGGGGTTGCACAGAGTCGGACACGACTGAAGTGACTTAGCAGCAGGAGCGGCACAGCTAGGATGGACCAGGTCAATATCATTTTTAAAAAGTCTCACACATTTATTAAAGCATGTGGTTTATACACATATTCATAGTATAAAATCTCATTCAAATTTTGATCTTCACAACTCAATGGGCAAGTATGCTTATTCCCACTTTTAGCGAACTGAACGTGAGAATACAGAAAAAGGCCAATAGAAAAGTAGGGCTTTGATTTAGTTTTGTTTATTGTTATGTTAAAAAAGTAAAAGAGATAAAATATAGTGCTAAGTCGTGTCCAACTCTTGCAATCCCATGAACAGTAGCCTTCCAGGCTCCTCTGTCCATGGGATTCTCCAGGCAAGAATACTGGAGTGGGCTGCCATTTCCATCTCCAGGGGAACTTCCCGACACAGAAATTGAACCTAGGTCTCCCGCACTGCAGGAAGATGCTTTACTGACTGAGCCATTAGCATATTTTTGTCTATAATATTAAGCAATAGAAAGAGGAATGACTATCAGGTATACAAAATTTAAATGACTCTTATTTCCATACTTTTAAAATGTAGTGATTATCAAGCATTCATTCCATGGAAGAGTCAGACAAAGCTCTACCCTGGGCTTGTTCCCAGGTCACTGTTCTGGTTTGGCTTTGACTGGTCTTGAGGAAGATTACGCCAACAACACCTGAGCCAAAAATAACATCCAGAGAATAATCTTCATCACAACAAGGCTAATAATCTTAAGAGCTGCCAAAAGGCAGCACCATAACAATGACCCGGATGCTGTAGCCCTGTTAAGCCTCGGAAGCTGTGCATAAGATGCTGTGTGATCAGGGTCCTACCACTGGGCGAGGACAGCGTGTGTAATCATCCCTTTCTTCTGGCATATCTTTTGCTGGTTTCTTCTTTGTCAGTGTCATACTTTTCTAGTCTCTAAAAATTTGGTCTTAAACGAGGAAAAAACAATGAGAAGAATGTAAAAACCTGCAATTTTGCAAGAACTGAATTTATAATAGAGTGACATTATAATAGTTCAGTTTCAAGAAATGGCAACAGTTGAAATTCACCAATAACCCGGACAGCACATAGAGTGATCCATAAGTACAAGTAAATTCGCCACTAACTGCCAGGCAGGCCCAGAAACACTGCATTAGTAATGCTATTTCTGAACTTAATTCAATATTTTATAAAACTATGTTTCTCAAAATGACAGCAAGCAATTAGAAGCTGCATAATGTTTCACTTCCACAATTTAAACAGAAATTTTTCTAAGTGATAAAAAATCCTGACTCAAATAAATGACAGAAACCGGTAGTTTTAATTGCCTTTGGCGGAATATAAAATGAAAACTTATAAAGCATTATTATAAGGTCAACATTTATAGTGATAAGCTCAAGGAAGTCAGTGTCATTTACATATGCTTTTAAGGAAAACTAGGAAAGTCTTGGAACACATTTATGATTCAGATGCAAACAGAATTTTTTGGACAGTAAAATGTCAGCTAGAAAAGGCAAGGGTATGCTAGTGATAGTTAGAGCAACACAGGCATTTATACTTCTGTAAAGGTTCGGTTGCCCAGGCTTGGAAAGACGGCTCTAAAATTATGTGCGATATAAGACACAGGAGACATGAGATCGAGATGAACGTGAGATTGGTTTCACACTGGGACGATGATAGACAGTCACAACAGAGGCTCTGTGTCAAGAAGATCCATTGCATTGCACAGATTAAAGCAGTAATAAGTCCATTTGATTGAATCTCTCATTTAAAGGTGAGAAAATTAAATCCTCCAAAATCCAAATTTATTTCCAAAGTCATGAAATGGTATGGGAACCAAAACAAGTCCAAAATACATCTTCTCCATCTTAATCTTTAGTATTTTACCTATATACCTCCTGGAGGTCTAAAAACAAGATGCCATCATTCAGTAAATCTCTCTGAAGATGATTAAATTGAAAAGTAACTTTCAAAATATTGTATAGAAGTTAGATGAGTTATAGCTTAAATACCAAGAGAATGATTGTATTGCAAATGGGCTAATTTGTTTTCTTCTTGAGTTTAATATTACTTATATTGTCCCTTATATCATACATAATTGATTGCTTCAGAACTTTTAAATCACAATCTGGCCATATAAGAAATGATGATAAGCTGCTGAATTTTCATAGATCAGTTTAATCTGCCACACAAGAAATTTTATATTATCAATTTACAAGAGAGCTACTCATATGAGACACTTTTCTTCATAAACTTCACTTCATTCTACCAGTTTTTGTATTTATTCTCATCTTTCACTTAAGACAGAAAATATTATATGCAGAAGATTCTCAGATGCTCATCAGATTCGTCAGAAATAAGAAATAGCTACTCTTTAGAAGAGGACGTTGTTTAATATACTGGAAGCTTCTTGGATACCGCTTCGAAATCCACCTCGCCTCCCTGCTAACTTTGATCACGGTGTGACAACCGGTCGCATAGAGCTTTCAATCACCTTCATGTAGGTGCAGTCTGACAGCGCCTCATCTCCAACCCGTGCTGCCTGCTACTTGCTTCTTGCTCTGGGATTCTCTGATGCTGCAACACGGGACGCCTAAGGAAAGCATCTCTTCCCTTAGGCATGCGTGACCTGTACTTGTGGCAGTTAATGCTCACATTTGGCCAATAGGGACCTGGAGTCAACAGATAAAGCCTGCCTCTTTTTCCTCCCCTGGGTAGAAAGCCTGAGAATACAATTCACAGGTCTCTCTACACATCTCCCAGAACCAGGTTTCAGGGAGCTGCATCCCTAACTATCCAGCACGGCTCTCTAAGGAGGCCCTTCCTCGCATATCCCATTTTCTCTAGTTCATTTCGACAGCCACCTCCTCATCTCCATTCCCTTCCTGTGATGCTTGAGATGGCTTTGCAAATGCACTTCCTGTGTGAAAGCCACTGTGTCAGGCTCTGTTTTCAGGAGAACCCAGACTGAAACTCGGAGATATGGTTTTTAATGGGATTAATTTGACTAAGGTAATAGATGGGGCTGACGTAGCCATAATTCAAATGTGAATTCCAACAAAATTACAATTTTGCACATCATGTATATAACTCATACTATTGATCTTTGAAATTATTCATGAAAAGCTAAAATAGCAAATATTTATTCTACTAACACTAAAGTTCTATTTTAAATTCCAGAATCTTGACAAGGTGACTCAGTAATAGAGAATTACCTAAATGTGTGGTAGAATTGTAAACAGGGAAATTTCAATTAATTGATTTTTACTTGGACTCAAATGTTGCCAATGGCAAAGCACTGCTATTATTTGCAGCTATGTATAGCTGTGAGGAAGCATTATCACTAACACCATCTTACTTTGTATTAAATCAGGTAGTTTAGTCACTAAGTTTTGTCCAACACTTGCAACCCCATGGACAATAGCCTGCAGGCACCTCTGTCCATGGGATTCTCCAGGCAAGAATACTAGAGTGGGTAGCCTATTCCTTCTCCAGGGGATCTTCCCCACCCAGGAATCAAACCTGGGTCTCCTGCTTTGCAGGCAGATTCTTTACCAACTGAGCTATGAGGGAAGTCTATCTTATTTCATATATACAACTGGAATTTACATTCTTTCCCTAAGATGATATAGCTTGCAGAATGCTGAAATAAAAATTAACTCCAAATCTTATTCTCTTGCCTTTAAATCACATCACTCTAACTCCACAGCCTTCTTGGGGAAACCTGCATGAATGGAATGGAGCAATCGTTCAATAGTACTTATTTGCTAATTTATGCTTCTCTATAGATGTGTGTATGGGCTCCCCAGGGGCTCAGTGGTAAAGAATCCTCCTGCAGCACAGGAGCCATGAGCGACGTGGGCTTGATCCCTGGGTCAGGAAGGTCCCCTGGAGGAGGAAACGACAACCCACTCCAGCATTCTTGCCCAGAGAATCCCATGGGCAGAGGAGCCTGGTGGGCTACAATTCAGGGGATAGCAAAGAGCTGGACAAGACTGAAGCGACTTGGAACACACAGATGTGTGTGTACATGGTCATTAAGGTATATGCTACTTACGTGAGTATACTTATGAGTAAGTACATCAATAAAAACCTGTCCTTTGAAAACAGTACATTCTAAATGAAAATACTTTATATGTGAAGCTGCTCTTGAGAGTGTTAGAGCTAACAATGCATGGTACTTGATTTAGTGGGTCACGTGATAAACTTGTATAAAATTTGATCACGTGTTCTGACTCAGCTATGATCTGCATTGGATAACAAACTGTAAAGGTGTGTGGCACTTTCTGTAACCCTCAACCATGACTCACACTGCAAGTCTTCTCAGTTCATACGAATTGTTTATACTTCTTCATGAAGATGAAATAAAACCTGGGTATTCTGATGTTCATAATTCTGTTTAGATGAAATTCCAATTAAGGAGAAAAAGTAACAACTTAATGGGAACAGGAAGAGGTGTGAATTGATTTTACTATTTCAAGGCTGATTTCCTTAGATAGGTTCCTAGTCTTTCAAGAGGACTTCTGTGATTATCGTCACATACTGTCATCTATCATACTGTTGTGTTTACAGTGAGTAACTGGCTGTTAGGGATTCGAGTAGTTGGTAAAGGCAAACTGGAGAAGTGATGAACTGTTTATATTTTCTACTCTCGGAGGCTGAAAACACAAATCTTACCTAAGAGAGAATACACAGATATCTAATTTAAAGATTTTTAAAATGCACCCTTTGGCAACTTAGCAGTTGTGAACACCAACTGTATCTAATTGTATTGCTTCTCCTCCTTAAATCTAACTCTTGAAAAAAAATATATAATCCTTTCAGTACTCAGAACATTTTCTGACCAACAAATAAACATTGGGCTGACCATATCTAAGTGTTAACCAATAGGGAAAAATAATACCTATCACCTGCTCTCTCCAGTTCACCCTGGATACTACCTCCAAGGGAGTCCTTCCAAAATGCCAACGCCATCATTTTATATATTTCATTAATATTTTTTTAAAATATTCACCATAATAGAGCTGCCAATTAGGTGTTTTCTCGTGTGGCTGCTCAAAAAGGTAGTATTAGTGGCTATTTCGAATGTGATAAGAGGGGTTCTCAGGAAACAGATAGGATAAGCAGAACATGTCCCTTTCTTGCTTAACGAAGTCATGATGGGACAGGGGGTCTGGATGCCTTTTCAAAGTGTGTAAGTGTGTGGCTGCGCCTGCCAGTCAACACTCCCTCCAGCCTGCGCCCTTCCCCACGTCTCACCGTCCCTCAGCCATGTGAGGATGCTCACACATCTGGGATGAGCTCTTCCAAGCCCAACCCCCGAGCATTTGCTCAGGTTCTTCACTCTGCTCAGAATCCCATGCCCCACATCAGTCGGGTGGGACAGCTCCTATGTCTTGGAAGACTGAACTGAATCATCCCTTCTGCTATTAAATCTTCCCTGATTCACTCAACACAGTTAGTGACTGCTTCCTTGGTGCCTCTATTTAGCTTAGAGCTATGCCTTCTTCATTCAAGCATTCATTCATCTAGCCTTTTTCTCAACCAATATTACATCCATAAACATGTCACGTATGGATAGTCTCTGCAAGGGATGGTATGCATGATTGTGAATAATATATTGAGAGAAATGCTTATGTGAATATGCTTATCCAGTTTTATATAACAGGGCCTCTCATAAATATTCATAACTAAAATGCAGTCATTTATTTCTGTCTCTCATATTAAAACATAAGCTTTTTGGAAGACTGATTAAAGTATATATTTATTTGTATTCCTCGCTTTTAGTACAGTGCCTGATAAAATGTGGGTGTGCAAAGTTTTTTTAATGAGACCAAATTGATTTAATAAACCATTGGGAGAGTAGCTTCTAATTGTATTTATTTTCTTCAACTCAATTATCATGCCTGTATTTACAAACACATACCTCAAAATACAATAGGGTGTCTAGGATGGGATTACCTTGAGGAAAAAGAGAGGAAAATATATATAAGTGCACAATATCATAGCTCATTATACAAAGAAATGAGTTCTTTGTTAGAAATTAGAATGTTCCCTCTTATTAGATGTGTATAAGAGACAGGCTTAAATAAAGCTGAAACTCCAGTACTTTGGCCACCTCATAGATGTGTATAAGAGACAGGAAATATAGTAATAATAACCTATCAGTAAGAGTCAGTGGAGAAAATTCAACTCACAGCTTCATAATATAAATATGCTTTTAAAACAGAAAAACTCTCAGATACATTTTATTTATTTATTCATTTATCACCCTTCTCTCTATCTCTCTATCATCAACTTATCAGAATCCAAATAGAAAACAAACTTTAAAAAGATCAGCATAGGTAATTTGTTATTTTACATCTCTTTGTGATTAAGTATATACTCACAGATTAAAGGGGCTTCCCTCTAGCTCAGATGGTGAAGAATCCGCCTATACAGGAGAGCCCGGTTTGATTTCTGGGTTGGGAAGATCCCCTGGAGAAGGAATAGGCTACTCAAAAGAGTCTGACATGACTGAGCGACTTTCACTTTCACTTTTCACTTTCATAGATTAATTTACAGCTGAACTTATAAAGCTCTTCAGTTCTTCCCTTATTTTCTGGTGTCAAAATACAAAGTAAAATAAAAAAGAGAAGGGTTTTGATTTACATACGTGTCAGAGCTCCTTTCCTCAAAATGCAAATTGCCTTGAACAGGTGACACCCGTCCCTCAGAGTCGTTGTCCACAGAGAAGAAGAACACGGTTCAAAACTCACTCTCTCTCACACATAAACACTTGCACACAAACACACATGCACACACTCATTAAACTTAAAACTTTAACATTTGAAATAAATATCTGCCACTTACAATACTATTTTTACAACAAAGAGGCTTATTTTCACTGACTTGTGTTTTACTATTTTATTTCATTAAAACTATCTTAAATTAATGTGTTGGGAAAAGTGTGTTGATATAAGATGTATGAGGACCACAGCCAGGGAACCTAAGAAAATGTGTAGAAGTGAAATATTAAATCTTAAAGCATTTGCAGATTTCTCTGTCAAGTAAAACACTTTGGAAAGCAAAATATATCATTGGTTATGAAGAGTTATGTTATAATTGTTAGTGAACTTGGTTTATACTATTGAGAATATGCGATATCAGACATAATTATAATGCCGGTAGATAGGTATGTAGATATTGGTGTAGTTATAAGCATGGTGGTAATGGGGCCTGACTCTTGCAACTCCATGGACTGTAGCCCAGCAGGCTCCTCTCCCTATGAATTCTCCAGACAATAATGTTGGGGTGGGTTGGCATTTCCTCCTCTAAGGAGTCTTCCCAACCCAGGGATCGAGCCCTTAAGTCTCCGGCATTGGCAGGCGGGCTCTTTGCCACTGGCACCACCCAGCATGTCTATTTTTTACTGCATATTTAAAATGGAAAATATTTTTAAAACTCAATTCCATAATTTACTATTTTACTATGAGCCATATATCTGATTAGTATGTTTTTATAAAACCTGGTGAAACAAATTTTAGAAGGTCATATTCTCTTTGCCCAGCTGTTTTTGGATATTCCCCAAGTATGCTAATCCGTTTGTTTCATTGCCTTGTATCGGAAATGACGTGTGGGCAGGATAATCTCCAATATCCTAGCTAACAACATACAATCACACTTTTGTGTTAATGTAATTGGCTGAATTCATGCATGGCCTTCTATATTTGTGAGGTAAAAAAGCTCTCGTGACGTTTGCTTTTTAAAAATTCCCCTGAAGCCCTGCTCCCCGCTCTCAATCTCCTTCTAGTTCTCTGATACGACTCACTAGTTTCTTGTTCTTCTTTCAAATCCCAAGCAACTTCCTATTTCTTCCTCTTACGCTTATCTTTTACCATTAACATCTCTCTAAAACTTGCATCCTTTATATCTAAAGTGACTCTCCATCCCAAGTACAGATGAATTGTGGAAATGAACCCAAGTAGAGATGAACAGCAGGTCGATTGCTGCTACGTAATTACCAGTACTGGCATCTTACACTTGAAAGAGCACCCAGGTGTGAATGGTCAAATCATTCACTCAGTGGTTAATCTCTCAATTTATAAGCCTTTTTTCCACATTAAATACATTTACCCCAATTCTCCAAAACTTGACAAGATGCTCTGATCACTTCCTTTGTTTCACTGAAACCCAATTTGAACTTGAGAAGAGAGCTTCATTTCTTGCAATCTCCTGGGAAGGAAGTGCTCGTCGTTCACATGCCCAGACAGAGGGGAGGAACGCGGATATTCTTTAGCTCTGAACTGCTACCCCCAGGCTGCTCTACTCTTCCATAAACTTCTGTCCTTTGAGGCTCAAGTGTACATCTGAATTTATACCGTTACTTTATCTCTCAACAGACTTACTTAATAACTCTCCTCTTGTTTTTTGAAAGATCTCTCCAAGTTTTGCCCCATCCTTGCTGACAAGTTGGGCTTCCCTGATAGCTCAGTTGGTAAAGAATCTGGCTGCAATGCAGGAGACCCTGGTTCAATTCCTGAGTAGGGAAGATCTGCTGGAGAAGGGATAGGCTGCCCACTCCAGTATTCTTGGGCTTCCCTGGTGGTTCAGCTAGTAAAGAATCCCTGCAATGAGGGAGACTTGGATTTGATCCCTGTGTTGGGAAGATCCTCTGGAGGAGGGAAAGGCTGCCCACTCCAGTATTCTGGCCTGGAGAATTCCATGGACTGTGTAGTCCATGGGTTCGCAAAGAGTCAGACATGACTGAGGGATATTGACTTTCACTTTGACTTTGCTGAGTAGTTGACTTTGTTCTGAATAGTCCAATTTAGAAACTTAGCCCAAAGTGTTTGTCATCCTCAAAGAGGTGACTTTTTTTTTTTTTTTTTTTTTTTTTTTTACCATGCTTTGAGGTATGCAGGTTCTTATTTCCACATCTAGGGATCAAACTCGAACCCAAGTATTGGGAGCATGGAGTCTTAACCATTGAACCACCAGAGAATTCCAATAGTGACTTTTCTTTAATTCCACTCTTGCAAAATCATTTCTAAACCTGCATCTATAAAGTCATCTAACTCAGAAATATCTTGCATCTAAAAATCTTCAGTTATAATGCTTTTCATTCTGACTCCAAATGATCATTTGCCTTTTTCACTTACTTGTGTTTATTTTCACACCAAGCACAGTACCCTTTCATTTTGTCATATTTCATTTGTTTTTGGCTTCCTTTTTCTTTCTTTCCACACTGATTCTATATTTTTCAACTACTGTAGAATTTGGTCAAAAGCAAATTTGGATACCATCCTCTTTAAGCCATTTGCTATTATTCTCTCTTCTCGTTTTCAGCTTCCCACTTTTTAATTGCTTCTTCTCCTCAGAATAGAAATATACTCCAGCCTCTTTGAAAAGACCAAGAGAAATAAAGTAAAAAGACTAGAATTTCACACCCTTCTTAGCCATCTTTCTTCACTTAATGCTCAAATTTCTTGAGAAAAGTAACTATTACTGGATCCTTTTTCACCTTTCATTTCTTTAAAATAGATATTTATATTCCCTTTCTTGCAAACTCTCGCTGTATTTAAATCACCTAAGCCATTATGGGCTTCCTTAGTGGCTTAGACAGTAAAGAATCTGTCTGCAATGTGGGAGATCTGGGTTCAACCCCTGGGTTGGAAAGGTCCCCTTGAGGAAAGCATGGCAACCCACCCCAGTATTCCTGCCTGGAGAATCCCATGGACAGAGGAGCCTGGAGGTCTCAAACCGACATGGGGTCTCAAAAAGTTAGACACAACTGAGCGACTGTGCACAGCACAAGCCGCTACTTACCCCTTACCTATTGAGCCCAGCCTTGCCAATGTATTGGGCCCTGCTGATCTTTCCATCCAGTTGGAACAGTTTACACTAATTATCGGGATAAGGTTTGGCTGATGTAGCATAGTGAGCAGGCATGGATGAATATGACTCAAACTTAGGTGATCCACTGAGTGCCTTTGGTTTCCGCTTGCCCAGTTTGGTTGTAAATAGGTCAAAGAGTCATGTTTCAGGAAGAGAGAGAATCGGTTTCTTAGGCCTTACCAGGGATAGGGCTCTAGGTCATTCTACTCTGTATTCCACCTGGTCCAGCAGGGGTGCTGATAGACATTTAGGGTCATCTAGGTGTTGGACATTCAGAGAAGGTCATGGCACCCCACTCCAGTACTATTGCCTGGAAAATCCCATGGACGGAGGAGCCTGGAAGGCTGAAGTCCATGGGGTCACGAAGAGTCAGATACGACTGAACGACTTCACTTTCACTTTTCACTTTCATGCAGTGGAGAAGGAAATGGCAACCCACTCCAGTGTTCTTGCCTGGAGAATCCCAGGGATGGTGGAGCCTGGTTGGCTGCCGTCTATGGGGTCACACACAGTCAGACAAAACTGAAGCAACTTAGCAGCAGCAGCAACAGGTGTTGGACATTACTTTGCCGACTAAGGTCCGTCTAGTCAAGGCTATGGATTTTCCAGTAGTCATGTACGGATGTGAGAGTTGGACTGTGAAGAAGGCTGAGCGCCGAAGAATTGATGCTTTTGAACTGTGGTGTTGGAGAAGACTCTTGAGAGTCCCTTGAACTGCAAGGAGATCCAAGCAGTCCATTCTGAAGGAGATCAACCCTGGGATTTCTTTGGAAGGAATGATGCTAAAGCTGAAACTCCAGTACTTTGGCCACCTCATGCGAAGAGTTGACTCATTGGAAAAGACTCTGATGCTGGGAGGGATTGGGGGCAGGCGGAGAAGGGGACGACAGAGGATGAGATGGCTGGATGGCATCACGGACTCGATGGACTTGAGTCTGAGTGAACTCCGGGAGTTGGTGATGGACAGGGAGGCCTAGTGTGGTGCAATTCATGGGGTTGCAATGAGTCAGACACGACTGAGCAACTGAACTGAACTGAGGTGTTGGAGATGGAGAAGGCAAGGGCACCCCACTCCAGTACTCTTGCCCTGAAAACCCCATGGATGGAGGAGCCTGATACGCTGCAGTCCATGGGGTGAAGAGTCAGACACGACTGAGCAACTTCACTTTCACTTTTCAATTTCATGCATTGGAGAAGGAAATGGCAAGCCACTCCAGTGTTCTTGCCTGGAGAAATCCAGGGACTGGGGAGCCTGGTGGGCTGCCGTCTCTGGGGTCGCACAGGCTCGGACACGACTGAAGCAACTTAGCAGCAGCAGGTGTTGGAGAAGACTCTTGAGAGTCCCTTGGACTGCAAGGAGATCCACCCAGTCCATTCTGAAGGAGATCAGCCCTGGGTGTTCTTTGGAAGGAATGATGCTAAAGCTGAAACTCCAGTACTTTGACTACCTCATGCGAAGAGTCGACTCATTGGAAAAGACTCTGATGCTGGGAGGGATTGGGGGCAGGAGGAGAAGGGGACAACAGAGGATGAGATGGCTGGATGGCATCACTGACTCGATGGACATGAGTTTGAGTGAACTCCAGGAGATGGTGATGGACAGGGAGGCCTGGCGTGCTGGGATTCATGGGGTCGCAAAGAGTCGGGCACGACTGAGTGACTGAACTGAACTGAACTGAGGATGGGTCACAGAGAACAGAGGTGATGGTCATCTGCTGGGGTCTCAAGTCCGGGAGAACAGGTATGGGCTGAAGTTCACTTAGAGAGTTCCTTAAGAAAGTTTTCCACTAGAGTATTAAGGAGATGACCTTAGAATGTAATGAAAGTAAGGAATAAGTGAGCACATCAAAATCTGCTGAAGAGCGGTGTCTGGTGTACGCAACGCAGATCTCTCTTTCAGGACAGAAGGCACTGTCCATTCAGCTGCCCGTACATTTTCCTCTCTAACGATGTTTGTGAGTCAGACTGCTACAGGACGCACCTGAGCTGAAGAGAACTGCTTCACTCACAGGCACACGCCTTTTGAGAGGCATCCTGCGTCCACTGGCTGGCTAGTGTGGGAGCATAAAGCAGGTCCTCTGCAGTGGGGACCACTCCGGCCATCTCTATTTCCAGCTCCGTCCAAGGCAGGCTAAACCCCTCTGGTGAGCACTCCATGGCCTAACTTCTGCACAATTCCCATTTTGTCACTTAATGCAGATCATTATATTGAGAACATTACCTTATTAACACCTGCCTCCATTTCCATTTTATTTCCAGGGAGCTCAGCCTGTGGCACAGTCACACTCCGCCCACTTGACTGTTTTTCAGCTCTCTCCCACCTGGTGCTTTGCCCCAGCTCACTGCCCTTCTCCCTTACCCTTCTGGAAACAAGCGTTCCCGTCAGGCTTCGTCAGTGCCGTTATGAAGGTCTGAGGGAACACTGCTCTTTCAGTATCACTGGGCTTCTGACTGCCTCCTTATCTTTGATCAAATGGTAAAATTCTCTAGTAGGTCTGTTCTGACCATGCTGCACACACACACAGACACAGACAAACACACACACACATACCCCAAAACACACACCCCAAGCAAGCACTCCTAACTCCTTTTTTTTACTATCTCTCTGTCTCTGTGTCTGTCTCTCTCTTATTTCCATAGTATTTACTATCTTTTAAATATATAGTATAGTACATATAAGATTTCTTGTATTTACTGTTCACTGTTTGTCTTCATCCAAAAAAAAAGAAAAGAAAAAAAATATATATATAAGCCCAGATAGGGAATGATCTTCGGTTGCTAATTTTTTCCTCATTACTGTATTTAAGCACACAAAAATGAGTCAAGGCATGCACTGGCAACCAGTACATATTTGTAAAATAAATGGAATCCACTTAGAAATTTCACAAACATTTACTGGTTCAGACTATCACCCATGATCAAGTTCTCATATGTGCCACTCCTTTCTTCCTTCTTATAATTAATAATGTGCTAATATATCTAGAAAGCGGGCAGCTATTCTAGGGACATATTTATTTACCTCAGTTGCCTTTCCAAGTTGTTCTCAAATTGCTGTCTATTCCACAGTTATTTCTTTAACCTTGGTTCTCTTACCTTCCAGGATTAAACATATTCTAGTTGCTTCCTTTGAAATTGACTACAAATTTTAATAATTCTTCTTCTATAAATAAAGCAAAATTTTCAATGTGTGAGTTTTTATTTTTCATGTTAATAATCACATCAACATGAATTTCTTATCTTTGTAAGTCATTTTTCTCCCCTTAAAATAGCATGTACTCTTATGGTCTATCAGTTAAGATGCTTTTGGCTGTCAGAAATCGAATGACAGCCAAATGCAGCTTAAAAGCTAGAGAGTTGATTGTCTCCATAATGAGAACTTGCAGACGGACAATTCCAAGTTTAGTGCAGCAGCTCCAAAATACCACCAAGGACCCAGGTGCTTCATAGCTTCCTGCTTTAACATTCTTACTCTGATGGCTTTTGTTCTTGTTCTTCCATCCCCAGGCAAAGATGAGTCACAGTTCAGTTCAGTTCAGTGCAGTCGCTCAGTCGTGTCCAACTCTTTGCAAACCTATGAATC
>SJYT01038751.1:0-15825 GCA_006410635.1 Cephalophus harveyi | reverse complement strand
ATAAATATTGAAGAGATATTTGAAGTATATTGATCACAACATTTTTAAGCATAATGATTATGCTAAAAATTAGCTGAGATCATAGAAAAAATACATAATAACCAAAAAAAACTTATAATACATATCAATCTATATCAGTGTCTCAGAAAAACAAAGGATGTGAGAGTATGCTAATTTCTTTTCTGGAATGTAGAAAGAAAAAGATGTAACTTTTCTAAAATGAAAAACAATTGGCATTATTTTGTAAAGTTAAAAGGACATAACTTGATCCAGCAATTCTTTTGCTGATGTACACTCTAAATAAGCTTTCTTAAGCTCACCAGAAAACATGTAAAAGGATGATTTTATAAATACTGTTCCAAATAGCATGACACAAAAAGAGCACAAATGACAGAAGATTATATAAGTATGTCTCATTTCATTCATACAACTGAAAATGATAAGCTGGTGAAAATAAACAAAAAATAAACACTATAGTCAGCAGCATAGATAAGTCTCAGTAACTTAATATAGGGAGAATAGAAAACATATTGCAATACAGTAAGTTTGATATGATTTTATTACAAGGCTATGTACAGCTGAATAATATATTGTTTAGAGACATAAATGTAAGTGGTAATGCAATAGATAAAATCTAGGGAATGATAAACACAATTATGGGATGGGATTACTACTGAGAAATGAGGAAGGTAGTCTCCTTCAAAAATATGGGATTTCTAACAATAATGATAAAAGTTTATTTCATGGGATAAGGGGCATTTATTAAGTTAAATGTTGATATACTTTTATCACATGTATTTTAAGTCAATTGAACAATATACATGAAGAGATATTCTTTGGAAATACATTCAAAAAAAGATGTGAGAAAAATATAATAAAAATATAAAATGCCTATCCCTTTTACTAAGACTCAGTAGACAGTAATTAGTTTTCTTCTTCATTTACATGGCAGACTATGGGCACTCAGTATTACATTCATTTTACCAAATCACTGTGAGTTAAGAACACAAAAACACTATTTTTCTTTTACTACATTTTGAGTCTGATGTTTGGGGCTCAGACTGGAGGTATGTACTTGGGACACAATTATTAGTTTACAAGCTTTTCAGTGTAGGCCACCTGTGATTATTCACTAGGAAAGCCACCATCAACAGACCAGTGATCTAAAATATAAACTAAACCTTAGGAAAATTTCTCCAGTCTACATTGCTGATTACTGTACTTCTTTCATATGTTTACTGTGTTCCCTGCATATACTTATTATTGCTCATCCTATTTATTTTGGCTTCAGTAAGACAATCAATGTTTTCATAGTTTTTGACAGTGCACCCATTTATTTTTCTTCATAATTTCCTAGGACATGTGTAAAGAGGAAATAAAATAAAATCACATATAAAATAATCTTTGAAAATGATGTTAAAAGACAAATTAAGCTTTCTAGGGCTTCCCTTGTGGCTCAGCTGGTAAAGAATCTGCCTGCAAAGAAGGAGACCTGGGTTTGATTCCTTGGTTCAGAAGATCCCCTGGAGAAGTGAAAGGCTACCCACTCCAATATTCTGGGCTGAAGAATTTCATGGACTATATAGTCCATGGGGTCACAAAGAGTCAGACACAACTGGGCGATGTTCACTTTCAAGATTTCTAAACCAAAGTAAATTGGTAAGAGGTTAATATCATCAAGGACTTTAATTTTTAATTCTATATTGAAAAAAATTCATAGAATAAATGAAAGATGAATTTTTATAAAACCTAAAGTATTTTCTTGAAATAACTCTAATTCCTAGGAAAGCTGTGTTTAAAATTATTTTTGAAATTAATTTTACTTTAAAAATAACATGAAATTTAATCACAAAGCAATATTTTATTGGAAGGATTTTCATGAATTAACTGTCATTAGATATTGAGTATGAACTATGGTGTTGGAGAAAACTCTTGAGAGTCCCTTCGACTGCAAGGAGATCAAGCCAGTCAATCCTAAAGGAAACCAGTCCTCAATATTCATTGGAAGGACTGATGCTGAAGTTCCAATATTTTGGCCACCCTATGTGAAAAACTGACTCATTTGAAAAGACTCTGATGCTGGGAAAGATTGAAGGTAGGAGGAGAAGGGGACGACAGAGGATGAGATGGTTGGATTGCATCATCGAATTGATGGATATGAATTTGAGTAAGCTCCAGGAATTGATGATGGATAGGGAAGCTTGGCGTGCGGCAGTCCATGGAGTCGCAAAGAGTCAGATGGGACTGAGCGACTGAACTTAACCGAACTTGTTGGGAGCCGTGCTAAACATTACTGACAAAATGGAGGCATGGTCCCCAGCCCCCCTCCTCATTCCGCAGGCACAGACCCTGGGATGAAGGAGTTAGGCCTCATAATTCTGACTTGTCTTTTCCTCTCCTCGGCTGAGTTGACTGAAAAGGAATATTAAGGTGCTTATTGTTCTTGAGAGGAGCATGAGAAGGCACAAAGCCTTCTGCAGCATTGCTCAGAAAATAATTCATAAAGTTAATCATTGATATTTGTTCAAGGACTTTTACAAAAGAGTGTTCCAGGATGTGCACATAGGCCATAGCTTGAGGCCATGAGAGGGATTGATATCTGAAGCCTATTTGTGAGGAGAATATTCATGGCAAAGGAGTTTATTGAATTTAGGGCTTAGAAAAAATTAAAATAGAAGTTAAAGATTTAAGGAGTGTTGTAAAATTAGCATATTTTACTATAGCTTATAGAAGTTAGGAATTTTTAGAGACACTATAGCTAGAAGCCTTTTTAAGAGATAGTGAGCTCAGGATGTTAAGGACAAACAGGATTTAGGAAGATAAGTATTAAACTGAGGAATGTAGCATGAGTTACAATGTAATCACAAGTTAACTATAGGACACATTAAAAGAGGTAGATAATAGATGATAAGGCTGATTCCCAGAGAATCACTGAAGCAGGAACTCTGTTTGAAGGGCAACAATGATTTTTGGAGATAATAAATCTGGGAGAGGGGGATCTGAAAATGTCAAACCTCTGGCCTGATGTTTTTGTAAAAGTATAAAAGAGAATCTTAAACTTGGAATAAGCAGACAGTCCAAAGAAAACTGAGAGGCGGTCTCATTAACTGACACCATTCTCTTCTTCAGGTTGAATCCCTGGCTGCTGGAGATGTACTCCCGCACCAACTGATGTTTTATAACATAAAATTAAGCTTTAACTGACTTCATGAATGACTATTGATAGGTAGAGTCATGTATAAGATATTCAGCCTGTGCTTAAATTTTAGACTTGATGGAATATAGAAGAGTTACCTAGCATACAGGTTCTCTAATGAAACCAGCACATCTAGAGAAGTCACAACATTTGACCATAGTACTACACGTTTTATTTCATTAAACTGAAGGTAGAAATAATAGCTCTGTGTGTGTGTGTGTGTGTGTGTGTGTGTGTGTAGTCAGTATGATGGAGAAGTGGGAAAGATGCAAACAATTGATTTCTCATCATTTGAAGATTATTAAAGTTTCTAAAAATTACTTGTAAACCTTTAATTAATGAAAAATAATTAAATGACACATGAGGGTACTGTAAGCATGTCTTTGCCCTGTGGTTTATTTTCATCAAACTGTGAGGTGACATCAATGAGAATAACAGGATAAAATAATCCAAAATCCTGTCTTTCATAAAAGGTCCAAGAACAATGAAACATGGAGAATCAATGTTTCCAAAATTCTAGAAATTAAATGAAGTCTTGTGGCAATCTGGGGAGCATTTATCAAGAAAAAACTCAGTAACAACAGTGAGGTGTATAGCATTTTACCTTGCCATAGTCCCATTCCCTCAACCCTAACTACACAGTAACTTGAAAACCAAAAGCAGATAATCATGGTGAAACCCAATAGCCATCTTGCCACTGATAGAGCACAATGGGTTAGAACTTCTTCAAAGCCCCAGTTTCATAGAATTGTAATTTCACCTGTTGACTGATTTTCTGAATGACCTCATTTCTATTACTCTTTATTTGAGTACATGAATGTGTACTAAATCACTTCAGTCTGTTCAGCTCTGTGCAACCCTACAGACTATAGCCTGCCAGGCTCCTCTCTTCATGGGATTATCCAGGTAAGAATACTGGAGTGGGTTGCCATGCCCTTCTCCAGGAGATCTTCCCCACCCAGGGATTTAATCCACATCTCTTATATCTCCTGTATTGGCAGTGATTTCTTTACCACTATCACTGTGTGGAAAGCCTCATTTCTCTGATTCAGTTCAGTTCAGTTCACTTCAGTTCAGTTGCTCAGTCTTGTCCGACTCTTTGCGACCCCATGAATTGCAGCACACTAGGCCTCCCTGTCCATCACCGATTCCCAGATTTCACTCAAACTCGTGTCCATCGAGTCGGTGATGCCATCCAAACATCTCACCCTCTGTCGTCCCCTTCTCCTCCTGCCCCCAATCCCTCCCAGCATCAGAGTCTTTTTCCAATGAGTCAACTCTTTGCATGAGATAGCCAAAGTATTGGAGTTTCAGCTTTAGCATCATTTCTTCCAAAGAACACCCAGGGCTGATCTCCTTTGGAATGGACTGGTTGGATCTCCTTGCAGTCCAAGGGACTCTCAAGAGTCTTCTCCAACACCACAGTTCAAAAGCATCAATTATTCAGCACTCAGCTTTCTTCACAGGCCAAATCTCACATCCATACATGACCACTGGAAAAACGATAGCCTTGACTAGATGGACCTTTGTTGGCAAAGTAACGTCTCTGCTTTTAAATATGCTATCTAGGTTGGTCATAACTAGGTCTTTCCAAATATCACATTTCATCACATTTATTATTGTTGAAAATAATGAGACAATTGATTTATACCATGGCTGTCTGAGATGGCAGACAACAATATGAGTACACAACTGGCTAATCAAAATACTTAATAAGAAATACCAGGTAAAAAGTAACAACCACAATAACAAACATTTCTCCAAAGAATGTATGTATATATATATATATATATAGAGAGAGAGAGAGAGAGAGATAGAGAGAGAGAGAGAGAACCAATAAACACATGAGAAAATTCTCAACATTGCTCATTATTAGAGAAATGGAAATCAAAACTACAGTGAGGTATTACCTCACACTGGTCAGATTGAAAGAGAAAGTTATAGTCACTCAGTTCCATTTGTTTGTGACACCATGGACTGTAGCCTTACAGACTCTCTGTCCATAGAATTCTCTAGGCACAAATACTGGAGTGGGTAGCCATTTCCTTCTCTAGAGGATCTTCCCTACTCAGGGGTTGAGCCTGGGTTTCCTGCATTAGAGGTGGATTCTTTACCATCTGAGTCACCAGTGAATAGCCATCATCAAAATATTTATAAACAAAGATTGCTGGAGAGGATGTAAAGAAGAGGGAACCCTCTTTCAATGGTGAGAATGTAAATTGATACAACCACTATAGAAAACAGTATGGAGAACCTTAAAAATCTAGGAATAAAACTATCACATGACTCAGCAATCCCATTACTGGCCATATACCCTGAGAAAACCGTAATTCAAAAATGCACATGTACTCCAACTTTCACTGCAACACTATTTACAATAACTAGGATATGGGAGCAACTTAGTTGTCCATTGACAGATGAATGGATGAAGAAGCTGTGGTATATATACACAATAGAATGTTGCTCAGCCATAAAAGGAACACATTTAAGTTAGTTCTACTGAGGTGGGTGAACCTAGAAATTTTCATACAGACTGAAGTAAGTAAAAAGGAGAAAAATGAATACAGGGTATTAATGCCTATATATGGAATCTAGAGAAATGATACTGATTAATTGATTTGCAGGGAAGGAATAGAGACAGACATAGAGAACAGATTTGTGCATGCAATAGAGGAAAGAGAGACAGGGACAAATTGAGAGAGTCTTGAAACATACACATTACTGTATGTAAAGCGGAAATCTAGTAGGAAGTTGCTGTGTAACACAGAGAGCTTCATCTGGTGATCTGTGACCATCTAGAGTGGTGGGATGCGGTGGCAGGTGAGAAGAAGTTTCAGGGGAAGATCAAAGATACACTTACAGCTATGGCAGAAGCCAATACAACATTATAAAGCAATTATCTTCCAGTTTAAAATAAATAAATACCAGTTAATGAGATGCTCTTCAGGGGCTTTCAAACCTCTGAAATATTCCTGGGAATCTAGACAGATATTATTATTAACAGAGTTGTGATCTTAAATAGGATGGTGCTCATGCTTAGAAAATCCAGAAAAGTCCCTTAATTTGAGGGTCTGTAAATCACAAAGTAAATCTAAGGCAGATGGGTAAACTGCTTGCCTGAGTGTAAAAGCTGGGCCTAACAAACAAACTGAGGCCCTCAGTTTCTAAGAAACTTGCTGATGCCAAACATTTGAATAAAATCCCTGTCTTTAGAAATGGACATGGAACAACAGACTGGTCCAAAATTGAGAAAGGAGTATGTCAAGGCTGTATATTGTCACCTTGCTTATTTAACTTCTATTCAGAGTACACAATTTGAAATGCCAGACTGGATGAAGCACGAGCTGAAATCAAGATTGCCTGGAGAAATATCAATAACCTCAGATACGCAGATGACACCAGCCTTATGACAGAAAATGAATAAGAACTAAAGAGTCTCTTGATGAAAGCAAAAGAGGAGAGTGAAAAAGTTGTTTTAAAACTCAACATTCAGAAAACTAAAATCATGGCATCCAGTCTCATCACTCAAGGCAAATAGATGGGGAAACAACAGAAACAGTGACAGACTTTAGTTTCTCAAGCTCCAAAATCATTGCAGTTTGTGACCACAGCCACGAAATTAAGACACTTGCTCCTAGGAATAAAAATTATGACCAACCTAAACAGCATATGAAAAAGCAGATACATTACTTTGCCAACAAAGCTCTGTATAGTCAAAGCTATAGATTTTGCAGTAGTCATGTATGGATGTGAAAGTTGGACCATAAAGAAGGCTGAAAGCTGAAGAATTGATTTTTTTTTCAGCTGTGGTATTGAAAAAGACTCATGAAAATCCCTTGGGCTCCAAGGAGATCATACCAGTCAATCTTAAAGGAAATCAATCTTGAATATTCATCAGAAGTACCAAGCTGAAGTTGAAGCTCCAATATTTTGGCCACCTGATGTGAACACACAACTCATTAGAAAAGACCCTGATGCTGGGAAAGATTGAAGACAGGAGGAGCAGGGGATGACAGAGGACAAATGGTTGGATGGCATCACTGACTCAATGGACATGAACTTGAGCAAGCTCTGGAAGATGGTGAAGGACAGGGAAGCTTGTCATGCTGTGGTCCATGGGGTAGCAAAGAGTAGAACACAACTGAGCAGCTGAACAAAAACAGCAATCTTTTCACTAGCAGACTACTAAGCTAATTGAGAGACTTTTAGTGACCTGGTTTGGGAAGATACCCTGGCAACCCACTCCAGTATTCTTGCCTGGGGAATCCCAGGGAAAGAGAAGCCTGGTGGGCTTCAGTCCAAGGGGTCACAAAGAGTCGGATATGACTGAAGGAACTTAGCACTTGCGCTATGCAAACAAAAAATAACAACAAAGACCAACCATAGAAAATCCTTATTTGCAGAGGGGTCACATTATAGCATTTTATTTTATTTTTTAATATAAATTTATTTTAATTGGAGGCTAATTAATTTACAATATTGTATTGGTTTTGCCATACATCAACATGAATCCACCACGGGTGTACATGTATTCCCCATCCTGAACCCCCCTTCCACCTCCCTGCCTCATACCATCCCTCTGGGTCATCCCAGTGCACCAGCCCCGGGCATCCTGTATCATGCATCTAATCTGGATTGGTGATTCATTTCACATATGATATTATACATGTTTCAATGCCATTATCCCAAATCATCCCACCTGCACCCTCTCCCACAGAGTCCAAAAAACTGTTCTATACATCTGTGTCTCTTTTGCTGTCTCACATAGAGAGTTATCATTATGATCTTTCTAAATGCCATATATATGTGTTAGTACACTTTATTGGTGTTTTTCTTTCTGGCTTACTTCACTCTGTATAATAGGCACCAGTTTCATCCACCTCATTAGAACTGATTCAAATGTATTCTTTTTAATGGCTGAATAATACTCCATTGTGTATAGGTACCATAGCTTTCTTTTTTTAATATAAATTTATTTATTTTAATTGGATGTTAATTACTTTACAATATTGTATTGGTTTTGCCATACATCAACATGATTTCGCCACATGTATACACATGTTCCCCATCTGGAACCCCCCTTCCTTCTCCCTCCCCATACCATCCCTCTGGGTTGTCCCAGGGCAACAGCCCCAAGCATCCAGTATCGTGCATCAAACCTGGACTGGCGATTTGTTTTATATATGATATTATACGTGTTTCAATGCCATTCTCCCAAATCATCTTTCTTATCCATTCATCTGCTGATGGACATCTAGGTTGCTTCCATGTCCTGGCTATTATAAACAGTTCTGTGATGAACATTGGGGTACATACACGTTGGCAAAGGAGTCAACACACTGTTAGCAGCCTTCTCGATACCTGGAGGCCCGCCACTAACTGACCCGAGCAGAGTGAGCTGCGCCTGCCAAGGTCCTCCCACACTAGATGTACAGACGGAAAGACTGACTTCCTACACCACCCGCTGAACCACTGCGTCTGAGAGGCAAGGCCAGGCTCCCAGGAAAGACAAGCAAAACCCAGGGACGAAAAGCACGCAGCGCTGAGCCATTTGACGAAAGCCACGAACGCTTCATCAGCCCCGCTGGAGGAGGCCAGCTCCGCAGGGAGAAGGGTCCCCTGGGAGTCACACGCCACACAAGCCGCACAGCCCTCCCTCTTCCAGTGGAGCCGGGGAGCTCCCTGAGCCCAGCAGCAGGCCTCTCCAGGCGGCGCTAGTGTAGAGTCGCGGGTTCCATTCCCGGGTCACGAAGATGCCCTGGAGCAGGGCCTGCAACCTAGTATTCTTGCCTGGAGAATCCCATGGACAGAGGAGCCTGGCAGGCGATGGTCCATGGGGTGGCAGAGGGTTGGACGTGACTCAGCACGCACTAGACACAGAACCTCCACAGTGGAGACCATGGCTGCCAGATTCGTAGGGAGGAAAACTTGGGAGAGTCTTCATCACTGGCAAAAAAATATGTTTGAAGATACACAATTCCCCCCCGCTTAAACACTGCCTCCATCCCAACCTGATGCTAGAGAAAGGAACAAGAACTCCGCTTCTCCGTTCTCCCTCAGATGTGTATAAGAGACAGGTATTTTCAGAAAGATTAACAAAGATCATTTTCCAAGAAGGACTAATATATGCTAGCTAACAAAAACTATTAATAAATAAATGTAAGGGAATTAAATTAGACAAAGTATGTTCTCTGATCACAATTAAATAAAATTAGAAATATAAAACAAAGATATATAGATTAACAAATATATAAACACTAAATAATACTCTTCTAAATACCAAGTATAACAATAAATGACAAGGAAATTATGAAATATTTAGAGATTAATGAAAATGATTAGAGCGAAGGTGAAAAGAAAAATATGCCCATCTGAATGCGGAGTTCCAAAGAATAGCAAGGAGAGATAAGAAAGTCCTCCTAAGGGATCAATGCAAATAAATAGAGAAAAAATATAGAATGGGAAAGACTAGAGATCTCTTCAAGAAAATTAGAGATACCAAGGGAATATTTCATGCAAAGATAGGCACAATAAAGGACACAAACAGCATGAATCTAACAGAAGACAAAGACATTAAGAAGAGGTGGCAAGAATACACAGAAACTGTGAAAAATAGATCTTAATGACTCAGATAACCATGATGATGTGATCATTCACCTGGAGCCAGACATCCTGGACTGTGAAGTTAAATGGGCCTTAGGAAGCATCACTATGAACAAAGCTAGTGGAGGTGATGGAATTCCAGGTGAGCATTTCAAATCCTGAAAGATGATGTTGTGAAAATGCTGCTCTCAGTATGCCAACAAATATAGAAAATTCAGCAGTGGTCACAGGAATGAGAAGGGCAATTTTAATTGCAATATCAACAAAGGACAATGCCAAAGAATGTCCAAGTTCAGTTCAGTTACTCAGTCATTTCTGACACTTTGCTACCCCATGGACTGCAGCACACCACACTTCCCTGTCCATCACCAACTCCTGAGTTCACTCAAACTTGTGTCCATTGACTCAGTGATGCCATCCAACCATTTCATCTCTATTGTCCCCTTCTCCTCCTGCCTTCAATCTTTCTCAGGATCAGGTTCTTTTCCAATAAGTCAGTTCTTTGCATCAGGTGGCCAGATTATTGGAGTTTCAGCTTCAGCATCAGTCCTTCCAATGAATATTCAGGACTCATTTCCTTTAGGATAGACTAGTTTGGTCTCCTTGCAGTCCAAGGGACTCTCAAGCGTCTTCTCCAACACCACAGTTCAAAATCACCAGTTCTTGGTGCTCAGCTTTCTAAGGGCTTCCTTGATAGGTCAGTTGGTAAAGAATCTGCCTGCAATGCAGGAGGCACTGGTTTGATTTCTGGGTGGGAGAAGGCAATGGCAACCCACTTCAGTGCTCTTGCCTGGAAAATCCCATGGATGGAGGAGCCTGGTAGGCTGCAGTCCATGGGATCGTAAAAAGTCAGACACGACTGAGCAACTTCACTTTCACTTTTCACTTTCATTGGAGAAGGAAATGGCACCCCACTCCAGTATTCTTGCCTAGAGAATCCCAGGAACAGGGGAGCCTGGTGGGCTGTCCTCTCTGGGATCTCACAGAGTCGGATACTACTAAAGCAATTTAGCAGCAGCAGCAGCAGCAAGATCCCCTGGAGAAGGGAAAGGCTACCTACCCACTCCAGTATTCTGGCCTAGTGAATTCCATGGAGTGTATAGCCCGTGGGGTTGCAAACAGTCGTACACAGTGAGTGACTTTCACTTCAGTTCAGCTTTCTATATATTCCAACTCTCACATCCACATATGACTACTGGAAAAACCATAGCTTTAACTAGACGGATCTATGTTGGCAAGGTAATGTCTCTGCTTTTTATATGCTGTGTAGGTTGTTCATAGCTTTTCTTCAAAGGAGCAAGTGTCTTTTAATTTCATGGCTGCAGTCACCATTTGCAGTGATTTTGGAGCCCCCCAAAAATAAAGTTTCTCACTGTTCCCATTGTTTCCCCATATATTTGCCATGAAGTGATGGGACTGGATGCCACTATCTTAGTTTTTTCAATGTCAAAATTACTGTACATTTACAGTCCTTTCACATGCTAGCAAGTCATGCTCAAAATTCTCCAAGCTAGGCATCAACAGTATGCAAACTGAGAATTTCCAGATATAAAAACTGGATATAGAAAAGACAGAGGAATCAGAGATCAAATTGCCAACATCTGTTGGATCTTAGAAAAAGCAAGAAAATACAAAATAACATTTAATTTTGCTTCATTGACTATGCTAAAGCCTTTGCCTGTGTGAATCACAACAAACTTGTGGAAAATTCTTCAAAAGATGGGAATATCAGACCACATGTCCTATCTCCTGAGAAATCTATATGAAGGTCAAGAAGCAACAGTTAGAACCAAACATGGAGCAGCAGACTGGTTCAAAATTGGGAAAGGAATGTGTCAAGGCTGTATATTGTTACCCCCCTTATTTAACTTATATGCAGAGTACATCATGTGAAATGCCAGGCTGGATGAAGTACAATCTGGGATCAAGATTGCTAGGAGAAATATCAATGACCTCATATATACAGATGACACCACCTTTTTGTCAGAAGAGGAGGAGGAAATAAAAAGCCTCTTGATGAAGGTGAAAAAGGAGAGTAAAAAACCTGGCTTAAAAATACAAAGGATCATAAGAGACTACTATCAGCAATTATATGCCAATAAAATGGACAACGTGGAAGAAATGGACAAATTTTTAGAAAAGTACAACTTTCCAAAACTGAACCAAGAAGAAATAGAAAACCTTAACAGACCCATCACATGCCCGGAAATTGAAACTGTAATCAGAAATCTTGCAGCAAACAAAAGCCCAGGTCCAGACGGCTTCACAGCTGAATTCTACCAAAAATTTCGAGAAGAGCTAACACCTATCCTACTGAGACTCTTCCAGAAAGTTTCAGAGGAAGGTAAACTGCCAAACTTATTCTATGAGGCCACCATCACCCTAATGCCAAAACCTGACAAAGATGTCACCAAAAAAGAAAACTACAGGCCAATATCACTGATGAACATAGATGTAAAAATCCTTAACAAAATTCTAGCAATCAGAATCCAACAACACATTAAAAAGATCATACACCATGACCAAGTGGGCTTTATCCCAGGGATGCAAGGATTCTTCAATATCCGCAAATCAATCAATGTAATTCACCACATTAACAAATTGAAAAATAAAAGCCATATGATTATCTCAATAGATGCAGAGAAGGCCTTTGACAAAATTCAACATCCATTTATGATAAAAACTCTCCAGAAAGTAGGAATAGAAGGAACATACCTCAACATAATAAAAGCTATATATGACAAACCCACAGCAAACATTATCCTCAATGGTGAAAAACTGAAAGCATTTCCCCTAAAGTCAGGAACAAGACAAGGGTGCCCACTTTCACCGCTACTATTCAACATAGTTCTGGAAGTTTTGGCCACAGCAATCAGGGCAGAAAAAGAAATAAAAGGAATCCAAATTGGAAAAGAAGAAGTAAAACTCTCACTGTTTGCAGATGACATGATCCTCTACATAGAAAATCCTAAAGACTCCACCAGAAAATTACTAGAGCTAATCAATGAATATAGTAAAGTTGCAGGATATAAAATCAACACACAGAAATCCCTTGCATTCCTATACACTAATAATGAGAAAGTAGAAAAAGAAATTAAGGAAACAATTCCATTCACCATTGCAACGAAAAGAATAAAATACTTAGGAATATATCTACCTAAAGAAACTAAAGACCTATATATGGAAAACTATAAAACACTGATGAAAGAAATCAAAGAGGACACTAATAGATGGAGAAATATACCGTGTTCATGGATCGGAAGAATCAATATAGTGAAAATGAGTATACTACCCAAAGCAATCTATAGATTCAATGCAATCCCTATCAAGCTACCAGCGGTATTTTTCACAGAACTAGAACAAATAATTTCAAGATTTGTATGGAAATACAAAAAACCTCGAATAGCCAAAGCAATCTTGAGAAAGAAGAATGGAACTGGAGGAATCAACCTGCCTGACTTCAGGCTCTACTACAAAGCCACAGTCATCAAGACAGTATGGTACTGGCACAAAGACAGAAATATAGATCAATGGAACAAAATAGAAAGCCCAGAGATAAATCCACACACCTATGGACACCTTATCTTCGACAAAGGAGGCAAGAATATACAATGGAGTAAAGACAATCTCTTTAACAAGTGGTGCTGGAAAAACTGATCAACCACTTGTAGAAGAATGAAACTAGATCACTCTCTAACACCACTCACAAAAATAAACTCAAAATGGATTAAAGATCTAAATGTAAGACCAGAAACTATAAAACTCCTAGAAGAGAATATAGGCAAAACACTTTCCGACATAAATCACAGCAGGATCCTCTATGATCCACCTCCCAGAATACTCGAAATAAAAGCAAAAATAAACAAATGGGATCTAATTAAAATTAAAAGCTTCTGCACAACAAAGGAAACTATAACCAAGGTAAAAAGACAGGCTTCTGAATGGGAGAAAATAATAGCAAACGAAGCAACTGACAAACAACTAATCTCAAAAATATACAAGCAACTCATGCAGCTCAATTCCAGAGAAATAAACGACCCAATCAAAAAATGGGCCAAAAACTAAACAGACATTTCTCCAGAGAAGACATCCGGATGGCTAACAAACACATGAAAAGATGCTCAACATCACTCATTATCAGAGAAATGCAAATAAAGACCACAATGAGATACCATTTCACACCAGTCAGAATGGCTGCGATCCACAAGTCTACAAGCAATAAATGCTGGAGAGGGTGTGGAGAAAAGGGAACCCTCTTACACTGCTGGTGGGAACGCAAACTATTACAGCCACTATGGAGAACAGTGTGGAGATTCCTTAAAAAACTGCAAATAGAACTGCCTTATGACCCAGCAATCCCACTGCTGGGCATACACACCAAGGATACCAGAATTGAAAGAGACACATGTACCCCAATGTTCATTGCAGCACTGTTTATAATAGCCAGGACATGGAAACAACCTAGATGTCCATCAGCAGATGAATGGATAAGAAAGCTGTGGTACATATACACAATGGAGTATTACTCAGCATCAAAAAGAATTCATTTGAATCTGCTCTAATGAGATGGATGAAACTGGAACCTATTATACAGAGTGAAGTAAGCCAGAAAGAAAAACACCAATACAGTATACCGACACATATATATGGAATTTAGAAAGATGGCAATGATGACCCTGTATGCGAGACAGCAAAAGAGACACAGATGTATGGAACGGACTTTTGGACTCTGTGGGAGAGGGAGAGGGTGGGATGATTTGGGAGAATGGCATTGAAACATGTATACTATCATGTAAGAACGAAGCACCAGCCTATGTTCGATACAGGATACAGGATGCTTGGGGCTGGTGCACGGGGATGATCCAGAGAGAGGAAATGAGGTGGGATGTGGGAGGGGGATTCAGGATTGGGATCTCATATACACCTGTGGTGGATTCATGTCAATGTATGGCAAAACCAATACGGTATTGTAAAGTAAAATAAAGTAAAAATTAAAACAATAAATAAATAAAATAAGGAGAATTGCAAAAAAAACAAAAACAAAAACTCAACATTAAAAAATGAAGATCATGATATTGGTCTCATCACTTCATGGCATACAGATGGGTAAACAGTGGAAATAGTGGTAGATTTTTTTTTTTCTTGGGCTCCAAAATCACTGCAGATGGTGACTGCGGCCATGAAATTAAGACACTTGCCCCTTGGAAATAAGTTATGACAAACCTAGACAGTGTGTCAAAAGGTAAAGACATTACTTTGCTGAGAAAGGTCCATATTGTCAAAACTGGGTTTTCCAGTAGTCATGTATAGATGTGAGAGTTAGACCATAAAGAAGTCTGGACTCTGAAGAACTAATGCCTTCAAATTGTGATGCTGGAGAAGACTCTTGAGTTTCCTTTGGACTGCAAGATCAAACCAGTCGATCCTAATGGAAATCAATCCTGAATATTCATTGGAAGGACTGATGGTGAAGCTGAAGCTCTGATACTTTGGCCACTTGATTTGAAGAATGACTGACTGGAAAGGATCCTGATGCTGGGAAGATAGAAGGCAAGAGAAGGCGACAACAGAGGATGAGATAGTTTGATGGCATCATGATTCAGTGGACATGAGTTTGAGCAACGTCAGGGAGATGGTGGTGGACAGGGAGGCATGGTGTGCTGCAGTCCATGGGGTCACAAAAAGTATGACTCAGTGATTGAACAACAAGAAAAATGAAAATGAAAATACAACATGGCCAACTTATGCAGTAGCTGGGCAGTATTTATGGGAAAATCTATATTTAAAAAGAAGAAATATGTTCATGAGTGACTTAAACTTTTACATTTAATACATTATTTTTAAAAGCAGAGTAACTACAAACCTTACAGAAGGAAGGGAAAAGTAAATAATAGAACTTACATAATTAAAGTATAGAATTTAAAGATTAATAAATGAACCAATACAACCTGGTTCTTTGAAAAGATGAACTAAATTGAATATGAATTCACTGTGAAAAATTATATGACAAGAAATTAGATAACTGA
>SJYT01038748.1:90388-179497 GCA_006410635.1 Cephalophus harveyi | reverse complement strand
TTGACTCATTGGAAAAGACTCTGATGCTGGGAGGGATTGGGGGCAGGAGGAGAAGGGGACGACCAAGGATGAGAAGGCTGGATGGCATCACGGACTCGATGGACCGGAGTCTGAGTGAACTCTGGGAGATGGTGATGAACAGGGAGGCCTGGCGTGCTGCGATTCATGGGGTCGCAAAGAGTCGGACACGACTGAGCGACTGAACTGAACTGAGGCACCCCACTCCAGTACTCTTGCCTGGAAAATCCCATGGACAGAGGAGCCAGGTGGGCTACAGTCCATGGGGTCGCGAAGAGTCGGACACAACTGAGCAACTTCACTTTCACTTTTCACTTTAATGCATGGAGAAGGAAATGGCAACCCACTCCAGTGTTCTTGCCTGGAGAATCCCAGGGATGGGGGAGCCTGGTGGGCTGCTGTCTATGGGGTTCACACAGAGTCAGACACGACTGAAGCGACTTAGCAGCAGCAGCGGCAGAAAATACGACAAGCTATAATAGTGATTTTCTCGTCTAACTTCCTCAGTGAAAATAGGTACTTGCATAATAAAAATTAATGTAGTGAAAAAAAAAAGGGCTGGTGTTTCCAGATTGACTTCATTTTGCCAGTGTTAATGGTTGTGGTACCCAGCTACCTATCATGGTCACCACAGACAGAATAAGGGGAAAAAACAACTCTAAGGCTTAGGAGACCAGTTCCACTGTGGACTTCTGATGCGGGTGGTTTTCATCTCCATCAGTGTGTAAAAGCAAGTGAACAAACCCATTTTATTCTCATCATCACCTCCAAAGAATAGGCCACCACCTTTACTTTTTTTTCCACCTATACTTTTGTTTTGTTGCTTTTTCCTTCCACATTCCGAGCAAAGAATCACAGTGTGCTGGAAAGTGTAAGTTCCATGTGCAAAAACAAATCATCATGTACTGTTTGTGGGAAGCAAGACAGAACAGGTCCTCTGAAAACAACGGAACAGGGAACAAGAAATGGAGGATTTAGACTTAGAAAAGGAAGGCTCCAGTTCTGATGCCAATCAAGTCCTTTTCCTTCCTTTCTTTATGGATTGTCTGCCTCATAAGTACCCTGCTCAGCTTATTGAACACCTACTATGCCAGGCACTGTTTGCTGGTGGAAAGACTAATGAGTCTGTGCAAGTTTAAAGGGCTTTGCAGACAAGCTGGGAGGTGCCACATGCATATTAGGGATTCACTGGTCTGCCCTACAGGTGCCAAGGAAAACCATTACCTGTCACTGAAGAAATGAGATGCCACCCCCCTTCTCACGGCCCCTGAAATGTGGAGTCGCCTGAGTGGGAAGCCACTCAGCTGACTGCAAGCGGTGCCTGTGGTTCCAAGTATTGCCCTTGAGACGTCTTAGCTGGGGCCAGTGTTGGAGGCTGCTGTTTTTTTTTCTGGTCTTCCCTGTAGCTCAAATGGTAAAGAATCTGCCTGCAATGCAGGAGACCCGGGTTCGATCCCTGGGTCAGGAAGATCCTCTGGAGAAAGGCATGGCAATCCACAAGAGTGTTCTTGCTTTGAGAATCCCATGGACAGAGGAGCCTGGTGGGCTACAGTCCGTGGGATTGCAAAGAGTCGAACATGACTGAGAGACTAACACTACTACTACCCACAGCTGGCCTCTCACAGCTGGTGGTCCCTGGGACCGTCTCTGAACTGCAGGTCCACGCTTAGAAGGAAGGCTGCCCGCCTCTTCGAGGTGCCACTCAGCAATGTCACCCATCACCACCTGACCTCACGTATAACACCTGAGTTCTACTGAAGGCAGACCAGCCCAGACACCCGCTCCAAACTGAATGCAAATCCGCCCAGTCCTTGCCAAGGGAAGCAGTAATGGATTGATCCATTACCATCAGTTCAGTTCAGTCGCTCAGTCGTGTCCGACTCTTTGCGACCCCATGAATCGCAGCACGCCAGGCCTCCCTGTTCATCACCATCTCTCGGAGTTCACTCAGACTCACATCCATCGAGTCAGTGATGCCATCCAGCCATCTCATCCTCGGTCGTCCCCTTCTTCTCCTGCCCCCAATCCCTCCCAGCATCAGAGTCTTTTACAATGAGTCAACTCTTACCATAGATTATCATAAATATGCCTTTTGCTGAGGACCCAGACTGGGAAAATGCTAAGCTCAGCCACAAACGAAGTCTTTAAAATTCAAATGGTGACTAACAACTAGGACAGAGAACTGGGGGCAAGCACTTGGTTGAAACTCAGAGGGCAACTGGCTACGCGGCCTCCCCTCTCGCTTCCCTCCTGGTGTTTCCCCATCAGGCAAGGCTGGGCGGGACACTCACGCTCACACCGTTTTCCGTCCGCGGCCAGGGTGTAGCCACTGTAGCACTGGCAGACGAAGGAGCCCAGCAGGTTCACGCAGAGCTGCTCGCAGCCGTGGTCATCCGCTGCACACAGATCCTGGACTGGGGCAAAGCAGCATCATTAGAACTTGGCTCAGAAGGAGGTGGCTCTTGGCACAGGGCCGTCAATGAGCAACTTTACAGTGCTTGGCAAGATAACTTTTGACTGAAAGCGATATAAGAAATTTTGGAACATTTTGGAAATTTTGAAAAACGGAAAAAAAAAATAGAAAAGAAAATTCAACTGTAATCTCCCCACCTGCAGTGCTACCACCCAGAGACCACCTCTGTTAATAGTTGGGTGAGTTTCTACGTATGTAAGGGCTTCCCAGGTAGCGTAGTGGTAAAGAATCCACCTGCCAAGGCAGCAGACGCGAAAGACAGGGGTTCGATCCCTGGCTTGGGAAAATCCCCTGGAGTAGGAAATGGAGTAGGAACCACTCCAGTATTCTTGCCTGGAAAATCCCATGGCTAGAGGAGCCTGGTGGGCTATGGTCCATCGGGTCCCAGAGAGACGGATGTGATTGAGCACACACAGCCACTTACGTATACATAAAAGCACATTTTTCAAAGTTGGAATTTTTCTTCTCTATTAAATGCATTAGAAATTTTTAAATTAACATCTATATGTATTTTTCTCATGTCAAGGAGAATGATGGATGGTTCTTTAGGATTGAAGTTATCATGAGCAGGCCTTTGTGCTTGTCCGAATCAAGTACCATTCGTATTCTCTGAGAAGCTAAAGGCTTTGTAATCAGTCTCACCAATGTACCCACCTATGTACACAGTCTCAACAAGATCATTTGGTGCTGTCTTTGACATTTTGCAGAAGCTGGGAGAGAATACGGTGAAAAGACCTGCTACTCCACCAAAAACACAGCAGGGTCTGGAAGAGTCCCTTATTTTCAAGTCTGCATTGCTCTCTTTGGACATACTTTCCTTCATTCCATTTCTGTAACAGAAGGATGTTTGAAAACCCTCTTTGTGTTCTCTTTATGCATCCCAGTAATAAAGGAGGAAAATGGAAAGCCAGAAGAATTTAGGTAGAGATAACAAAGATAGGGAGAAATCAATATATGGTCTGAAGTGAAGTGAAGAGAAAGTCATGCAGTCACATCTGACCCTTTGTGACCCCGCAGGGCTGCAGCCCACCAGGCTCCTCTATGGTGATTAACAATGCTATTCCAGTCAAATAAATGGTGATTAACAACGCTATTCCAGTCAAATATTTATTATGCGTCCACAAGGTGCTGAGCTCTGGCTCTTTATTCAATGCAATGTAAGAATACATTCACAGTAGTGCATTTACTGCCATAGAACTAAGAATATATCAGAAGATGAAAAGTTTAAAGGCATTTTTAATCCTTCATCAACTCAATCTCCCCTCTGAAGAAACTGGCTGACGTTATGACATTATTTCTCAGCAAGGATAACGACTTGGTTTCATAACTAGCTCTTTCAGTGACTTTACCATTAAACTTGGAGAAAATCAGAGAGCATTAAAGGGATTGAATACATTAAAATTTTTTTCTTCCTCTGGTTAAAAGTTATCACTGTGACAGCTATGGTAAAAACTTAATTCACTAGAAAGTTTGATTAATCCCTGAATCCAATGACTACACTTTAATGTAACCTCCTAGGTCTTTGAGTTTTATAGTTTATTACACTTTTTGATAAATGTAAAATATCACATGAAAAGAAGATAAAAGCTGACATATTTAGCATCTCTATCAAATGCATTAATTTTTTAAAAAATAGAAGCTACATCATAAGATTAAAAAAACATTTAAGTCTCAAATTCCACAAAGAAGGATTCTGGTTTTAAAATGCTAAAAGAATTATTTTCACTCCTAAATCAATGAAGTAGATGAAAAAATTATAGATGCAAATTCCTCTCTTTACCTATCTTATTTCTATCTTATATTTTCAATTGGGAACTCCAACTGATATTTCCCATGGATCCAGATATAGGGAAAATAACAATAATCAGAAGAAACTTCAGCTCATGCAAAAATCATAGTGAATAATTGAAGAATGACAAAACTTACAGTTAGTTACAAGCCTAAGCCAGAGACAGAAGAAAAATCGGAACCATCAGATACTTTTCATTTGTTGAATCAACAAAGCACCTACTCTGTCCCAGGCACTGGGGATGTAGTGTGAACCAGCAAAGGGGCTCCTGCCATCACGCAGCTTGTATTAAGGGTTAGGAAGGTGAAATTCTAGGAAGAGCATTTCTGATAAAACCCAGAAGTGGAATTTATCCAAAGAAAACAAAAACACTAATTCAAAAAGATATACGCACCCCTATGTTCATTGCAACATTATTTACAATAGCCAAGATATGGCAGCAACCTAAGTGCCCATCAACAGATGAATGGATAAAGACGTGCTACATATAGTCAATGAAATGTTACTCGGCCATAGGAAAGAATGAAATTTTGCCATTTATAACAACATGGATGAACCCTGAGGGTATTAGGCTAAGTGAAATAAATCAGACAAATACTGCATGATCTCACTCATATGTGGAATCTAAAAAACAAATGAAGTAACGTAACAAAACAGAAACAGATTCATGGACACAGAGAACAAACTGGTGGTTGCCAGAAGGTACAGGTTGGGGATATGGATCAGTGAAGGGGATTAAGAGGTACACATTTCCAGCTGTAAAATAAATAAGCCACTGGGATGTAATGTACACATAGGAAATATAATAAGCAATATTGTAACAACTTAATATGGTGACAAATCATAACTGGATTTATTGTGGTGATTGTTTCATAATATATGCAGTGGAAATGTAAAATACTGAGTCACTATAATGCATACCTGAAACTAAACTAGTATGTGTGTGTGTGTATGTGTGTGTGTATATATATATATATATGTATGTATGTATAGGCTTCCCCTGTGGCTCAGCAATAAAGAATCCGCTTGCAATGCAGGAGACTGTCTGGATTGCAGGAGACACTGGTTTGATCCCTGGGTCAGGAAGATCCCTTGGGAATTGGGACCCTATTCCAGTATTCTTGCCTGGGAAATCCCACGGACAGAGGAGCCTGGCAGACTACAATCCATGGGGTCGCAAGAGTCAGACGCAACTTAGTGACTAAACCACCACCACCACCATATGTATATGTGTGAGTGTTTCTGACTGAAAGAACAGTGAATGCAAAAGGCATTCATATGGAAAAAACTAGCCCCGTTTGAGGACTGGGAGAGCCAGAGCAGCTATCAGATGCACCCTAAATAACTAAAGTACAAAACAGAGCATGCTGGAAATCCACAGGAGAGGTGCTGCCAGTACAATGGGGCTTCAGAACGGGGATGGATTACGGCCAGCCCGAGCCGGATCAATCAGAAGAGGCTGGCGGGCAAGCAAGAGACACGGAGGAAAGGAAGAGGATCCACCCGGAGCTGAGGGGACAGTAACGTGCAGAAGTGGAGGAAAAAGCAGGACAGACAGGGGAGCTGACCCCCGTTCCGGGAATTCCAAGGGAAGCAGCAGGAGGGGGCGTCGGAAGGACAACTGACACCGGTCGGCAGAGGTGTCATTTATTTATTTTATTTATTTATTTATTTATTCTCATCTGCCTGGTCTCAGCCCTGCTCATCGCGGGACCACTGAGGGTGAACGTCTCCGAAAGGGAGATGGGCCGTTTCCCTGACTTGTGCTGTGGAAGAGTGACTTTGGCGGCATCACAGTCTATTTTAGCTCTAGGAAATGGAAAGGATTTAGTGTACGGATAAATGAAAGCCACTTCTTTGGGAACAAGGTGGTAGTTCTCTGACTTCCATGCCAAAGCAGCTTTGGTTTGCGTGTGTGCGGATGGGAAAATCAACTTCTTGGCAAGAGGACCTTCCACTCTCCGTCAGCGCTGTTGGCCACACCCACCGGCTGTCAGCGCATGTCTGTGCACCTCTGACTTTTCCCTCCTGGCGTGTGTGTGTGCGCGTGCGTGCTCAGTCATTCAGTTGTGTCTGACTCTTTGTGACCCCATGGACTGAAGCCCGCCAGGTTCCTCTGTCCATGGAATTTTCCAGGCAATTATATTGGAGTGGGATGCTACTTCCTACTCCAGGGGATCTTCCCAACCCAGGGTTGGAACCCACGGCTCCTGCATCGGCAGGTGGATTCTTCATCACTGAACCACCTAGGAAGCCCTTCCTGGTATGTATCACCATGTTAATGACACAGGCATTTATATACTGACGTATATACTGTGCCTCCCTTGCCAGGCTCCCTAACCAGGAGGGGAGCGTCCCTGCACAGACTCCTGATGGCTGGACAATGACACCCCAGGACCCTGGAACAGCCAGCCCCCAAGCCCCAAGCCCATCTCTGAAGGTGGGGTGGGAACTCCTCCACCTGCTCAGCTTCCACAGTTGCTTTGCCTCCTCTCTCTGTCCAGCAGGAACCCTGCCTAACAGTGGTTACCAAGCAGGGGTGAGAGTTTCATTTTTTCTGTTATTTATAATTACCTGCTTTTGAATTTTCTAACAAGAGTTTATACCAAGAGCTTTTATAATAATGAAAAAAAAAATCAATGTTACAAAAGAATCTCTTTGAAAGAAGCATTTTAAAAGCAGTGAACCCTGCCAGTGCAGAAGATGAAAGAGACCCGGGTTTGATTCCTGGGTTGGGAAGATCCCCTGGAGAAGGAAATGGCAACCCACTCCAGTATTCTTGCCTATAAAATCCCATGGATAGAGGAGCCTGATGGGCTATGGTTCATATGGGCACAAAGAGTCAGACACAACTGAAGCAACTTAGCACACAGACATAGTAGCCTGAACTACATCTATCCCTCTGTGCCCAGTTCCCATTTCCATTTGAAATAGGTTGAAAAATGTAGATTGTATGAAAGCAGTGAACCAAGATCTTGAAGCAATAATTATTCGTTTTTGAATTTTCTAACAAGAGTTTATACTAAGAGTTTTTATAATAATGAAAAAAAAATCAAGGGCCGTTTCACCTGACTTGTGCTGTGGAAGAGTAACTTTGGTGGCATCACAGTTTACTTTAGCTCTGCAAAATTGAAAGGATTTAGTGTATGGATAAATGAATAATGTGTCTCCCTTGCCAGGCTCCCTAATCAGGAGGGGAGCATCCTTGCATGAACTCCTGATGGCTGGACAATGACACCCCAGGACACTGGAACAACCAACCCCCAAGTCCCAAGCCTGTGGCCAATTCCCAATCCCAACTGAAATAGGTTGAAAAATGTGGATTGTATGAAAGCAGTGAACCAAGATCTTAAAGCAATAACCATTTCTCCCCCAAGACTTCCCCCCACAGGGTAGGCAGAGAGGTCACGAGGTGCTCCATCCTTCCGGGACGGGACAGCCCTGAAGCCCTGCAGGGTCCCATCCGTCAGAGCAGCAGTGCACCCCTCGGCAGCCCATCAAAACCATCTAGGGGCCTTCGGCAAATACGCCAGGCTTGAGTCAGGCAGCAAGGGCCGGGGTGCAGACAGCAGTGTTCCCGAAGCTCCCAGATAACCCGAGTGTGCAGCCAGGCTGAGTCACTGAAACTCCCAGGCAAAAAGTCCTCATATTCATCCAGGGAAAGACACAAGAGTCAGCCGTTGTCTACTGTCTCCAGGCTCAGATTCTTCTTCTAAACAAATCTCGATTTTTTTTTTTTTCTCTTTTGCTGTCTTTGGGCCTCTCTCCAAGTGTCTGAAAGACCCTGGACGCTACGTGAGGGTGCAGAGTGTGGTAGGAACAGGAGGATCATGGCTTGCATTCCAGAAGAACATCCCACAAACAGCAGGCCTGCCAGTTGGCCTCGGGCCTTTCATACTGTTTTTAGAACATTGGGGATTTATGGCCACTAGTGATCTGTACTGTCCCAAAGGAAACCATTGAGGGATTAATTTAATTAAACAAAGACAAAGGAATAAATACAGATTAGGTTCTGACAAAACAACTTTGTTGTTTTTCTGGCAGTAGTCGCTTTCATTGGAAACAAATACAGATGTTTTTGGATGATTCTTTATTCTTCAGAAAAACAGCACTTCTTTTTCTCACAGCCTTGGAGGATTTTAGTGAAGGATGATAAAACTGTGGGGGGTGAGAAAAGCTCTAAATTCAGAGTTCCCATTACCCTTTCAAGCCTGGTCTACCCCATGACTTCCACTCATGACTACTGACTTCAATCTGATGTCACCTCCTTCAGGAAGCCTTCTCCAGGTTGGCGGGGCTTCGAGTTTTCTTCCTCTGGGCTCCTCGAGGTCTCTACACATGGCTCCACTAGAGCTGCTGCTGCTAAGTTGCTTCAGTCGTGTCCAACTCTGTGCGACCCCATAGACGGCAGCCCACCAGGCTCCCCCAGCCCTGGGATTCTCCAGGCAAGAACACTGGAGTGGGTTGCCATTTCCTTCTCCAGTGCATGAAAGTGAAAGTGAAGTTGCTCAGTCATGTCCAACTCCCAGCGACCCCATAGACGGCAGCCCACCAGGCTCCTCCCTCCATCCATGGGATTTGCCAGGCAAGACTACTGGAGTGGGTTGCCATTGCCTTCTCCACTAGAGCACTTATGCATTTATCCCACAGTATTATCCCACAGTAGGCACTTTGAACTCACAAACCCAAACTTAGTCACAGTATTTATCCCACAGTATTAGAAGGACCTGATTACAAGTCTGATGCCCTCACGGGAATGTGAGCTGATGTGACTCCGTTTGATTCCCCAGTGTCCTAGCGCATGGAGTTGGTGTCCCATAAGTGTTCATTTACTGAAAGAACAGTGACAGAGTCCCAACCCCCCTGCCTCCCAACGGGGATGTGCTAGAGTCCTACAATATCTCCTCCACTAGATATGGGGTCCTGGGTCCCGGGAAGATGAGTGAGATGGGAACAAAACTCTTCCCGAGTCTCTGTACCTCTCCTCCTCCCCAGCAAGAGATATTCCTCTCCCAGCAGAGGACAGTGACATCAGGGAGCCGGTCTCCAGCTGCAGACACTGGAATCCTCACAACAGCTAAGGAACCAGCTGTCTTGCTGTCTCCCGCATCCCTGGTGCCTACCACACTGCCTGGCACATGACACGGGCTCATCAAGTGCTTGGGAATGGGTGACTGGACCCAGCACCTGAAACACAGGGCTGTCAGGCTTTCCTCGCTCATCCTTCTTACCCAGGCTGGAGGCTCTGAGGGGCACAGGGTAAGTCTTGGTGGTTCTCAGGGTGCCCCTGATACCCACATGCTTCACACAGCAGGTGCTTAGTGGACGTGGGTAGAACTGACTTGAGAGTAGCCAGCCTGGAGTACTCCGGGGTGGAGGGCTCTTATCTGACCACGCCCTGTTAGGGGTCAAGTTCCCGGTCATGGTTTCCCTTACCATAGTTACAATGTAACACTTAACTTGCAATTGATAATTTAATGTCTACTTCCCCTGCCCTTTGAAGCCAGTGCTTGTTCTGTTCAGCCCTCCAGCTCAAATAACTTGCATGGTGTTTGGCATGTGGTCAATTTTGAAAAATATATTTGAATGACTGAATGCAATCATTCATCAAATTGTTCAAACTGCTGGGAAAACAACAGTGAACGAAACAATTGATCCCTTGATTTTAAAACAATCAGTCGATCCCTCTCGCCATGGAGTTGATATTCAAGTGGGAAGCCGGCTCCTACTGACTCACATTGACGGACCATGCCCACCTCTTCCCAACTCTGCATTCAGCGAGACCAAGTGGGTAGCGTGAAATCAGCCACGGTGGCAGTATTGACACCACAGGAATTGGTGAACGTTACAAATTGGGTATTTTCCCCCTGGAGATCTGGTTGTTAAACATTTACTAGCATACCATGGACAGCGGCCAGATGTACCATGAACAGCTTAAATCATATATTACTTAGAAGTACTGTGGAACAAAAGCAGGGCAGAGCAATAGGAGTGTGGAGGGAAGGGAGCTTCTGTTTTACACAGTGTGGTCAGAAGGCCACCTCACAGAAAAGATTACTGTATACCAGGACCTGAGGGAGGTAATATGAAAAAGCCGGGGTCAGGAGAACTGAATTCTGGAGGAGTTATATTTCTTCTTCTTTTCTAAAGAAAATATTTATTTATTTGACTGCACCAGATCTTTAGTTGTGGCATGAGGGAGCTAGTCCCCTCAACCAGGTTCAAACCTGGGCCCCCTGCATTGGGAGAGCAGAGTCTCAGCCACTGGACCACCAGGGAAGTCCCATGTTTCTTTACATAGGGTACAAGGGAGGCGATCAGACAGGATGAAAAGAATATTGCCTTTGGAGTCAGACCTGGCTTCAGCGAGGTGACCTGTGTGACTTCGCATAAGTGATTTTTGTGAGACTGGATTTTCATAGAGATTAAATGATTAAGTCGAGAAAACGTCTTATTGCAGGGTTACATGAGATAATATAGATGATAAAGTACTTGAGAGATAGTAGGTACTCAGCAAATATAAGCTTCCTTTTTTCTTGTCCTTGGTCGTGTCCAACTCTTTGCAGCTCCATGGACTGTAGGACCATGGGATTTCCCGGGCAAGAATACTGAAGTAGGTTGCCATTTCCAATGCTAGGGGATCTTCCTGATCCAGGGATGGAACCTGGATTTCTTGCATCTCCTGCACTGGTGGGCGGGTTCTTTACCACTAGTCCCAAATGTCTTAGTAGTGCAGGCCTAGTTAAACATGGAGAAGAGGTGACCCCAACCAGATTTTGCCTACATCACAATTCTAATACAATATCACTTTATTGGGTGCCTATGAAACCACGCACATGTGGATACTAGATTCAGATCACTTTAAACAACATCAGTGTATCTGGCTAAGTTTTGGTTTGTGGGTTCTAGGCTGACCTGATCTGATACAGCAAATTAGGTAATTTTGAATTTTACAGCAAAAGATCTCAACAAACTCAAACAATGCCTTGCCAGAGGGCATGTGTTAGTACATGGCTGACAATCAGCAAAATCTGCTTGCTTCTCTTCCTGGAGAGTTTTAGGAGGGATGTAAACTGCATCTGCTCGGTCTCCCTGATGAAATAAATCAGGGAGGATTTGATAACTAACAGCCCCAGGGCTGTGCTCACATCCATCCCTGGTGTTTCCCCTGAGGCTCACAGGCATTCTAGATTTAAGGGCTTTCCTCCATGTGTGATCTTGAAAGCCTGGCACAGTGCCTCAGCCCAGAGAACTTGGAAAACTTTCATCTGGTTACCCTGGACAAGAAAGAAGCACGGGACAAAGACTGTGGCGGTTGCGGCTGACATCATCCTAGATGAAATAAAAGGGTTTTTACTGACTTTTCAGAATTTTATACAAGCCACATGGCATGCTATTGATACCAGTGACAATCTAATCTCTCCTTTAAAGTAAAGCAAAATGAACACCTTTAAAGACATGCTCCACTTTCGTGGTAAAGAACCTGCCTGCAAATGCAGGAGATGTAAGAGATAAGGGTTCAATCTCTGGGTTGGGAAGATCCCCTGGAGGAGGGCATGGCAACCCACTGCAGTATTCTTGCCTGGAGAATCCAAAGACAGAGGAGCCTGGCGGTCTAGGTCTATGGGTCACACAGATTCGGACACAAATGCAGCAACTTAGTACACACACATGCTGCTATTGAGCCTGAGATGGAGAAGTCAGAAATTATTTATCACAGGAAGAGAGAAGAGAAATGTATTATTAGAGCCGCTATTTCTCTCCGCTGGGAAACAATGGGATCTCTGCCTGCTCCAACCCGAAAGCTCACTTGGAGCTAAGGCTCTGCAAAAGCCTGAGAAACCCAAGCCTGCATTTTTAGGGACTATCCCCCTTCTTTCATTATGTCTGAAAGCCCTAATCGTATTTTGACAGCTGCAGTTTGAATTTAAAGACTTTCAGCAGTTAATGTGAGTCATCAGCCTTGTGCTTCCACGCTGGAAGAAACAAAAGCAAGCCAATGTCACCCACAAAAACAAACCTGTCCTTTCAGGCAAACTCCAGCTGTGCCTTGCTCGCATCCCTCCTCCCCCAAAGCTTCATGCTTTTTCAATCAGTTATCCTATTCATGAACTGAGATTTTAGTTTCCGTTTGAGAGGGGAAAAAGAGGAGGAGCCCCAAAACAAAGCCTGAAAACATAAGTGTATCTGACCGAATGAGGTTGATCGAAATCAGAAATAAGCGGGAACGAATAAGGCCCTAGTCTTGCTGAGCGCTTTGCAATTTCTAAACGGCTGTCAATCACAGCATCCTGTTCTCATTATGAACTCCCTACGGAGCAGCCATCTCTCAGGGAGTGATCTAGCTTAAAATAGCTGGGTCAGTGGTTTTCAAACTCGAGTTTAAGACCAGAACTCCCAGGAGAGCTTGTTAAAACACATCCTTCTGGGCCACACCCCTAGAGAGTCCCTGATTCAGTAGGTCTGGGATAGGTACCGCGCGGGAATTTACATTCCTAATAAGCTCCTGCTCCCGCCCCCACAAAGTCCCTGCTTGTGTGCGCGTGCGCAGTCTGCTCCTTCTTGCACTTGGTCTGCGCTCTGTGGGCTGCCCCAAAGCTGAGACCCTGACCTCTTTCCTCACTCCCTCTCTGCCTCCAAGATTCCATGCATTTTCAGGGCCAATGACCACCCCAAGCATATCCAGCCAGGCATTTTCCTTGAACTCTAACCCCCACCTCCAGCTGCACCCAACCACTTGTGTGGGCTCTTGCTTTCCCCAGCAAAACCAGGTTTCCTCTCTGATAACTGAAGTTATCAAACACCCCTCACTCACTATTCCCCATCTTAGGTCATAAACTCTTCCCCTGGGTGGGGATTATTGCTATGATCTAATTAATTCCACGGGCATAAGAAACATAAGCACTGAATTGATTGAACTGATTTGAATTGTAAACTGATTGCATCGTCCACCTTCTGCTCCACACATGCAGAGCACCAGGGAAGCCAAGATCTGAGTATTCCTTGGATCTCCAACATATGAGAGACACTTATTTCTCTCCCACATCCCACCAGAGTGTCTGGCCCATAGAGGGGAATGAATAAGTGCTGAATGAATAAAGGAATGAGTGAGGAGATAGGTAGATGGTATTTCGGCACCCATTCTCTACCTAAATATAATACTATACTATGTATTACTGCCAGGGTCAATGTACTAAAACGTGGTTTTCCCTCTGACACCCTGTATTCAGCCCCTCTATCCACCAAAGACTGCAGCTGGAAGTCAGCTTGAGAAATCAAATCACCCCATAATTTGTTCCAGCTTAAATTCCTTTTCTCATCCCCCACTAATGCCCCAAACATGCTCTTCCAAACAAGCAGTCTGTTCTAGTTAGCATCCTCCAAAGACCACAAGCCCTGCAGTTCTTTCCTCTTCTTTGACTTGCTAGAAAAACCCTTCCTCCCCAACCCCTGATTGTTCCATGACTCTCTAATCTCTTCTCTTGCAGCCTTCTGTCTCAGTACCACTTACCTTCCAAAACCACATTGTTCTGTATGTATGTGTGTGTCTATATAAACTATACCATAAACTATACATATTTAATGTATACAATCTGATACATTTGACATAGCAACATATCATCACCATAATCAAGATAACATACCCATCACCTCCAGATCCCCAGTTTCCTAGTTGCCATTGGTAACCCCTCCACCTGCCCCATCCCTCCCCCTGGTCCTAGGCAGCCACTTACCTGCTGATCTGTATCACACAGATTAGTTACCATTTCCTAAAATTTCATATAAATGGAATCCTACAATATGTACTCTTTCTCTGGTCTTGTTTCTTTCATTCAACAGGGCTGTCTTGACATTCATCCAGCCTGCTGCATGTGTCAATGTGCTGTGCTTATTCGCTCAGTCATGAGTGACTATTTGCAGCGACCCATGGACTGTAGCCTGCCAGGCTCCTCTGTCCATGGAATTTTCCAGGCAAGAATACTGGAGTGGCTTGCCATTTCCTTCTCCAACATGTGTCAGTAGTTCATTCTTTTCATTGCCCAGTAGTATTACACTGTATGCATATCTCACAATTTGTTATCAGTTCACCTGTTGATGATTTGAGTTGATTTGAGTTGTTTCCAGTTTTGGTTTATTACAAGTAAACATTTGTGCTCAAATCTTGGTTTGAACATAAACTTTAATTTCTTTTGAGTAAATACCTAAAAGTGGAATGGTTCGATATCATGGTAAGTACATATTTAATTTTGTAAGAAACTTCTAGTCTGTTTTCCAAAGTGGTTGAACCATTTTGTCTTCCTGCCAGGAAAACTAATGACTCTGTTCCCAACTTTGCCATTACTTGACACGGTCAATATTTTAAAATGTATTCAATCTAGTGGAAGTAGAGTGGGGGTATCCTTTTTTGGCTTTAATTTGTATTTCTTTTTGACTAATGAGGTTGAGCATCTCTTCTTTATATATCTTCTTTTGTTTAGTGTCTATTCAAATCTTTTGCCCATTTTGACTGGGCTGTTTATTTTCCTATTATAAAGTTCTAAGAATTCTTTATAAATTCTAAGGTCCTTGTTGGATATATTTAATTTCAGTCTGTGATTTGCCTTTTCAGTTTAGTAGCAGTGTATTTTGCAAGCAAATATTTTAATTTTGATGATGTTCAATTTACTGAGTTTCTCTTTTGTGTTCTGTGCCCTATTTAAAAAATCCTTGCCAAACCCAGGGTCATCAATTTTTTCCCTACATTTTAATCTAGACATTTATATGTTTCTCCTTTATATTAACATTTAAAATCAGTTTTAAATAAATTTTTGTATATGGTATGAGGTAAGGGTCAAGGTCCATTTTTTCCCTGGTGGCTCAGAGGTTAAAGCGTCTGCCTGCAATGTGGGAGACGTGGGTTCGATCCCTGGGTTGGGAAGATCCCCTGAAGAAGGAAATGGCAACTCACTCCAGTATTCTTGCCTGGAGAATCCCATGGATGGAAAAGCCTGGTAGGCTACAGTCCATGGGGTCACAAAGAGTCGAACATGACTGAGCAACTTCACTCACTCACTCACTGAAGGGTCAAGGTCCTTTTTTTTACACATGGCAATCCAATTGTTGTAACATCATTAGTTGATGACATTATTCTTTTCCATTGAATTTCCTTGGCACGTTTGTCAAAAATCATTTCACCATAAATGTGTGGGGTTTCTGGACTATATTCGGTGCCAGTGATGTCCACTGTTACATGCCTACCACACTGCTTTGATTACAATTGCTTTATAGTCAGTCTTAAGATAATTCGATCCCTCCAACTTTATTTTTCTCAAAGTTTTACTTGATTCTCATTATTTGCAGATTCCAGACTTGCCAATTTACCTACTTTATAAAAGGTACTGGGAACCTAGAGTTGACACTTGAGCATTTTCATGATCATCCATGGATCTGTGCAGAGTGGTGAGACTACTGAGCCGCTGCACTTTCCCTGTGAAAGTCACACAAACTGTGCTCTGCCTTCTTGTTTTGGCGCTCGTGCTGTAAACAAGTATCTTTTGTGTGCTCTGTTTAAAGCCATAATTTTAGAATTTTTGTGCTGTCTATTGGTGACTTCACTGTTTAAAACGGCCCCTCCGAGTAGTGTTGAAGTGCTGTCTGGTGTCCCTAAGGCAAGAAGGCCATGCTATGCCTTAGGGAGGAAGGATGTTAGATGAGCTTCATTCAGGCATGAGTAACGGTGCTGCTGGCTGTAAGTTCAATGTCAATAAATCAACAATATATACTCGATCAAAGTCATGTCGTGAAGTCACTCAGTCGTGTCTGACTCTTTGTGACCCCATGGACTGTATCCCACCAGGCTCCTCCATCCATGGAATTTTCTAGCCAAGAGTACTGGAGTGGGTTGCCATTTCCTTCTCCAAGAGATCTTCCCAACCCAGGGATCTAACCCGGGTCTCCCGCATTGCGGGCAGACGCTTTACCGTCTGAGCCACCAGGGAATCGCTGCTGCTGCTGCTAAGTCACTTCAGTCGTGTCCGACTCTGTGCGACCCCATAGACGGCAGCCCCCCAGGATCCCCCGTCCCTGGGATTCTCCAGGCAAGAACTCCGGAGTGGGTTGCCATTTCCTTCTCCAATGCAGGAAAGTGAAAAGTGAAAGTGAAGTCGCTCAGTCGTGTCCGACCCTCAGCGACCCCATGGACTGCAGCCTTCCAGGCTCCTCCGTCCATGGGATTTTCCAGGCAAGAGTACTGGAGTGGGGTGCCATTGCCTTCTCCCAGGGAATCGCTAAGGTGTCTTTAAATAGAAACACCCCTAAAATAAGGTTCTGTATTGATTTGTGAAATATTGTGGCCAGAGGCTTGCAGGAAACTAACCCTATATTTCCCCTAGGAACCATAATCCAGTAACCACTAGTTCAGTGTTCACGGAGACTTACAAACCATAACTATTGTGAGTAATAAGAATTGATTGTATTTGACTATTCAATTGGTTTTTAAAAATTTTTCATCTATATTTTAGAATCAGGTCATCAGTTTCTACTCAAAAATGTCTGCTAGGATTTTGATAGGGATTGCTTTGAATCTATAGATCATTTTAGAAAAGACTGACATCTAAGCAATAGTAAGTCTTCTATTTGATGATTTGCTGATCTTTCCATTTCTTTAGGTCTTCTTTAATTACTGCAGACATCATTTGTATTTGTCAATGTAAAGATCATGCCATGTTTTGCTAATTTATCTCTAATTTCTATATTTCTTATTCTAGTGTAAAACTTTTAAAATGTCTATTTCAGATTTTTGTTGCAGTATATAATAATGAGAGAATAGCACTGAAACATGTATATTATCATACATGAAACAGACCGCCAGTCCAGGTTTGATGCATGAGACAAGGTGCTCAGGGCTGGTGCACTGGGATTACCCTGAGGGATGGGATGGGGAGGGAGGTGGGAGGGGGGCTCAGGATGGGGAACACATGTACCTCTATGGCTGATTCATGTCAGTGTATGGCAAAAACCACTATAATATTGTAAAGTAATTAGCCTCCAATTAAAATAAATAAATAAATAAAATACAATCAAATAATTTTGTATATTGACTTTTTATCTTGCAACCTTGCTGAATTCATTAATAAATTTTAGAGATTTTTTTGAAGATTCTATTAGCTTTTCTACATATGCAGTCAAATAGTCTGTAAGGACAGTTTTACTTTTTCCTTTCCAATCTGTATTAACTTCTAATTTCTTTTTATTTCATTATTATATCAGTTAAGACATCCAGTCCAACACTGAATGGAAGTATGGCAAGGGACATACTTTTTTGTTCCTTATCTTAAAAGGAAAGCACTTAGTCTTTTACTCTTGGGTATGATGTTAACTCCTGTTGTTGTTCAGCCACTCAGTCATGTCTGACTCTCTGTGACCACATGGAGTGTAGCACGCCAGGCTTCCCTGTCCTTCACTATCTCCTGGAGTTTGTTCAAACTCCAGTTGATGATGCCATCCAACCATCTCATCCTCTGTTGCCCCCTTCTCCTCCTGCCCTCAGTCTTTTCCAGCATCATGATATTTTCCAAGATGTTAACTCTAGGTCTTTTCATATATGCTCTTTATCAGGTTGAGGAATTCCCCTTTTATTTCTAGTTTATTGAGAGTGTTTTATCATGAATGAACATTGGGTATTGGCCAATGCTTTTTGGACATCTATTAAAATGATCTTATGATTTTACATTTTTTAGGCTATTAATATGGTAAATTAAATTATATTAATTTTTATTGAAGTATAATCAATATTGTATAAGTATAGTTAATATGTACAAGTATACAATATAGTGATTCACAATTTTTAAAGTTATAAAATATTGGTTATATTCCCTGTGTTGTGCAATATATCCTTGCAGTTTATTTTATACACAATAGTTTGTATCCCTTAATCTCCTATCCCTATTTACCCTCCCCTTTCCCTCACCCCATGGGTAACCACTAATTTGTTCTTTATACCTGTGAGTCTATTTCTTTTCTTATTATAGTCACTAGTTTGTTGTATATTTTTAGATTCCACATTTCCGTGATATCATCCAGTATTTGTCTTTCTCTGTCTGGCTTATTTCACTTAACATAAAAGCCTCCAGGTCCATTCATGTTGTTGCAAATGATAAGATTTAATCCTTTTTATGGCTGAGAAGTATTCCATTGTATATGTATACCACATTTTCTTTATTCATTCATCTGCTGATGGACACTTAGGTTGCCTCCATACCTTGGCGACTGTAAATAATGCTATGAAAAATAGAGAGCATATATCTTTTTGAATTAGTGTTTTTGTTTCTTTAGAATATACACCCAGGAGTGGAATTGCTGGATCATATATAGTTCTGTTTTTAGTTTTTTGAGAACCCTCTATACTGTTTTCCACAGTGGCTACACTAACAGGATTCCTTTTTCCCCACACCCTCAACAGCATTTATTATTTGTGGGGTTTTTTTCTTTTTCTTTTTTGATGATAGACATTCTGACAGATACGAGGTGATATCTCAATGTGAATTTGACTTACATTTCCCTGATGATTAGCAATGTTGGGCATATTTTCATGTGCCTGTGTGCCATCTGCCTGTCCTCTTCGGAAAAATGGCTATTCAGGTCTGCCCATTTTTTTTTTTGCTTTTCAGTTCAGTTGTTTGTTTATTTTGATGTTGAGTTGCATGAGCTGTTTATGTATTAGATACATATCAGTCATATCATTTGCAAATATTTACTCCCATTCTGAAGGTTGTCTTTTTGTTTTGTCTTTTCTTTAACTGTACAAAAATTTTAAGTTTAATTAGACCCCATTTGTTTATTTTTGCTTTTATATTCTTTACTTTAGGAGACAGATCAAAAAAAAATTGCTATGATTTATGTTCTGTCTATGTTTTCCTCTAGGAGTGGTTCTGTGGTTCTGATCTAACATTTAGGTCTTTAATTCATTTTGCATTTATTTTTGTATGCTGTGTTAGAGAATGTTTTAATTTCACTCTTTTACATGTAGATGTCCAGTTTTCCCAGCACCACTTAGAAGAAACTCTTTTTTCTCCACTGTATATTCTTATCTCTTCTGTCATAGATTAACTGACCATAAGTACATGGGTTTATTTCTGGACTATCTATTCTGTTCCATCAGTCTGTGTGGTTTATGTGTGTGTGTGTGTGTCTGTGTGTGAGAGAGAGAGAGAGAGAGAGAGAAAGAAAAATCACATACTGTTTTTTACTATAGCTTTGTAATATAGTCTTAAACCAGGGAGTATAATTCCTCTAGTTCTTTTCTTTTTTTTCAAGATTGTTTGACTATTGATGGTCTTTTGTGTTTCCATACAAATTTTAAAATTATTTATTTTAGTTCTATTTAAAAAATGCCATTGGTATTTTAATAGGAATTGCATTGAGTCTGTAGATTGCCTTGAATAGTATGGTTATTTTAACATTCATTCTTCCAATCCAAGAACATAGTATATCTTTCCATCTGTGTGTGTCGTCTTCAACTTTTTTTTTGTTTGGCTGTGCCACATGCACATGGGACTCTGCTTCCATAACAAGAGACTGAGCCTGCACCCTCTGCAGTAAGGTGCAAAGTCTTAACCACTAGACTGCTAAGAAACTTCCTATCTTCAATTTCTTTAATCAGTGTCTTATAGTTTCCAAGTACAGGTCTTTTACATCCTTAACTAGGTTTATTCCTAGGCATTTTATTCTTTTTGATGCAATGGTAAATGGGCTTTTCCCTTAATTTCTCTTTCTGATATTTTGTTAGTGTATAAAAATGCAACAGATTTCTGTATATTAATTTTGTATCCTGCAACTTCACCAAATTTGTTAATGAGTTCTAGCAGTTTTCTGGTGGCATGCTTACAATTTTTTAATGTATACTATCAGTCATATATTAATTCATTTTTAAAAAAACTTCATTGTTTTTGGCCGTACTGGATCTGTGTTGCTGCACAGGCTTTTCTCTAATTGTGGTGAGTGGGACTACTCTCTAGTTGCGGTGCTCGGCTTCTCATTGCCGTGGCTTCTCGTTGCAGAACATGGGCGCTAGGGCACGCCAGCTTCAGCAGTTTCCGTATGTGGGCTCGGTAGTTGCACCTCTTGGGCTCTAGAGCACAGGATCAATAGTTGTGGTGCACAGGCTTAGTTGCTCTGTGGTACATGGGATCTTCCCAGATCAGGGATGGAACCCACGTCTCCGCATTGGCAGGTGGATTCTTTACCACTTACCAGCCAGGGAAGCCTTAATTATTGATTTTTGAATGGTAACCTTGAAAGTTAAACCAGTGCTTGTGCTAAATCCTACTTGGTCTTGATTACATTATATATACGGATTCTATTTGAGAAGTTTTAAAGAATTTTTTTCATTCACATTCATGAGGAATGTTGGTTATTGCTTTATTTTCCGTTTTTAATAATGTGGCTGTTTGTCACATCAAAGGGATCATGTCCTTTGATTAAACTGTAATATAAAAGCTATTAAATTGCTTATATAACTTGGGAAAATAATCCCAGCAACATATCTGAACAATAAAACTGTAAAATGCATTTGATATGTTTCTTGAGAAAAAATGAGAAAGCTGGACAAGAAAGTTTACATTTTCTTGCCAAGTGAAGTTTTCTAAGTGTTGCATTTTCATTATTCTTCCAGACAGATCAAATATTCCAGAAGGGAGACAAAAAAGGGAAAATTCCTTTTTTTTTTTAAAATAAACAAGATAAAGTTTTTTCTTGTTAGTGGGAAAAGAATTCAAGGGTAGGGGAATGGTGGAGGAAAAGAGATATATGAAGATAGGCGCACTTCATGAGGATTCCAACTCCCCCTCACATTTTTAAATGGGGAAAGAGAAGAACATAAACTTCTATTGAGCCCATATGGGTTATGCACTTGGTAATGCTTTTATGTATATCTTACGGCTTTGGATGGGGAAGACTTTTTGGAGACCGAAAAATCTTACAGTGTTTCCTCCAGTACATTCCAAATAGCTCATATGGTATGGGCAAAGCATTAAAGGTAAAATTATTTAATGTACTTGATCTCGTCTTTAAATAAAGGGGCATATTTTGAGACACTGACTAATTGATGTCCAAAAGAGGGTTGTTTGGACAATGAAGAGACCCAAATCCAGGTCATCTAAAGATGTGTTCATGCCTCCCCTGAAAAAGAGAAAATTAAATGAGGTGGAGGGATTACATTCTTCAATAATCAGAGGGCTTCTCTTTTTAGCTGGAAAAGAAAGTAAACTTTTTAGTATATGGCTTCAGTTGGCCATATACTTCAGTATATGATCCTTCAGAAATAGGATCAAAGGTGGGAATTATAAAGAGTAGGATTTCAGCTCAACCACTGACCCAAGCTACCTTGGAGGTGGGATACGGGTGCTTTGTAATGATCTGCATTCCAGATGGGTGATGATGGATGGATAGGCACCATCACTTTGGGACACCAGGGAGAAAGAGAATTCCTGGGCTAAGGGGGAGAGGACGCTAACAGTCTGATAGACACGGTCTGTTTCCTCTTGAAGAACCTATGACTCAGCAATGTCTGCCTCGTCTCTCCACACAGGCAGAGTATGGCTAGAAAATGGCGACTACAGCGTGTGTGTATGTGTGTGTTTGAAGGCCATCGCCTCTCACAATCATCCTGTACATGATAGAATCACAGGAGTTAGTAGTGAACTTGTGGGAATGACAATCATTTGAATGTCAGACCTGGTGAACTGCTTCTGAGTCTCCTGAGATAAGTGAGTGCTTTGAACCTGCCTGTCCTTTGGGGCTTGGAGGAGTGTCTCTGGCTGCAGGACTGCTTGCCACCTCAAGGATCATGGGACAAGCAACATTGGCAAGCATCAAATGGTGGGCAAAAGCCAGGACCATGCAGTCACACATAACGGGACTTGGGTTCTGGCTTGGTCTCATTACTAGCCCTGTGACCTCAAGTAAGTTGTCTAACCTTTCTGGCACCTTCATTTTCCTTATCTGTAAAATAAACTGCTAAACCTACTTTAAGAGCTTGATGTCAGAATTAATGAGATAACAAATATAAAACACTCAGGAGAGCTCCTGGCACACAGTATAAACACTTAGTAAGTGATTATAGTTAGTCCTGACCTTGTGTGTAGCATACTGGGCTAAGCAGGGGCTGCAATCACTTTGGGCTGCAGTTATCTTGGTCATTTATTTGACTTCTATGCAAGAATGTAACTTCAAGAGAGCAAGAATATTGATGTTTGAGGCACTATTTCATTTCTAGAAGGTTTTTTTTTTTTTTTTTTTTCTGGCTTTTTTCATGCTGCATAGCTTGCAGGATCTTAGTTCCCTGACCAGGGATCGAAACATGTCCACTGAAGTGGAAGTGTAGAGTCTTAACCACTGGACTGCCAGGACCTCCCAGGGCCTGGCACATCGTAAAGGCTCAAAGCTGGAAAGGGCTGTGTCTCATTCCTCTCCAGGCCCAGAGAGTTCCTCTCTGTGTTGGCAGAGAGTAGCCCAGAAACAGAGGTCAGGGTCTGGCCCAGACTCCCCTCGGCACAACTTTGAACTGTCCACCAGATCAAACTCAGGGGCTGACAAGGATCAACTGATGGTTTGTCACCACCCTTCCCATCTTATGGGTGAGGAAGCTGAGTCAAGGAGTTTAAATCACCAGCTCAGGGTGACATACAGCTAGAATGTCAGGGTTGAAACTGACAGGGTTGAATGTCAGGGTCCGCAGACTCTGAAGGCCTTGATCTTTCCACAAGGCCCCCGGTGTACAATTTCAAGTGTGCAAACAAGAGTCATTATTATCATCTTTTCCTGGGAGAGAGAGAAATGCTCTTTCTGACTGGACGTATTAAGGTAAGTCTGGCGCCGACAATAAAGGTAGTTCCTCTGCTTCCAGGTGACCGGAGGGCGGCGTCAGCTGGGATGGGGCGGGGTCAGCTGGGACAGGAGGGCAGGGTCACTTGGGACAGCTGAGCCCTGCTCCCCTCCTACCCTGCTCCCTTCCCTCCCAACCGCCTTGTCTGGCTGAAGCCAGGGAATCTCAAACCATGGCAGCAGCAACCTAGGTCAGGAGTTCACAACAGTCTACAGCTGTACCACCCTGAACGCGCCTGATCTTGTCTGATCCCGGAAGCTAAGCAGGGTCGGGCCTGGTTAGTCCTTGGATGGGAGAAGTTCATAGCAAATGCAGGTGCTAAGGTCCCACCCAGACCCGCTGACTATCAATCTGGGGGCGCCAGGAGGTGAGCAGGGGCAGGGGTCAGCTTCCTGGGTGTCTCTTCCCGTGTTACTGAAGCTTGAGAACCACCGCCTGGGCTCAGGCCCCTTCGAGCTGGGCCTCCCCACCCCTCCACCTGGTCAGTCTCTCAGAAGCCCAGACAGTTTCTGCCTCATGCCGTGTGATGCACCAGCAGCCCCAGAACCAGAGAGAATCCAGGCCTCAGGCCCAGGAGATCTTGGGGCCTCAGAACTTGAGGTGGGACCAGGCATGGGGGCTGGCAAACCTGGTGTGTGGGGAAGGCCTGCTCATGACATCAGGGGGAGAACTTTTTATGTTTCATTTGCTGATCTCAAGATATCTCTGGATTGACTAAGCCAGAGCAGGAAAACGGATACTGGCACATGCCGGGATCCCAGCAGATCAAGGGAGCAGGAGACAAAGGGAAGAATCTCTTGAGAGTCCCTGGGACTGCAAGGAGATCCAACCAGTCCATCCTAAAGGAGATCAGTCCTGGGTGTTCATTGGAAGGACTGATGCTGAAGCTGAAACTCCAATACTTTGGACCCCTGATGGGAAGAACTGACTCATTGGGAAAGACCCTGATGCTGGGAAAGACTGAAGGCGGGAGGAGAAGGGGACGACAGAGGATGAGATGGCTGGATGGCATCACTAACGTGATGGACATGAGTTTGAGTGAGCTCCGGGAGTTGGTGAGGGACAGGGAAGCCTGGAGTGCTGTAGTCCATGGGGTTGCAAAGAGTCAGACGTGACTGAGCGACTGAACTGAACTGAAAGAAAGGAAGCAGAGGACAGGAGTTAGCAAGGCAGAGGGAGGCTGAGTGATCTGCAGAGAAACCCTGCTGGGGTGTTGGGAGGGGGAGTAGGGGAGGCTCCTGGAGAGGACGGGGCATGTCTGAGACGTTTAGCTTGTTTGCTGAGCAGTGTGTGAGTTAACTCCGCCTGAGCTCCCCTGGTCCTCCAGTAAATTCTATTCAACCCATTTCTGCAGAGAAACCCTGCTGGGGTGTTGGGAGGGGGAGTAGGGGAGGCTCCTGGAGAGGACGGGGCATGTCTGAGACGTTTAGCTTGTTTGCTGAGCAGTGTGTGAGTTAACTCCGCCTGAGCTCCCCTGGTCCTCCAGTAAATTCTATTCAACCCATGAGCATATGGTATAAGTGATTTTCGTTGTGGAAACCAAAGAAGGGTCAGGGGTTCAAGCGGAAGACCAGGATGATTCAGGCTCCACTCAACAAGCAACCTGGGATCCTGGGTTCTGGGAGCAACTGGAGAACACAGGGACCCCTCCCCCAGCAGGGGCTCACAGAATCTGGGTGCTTTGAGCTTCTACAGGCCACCAGCCGGAGGAGTCGAGCAGATGTTCCCTAATCTTGGGGGGCAGGGAGGCCCCGAGCCAACCACTCTCAACCCACTGTAAACTGAGAAGACAAAAGGAAAATGTGGTTTGGCTCCATAAACGCGATACTAATTACAGCCATTTGTGCAAACTGCTTTCCATTAGGGCTTAATTACTTACCATGCAGTATAATCACAATTACGCATTACATGACCTACATGTCAGATTTGCTGAGTTTTATTTGCCTCCACGTGGGCTGGTCTTCCTCATGTCCTGAGGAAGTCTGGTTGTTTTCTAGGCTATTAATTTCTTTATTTACAACTTGAAAAAAAAAAAGTATAGGCACAACACTCAACGTATGTGTAATTCTCTCCTCTAAGAAGCGGATTACCTCATGCGGCTCTAATGTCAGTATATTGTCCAGTACGGGGGCTTGGCCAAAAAAAGAGAATGTGAAATCTATTAACACTTTGTATCTGTTTGCCCTTTTTTATTTAGGAGACCTATAAAGCGTCCCTCACCAGACCAATTAGATTCCTGCACTCTTCTAAAATAGAACTTGAATAATCATTCCCAGCCAATATTAATAGATCACCCTAGATCCATGCTTCAAGGAAGATAAAAAAAAAAAAAACAGAAACAACCCCTCAGGGTGAAACAGAGCAGGACCCTGTGGTCTTTGCCCCCTCCCTCCATCACCCCATGTCCTCTGCCTGCCTTTTATCTGTAGAAAACTTTGGTCAACGAATAAGTTTAGTCAGAGAAATGAGGAATCCAGAAACAAAGGGAAACAGTCCAAGGAGACCAAATAATAATACTATAGTCGTTAAGCATAGTCAAGGACCTTTAGTTCCTTCTCAAGGACTACAGAAAATATTCTGAGCCATATCCTGTGAGCTGTCTTATAAACACTAACACACCGGGGTGAAGAAGTTAACCACAGGATGAACAGACTGTACCCACGACATACGCTGTCACAATTCCAAGAACTGACCTCAAAGAAATGGGAACAAATGGACCCTGGAACTGAAGATTCAGTTCAGCTCAGTTCAGTCGCTCAGTCATGTCCGACTCTTTGCGACCCCATGAATCGCAGCACGCCAGGCCTCCCTGTCCATCACCAACTCCCGGAGTTCACTCAAACTCAGGTCCATCGAGTCGGTGATGCCATCCAGCCATCTCTTCCTCTGTCATCCCCTTCTCCTCCTGCCTCCAATCCCTCCCAGCATCAGAGTCTTTTCCAATGAGTCAACTCTTCACATGAGGTGGCCAAAGTACTGGAGTTTCAGCTTTAGCATCAGTCCTTCCAAAGGACACCCAGGACTGATCTCCCCTAGAATGGACTGATTGGATCTCCCTGCAGTCCAAGGGACTCTCAAGAGTCTTCTCCAACACCACAGTTCAAAAGCATCAATTCTTTGGTGCTCAGCTTTCTTCACAGTCCAACACTCGCATCCATTCATGACTACTGGAAAAACCATAGCCTTGACTAGAGGGACCTTTGTTGGCAAAGTAATGTCTCTGCTTTTGAATATGCTATCTAGGTTGGTCATAACTTTCCTTCCAAGGAGTAAGCGTGTTTTAATTTCATGGCTGCAGTCCCCATCTGCAGTGATTTTGGAGCCCCCCAAAATAAAGTCTGTCACTGTTTCCACTGTTTCCCCATCTATTTCCCATGAAGTGATGGGACCACATGCCATGATCTTCGTTTTCTGAATGTGACCTAAAACGACCACGATGACGCTACCACCCGTGACCAATTTGAAGCTGACTGTCAGAGCCGATTGTGCTGCTTCTGCACGTAGCCCCCTCCTTCCACCTATAAAAGCTCTTGCCCCACTGGTTGCCCCTGGAGGGGCTGGCCTTCGGACAGATGTTGCCAGCATTTGCCCCCCACCACATGCCAGCATTTGAAATAAAGCCAACTTTCCTTTCCACCAGCCTGGCCTATTTATTGGCTTTTGGGGTGGTGAGCAGCCAGACCCCTTTTCAGTGACAAGGGCACTGCTCATAAAGACCATGAATGAAAAGGCTCTTCAGCGGATCCCCCCTAAAGAACAGCTTGGAAGTCAAGGATAGTAGCTCAAGAATCCAAGGAAGCTATTTCTGAGAAGGAGCCTCCAACGATCTTCCAAACTCTTCCTGATGGCCTACTGTGTGCCCAGCTCTGGCCTTAGTGCTGTGAAGGCAGAGTGGGGGGGCAGGGCAACACAAAATATGTGTCTTAGACAACCTTGTTTCTGTTCTTTAGGGAAATGATGACTTGGTTGGGTGGGGGTCACAGGTGAATTAAATGGGCCCAGATAAAAGAAGAGCATGCGAGAAAGCCGAGGAGGACAGAACAGACACATCTGCAAAGCAATCTTACTTCTGCAGGTCTTCTCATCCGAGTTGAGGATGTAGCCTTGCTTGCACCTGCAGACATATGAGCCCGGCGTGTTGATGCAGAAGTGGGCGCAGTTATGTTCCAGGATGCTGCACATGTGGACCGCTGAAAGGGAAGAGGTGGGACGTTAGAGCAATAGTGATGCCTTCTCTAACTTCATCCTCCAGCAAACAGTCATCCAGAGCTACATAGTGAAGGAGCAAGCATGACCCAAAGAGAAACAAGCTGCAGGCCCTGCCCTCAAGGGGGGTTTACAGCCTTTGGTTAGACAAGACAGTTCTACATAAATGCCATCATCAATAAATTAAGAGATTGGGGTTGACATTTATACACTACCATGTGTAAAATAGATAGCTAGTGGGAACCTGCTATAAAGCACAGGAAGCTCACCTCTGTGCCCTGTGATGACCTTGATGGGTGGGTTGGGAGGGGGTTCAGAGAGAGGACAAAAAGGGAGGGAATATATGTATACATATGGGGCTTCCCAGGCAGTACTAGGGGAAAAGCACCTGCCTGCCAGTGCAGGAGAGGTGAAAGACTCAGGTTTGATCCCTGGGTTGGGAAGATCCCCTGGAGGAGGGCATGGCAACCCACTCAGTATTCTTGCCTGGAGAGTCCCATGGTCAGAGGAGCCCGGCAGACTACAGTCTACAGGGTTGTAAAGAGTTGGACATGACTGAAGCGACTTCGCACTTCGCATGTGGCTGATTCACTTCTTTGTACAGCAGAAACTAGCACCACATTGTAAAGCAATTATACTCCAATTAAAAAAAAAATGTATAGCTAGAGGGCCATGGAGGGTCAAAGGGAAATGAAGTTAGGCTGAGTCATGTGAAATTGCTGATATCCAACTACAAATAGGGGCTTCCCAACTGCCTGCCAACGCAGGAGACGCAAGTTCGATTCATGAGTGGGGAAGATCCCCTAGAGAAGGAAATGGCAACCCACTCCAGTGTTCTCGCCTGGAAAATCCCATGGACAGAGAAGCCTAGTGGGCTACAGTCTATGGAATTGCAAAAGAGTCGGACACAACTTAGCAACTGAACAATACAACAACAACTAAAAACAGGTCAAAAGTGACCACAGGTCACTGTCATAAGACAGACATTTCACAGTGCAATTAATAATATCCAATTGGTGAGCAGAGGGTTTACTGATGCCAGAAGGGGCTTTGGTTAGTGTATGGATTTTTCACAGAAACGGGCTTGGAGGAAAAGTTATTAGTTAAATGAGGATGTAATAAAGATCACCAGAGTCTTAGGGTCAGCAATCCAAAGAATAATGTAATTTTTTAATAGGCAAAAGTGTTATAAAATTTTTGGAGTAAAAAAATGCATTCATATGCTTCCATAATCTTTATGTCTCAATTTAAAAATATATCCACATTTAGTTTCTGAAGTACCTCAGCCTTCAGATTCATCAATTCTTGCATAAGTCTGTCCAGAGCTCACAAAAATTCTTATTGTTTTTTATACCTTAAATTTATTACTTGGCTTCATATAATTCAACCTGAACATATTTAAAATTAACAAGCATCAATATCAACAGAGTACAAGTTGTGCAAATGTTCTCATAAACAAAAAGGACGTCCATGCATAGAAATTTATTTTTATAAAGCTAAAACAGAAGAGGCTTTCAGAAGCTAAGAACAGTCTCCTTAACCCTGTGTCGGAAAACTCAGCTTCTGATGAAACTGATGGTATATCCTAAGTATACGTCCCTTTACTTCAAAGTAAGAAACATGGTGGGCAGTAAATGAAGGTAAAACTTTCTTATTTCATAAGAATACAACTTAGAATGATTGTGAGTGTTCTGAGTTTACAATTGTCTGTGTTTTAATTCCTAAGATATAAATAACACTGAGTGCATGCTAAGTCGCTTCAGTCTTGTCTGACTCTTTGGGACCCTATGGACTGTAGCCTGCCAGGCTCCTCTGTCTATGGGATTCTTCAGGCAAAAATACTGGAGTGGGTTGCCATGCCCTCCTCCAGGGGATCTCCCCGACCCAGAGACTAAACCGGTGTCTCTTCTGTCTCCTGCATTGGCAGGTGGGTTCTTTACCACTAGTGCCCCCTGGTAAGCCCATAAAACGTTAGGAAAGCTTCTAGATGAAAATCAGTCATTTTTACTTCAGTGTGAAAGAAATAGCTGGGGATTTTTTTTTTGTTTGTTTATTTTTTAATGTATTTTGGCTGTGCCGGCTCTTCGTTGTGGCACATGGGATCTCGCATCGCATGTGAACTCTTAGCTGTGCATGTGGGATCTGGTTTTCTGACCAGGATGGAACCCAGGCCCCCTGCATTGGGAGCGTGATGCTCCTCATTGGACCACCCCAGAAGTCCTGAAATATCTGTTTTTGTGACCATGAGCAATTTTCTTAACTTTTAAAATATTAAATAGGAGTAAAAATAGTACTAATTTCATAAGGGCCTTGTAAGGGTTAAAGTAATTAAGATGGTAAAGCTTAAATTTAAGCTTAAAATTAAGCTTAGAACACTCCCCAGCAGAATGTTTGATATGCATTAACTATATGTAGCAAAGGAGAAGTGTGGCGGACTTTTATTTTACATGCTTGGGTTCATCCTATATATATTCATCTTCAACTTGGCTTTTCACTCAACATCAATAACAGATTCTATCTCTACTGATATTTACTCTCTTTCATGGAATCTAAAATCTGTCCAATTTCCGGAGATGTTCAAATGTGAGGACACAGGCAGTTGTTCCTAATTATTCACGGATTCCATATTTGCAAATTTGCCTACTTGCAAGAATTTATTTGTAACCCTAAAATCAGTATTCACAGTGTTTTCAGCATCATTTAAGGACACGTGCAGAGCGATGAAAAATGTAAGTGGCCTGACGCACTCACTCCCACCTGCAGCTGCACAGGTGATGCCCTGCCCTCTTGTTTCTGCTCTCAGGCTGGGAAAAAGTGTCCTTTTCAAGGTCTATTAGGTGCCACACCTTTTGCGTTTCTGTGCTTTTTGTGGGTGATTTTGCTGTTTAGGATGGCCCCAAGCGTAGTGCTGAAGTGCTGGTGTTTGCTGAAGTGAAGTGTGTCTGGTGTTCCTAAGTGCGAGAAGGCTGTGAGGTGCCTTTCAGAGAAAATGTGTGTTTAATAAACTTCATCCAGGCATGAGTGATAGTGCTGTTGGCTCTGAGTTCAATGTTAATGAATCCACAATATATAAATAAGTGAAAGTCACTTAGTCGTGTCCGACTCTTTGCAACCCCATGCGCTATACACTCCATGGAATTCTCCAGGCCAGAATACTGGAGTGGGTAGCCTTTCCCTTCTCCAGGGGATCTTCCCAACCCGGGGATTGAATCCAGGTCTCCTGCATTGCAGGCAGATTCTTTACCAGGTAAGCCACAAGGGAAGTCCTTATGGTGTCTTTAAACAGAAATATACATAAACAAGATAATGTATTGATCAGTTGACAACAATGCTGGACCAGAGGCTCAGAGGAACCTAACCGTGTATTTCCTCTAGGAGCAGTGGTTCATATTTAGTAATTCAGTATTCACCAGGACTTTATAGAACATTATTACCAAGAATAATGAGAATCAACTGTACATCTTAGATTTGATCAAGTACATTGCTGCTAAGTCGCCTTCAGTCATGTCCGACTCTTTGCGACCCCACGGACTGTAGCCCTCCAGCCTCCTCTGTCCATGGGATTTCCCAGGCAAGAATACTGGAATGGGGCACCATTTCCTTCTCCAGGGGATCTTCCCAACCCAGGGATCAAACCTCTAGTGCCACCTGGGAAGCAGGTGATCAAGTACATTAGGTCTGGCTTATTCCTTTGAATTGCTTTATCCATTGGTCATAAGACTATGCCTCATTTTATTTAGCCATTTCCCCAACCAGTCCACGTTTTCACTTTCCCAGTGCTGTGATAAGCATTCTCAAACACATCTCCTTGAGCACATGCGCAACTGTCTCTCTAGGACTGGGTCCTGCTTTAAACAGATATCACCTAATGCCTTTAAGGTAGCTCACACAGCAATGCATGCGAGTAAGGATTCCCACTTCCTCCAAACTTCAGCTCTCAGGATTAACAAACATTAAGTGTTGACAGGGAAAAATCATTATCCTGTTTTTAATTTGCATTTGCTTTGCACCCTGGAAAGCTCTCTTCTTTTCCAGGCTGCTGGCATCAAATTAGCCACAGACACAGAGGTGGTTCTTGTGCAACTCTCAGCGTGTCATGATTCTCCTCTGTAATGAGGGAAATCTGAAGTCTAGGCAACCAGCAACACAGCCGCTCTCCACTGGTGCGAGGCCCAAGTGATGAGCCCGCGGCCTGACTTCTCACGGAGACCCTGACAGGATTATTTAGACGGGAGACGCGAAGCAGAGAAAATAACTGCTCAGCTGCAGACAGCATAGCGGACAATTTCTGGGAACAGGCTAAAGCCAAGCTTCACCAGGACCTTGCATGAATTCCTTTCTTTCCTTGAGCTCCACTTTCTTCACTTGTCAAACAGGGAACTTAAAAGAACTACTGCATAAGGTTTGGAGTGACAGCTTGTTACTAAGGCTTGTTTGGCTATGTACTATAAAAGAAATTGGAACCAGGAACTTGGTATAATGGAAAGAGCCCTGGATTAGAAGCCAGAGACCTCTGCTCCAGTTTCTCTGCCTAGAACAAGTGAGGGACGTTCAGGTAAGTTGGGGATCTGTCTCGGACTTATTTCTTCACCTGTAGAACAAAGGCCTGTCTGGTGTCTAGGGGCCTTCAGTACAGACACTTCTATTTTTTAGAAGCTGTCCTTCCTTCTCATTCTAAATGAGTGATGACAGGGGGAACTATGTGTTGGTGCGAGGCAGTCCCACTCCTGGCCACTGTTGAGTGTACAGCGTTTGTCAACTGGAGTCTTTTCTTGGCATTTAGGCACAAGAATTGAGTAAGACGGCGCTTACACCGAGGGCAAGAATATCTGAGGGCTGACAGGGTACATGCTGTCTGCCCAGGGAACCAGATAAATCCAAGGGGAAGCAGCGAGTGGAGATGGAAGCGAAGCTGGACTGTCGTTCACTACCCTTCTTATTTCCATGAGTAATATAACACAATCCCCTCTCTTCTAAAGCTAGCTCAAGCTGAATGTGTATTACTTTCAACCAAAAGAATCCCAAACGTTTTTAGTAAGGTCATATAAAAATTTCCGTCTCTGAAATTCTATAGGTAGGAATGAGTGATTCTAAGAGCATCTGACCCTAGCGCCTTTCTCTCCAGGGGACAAGCCTTTGTGACGTGACTGAAGAGAGGGGGATTGTCCTGCCCCCTACATTGGCCTGCAGGGGTCTCACACCTCGAAGGCCTTGTAGGTTGAAGCTGGAACAAGGCTTTGAGTTCAGGAGAAAGAATCACTAATAAGCACACTAAGTCATTGGCAGGATTGGATTTTGGATTTTTTTAACTAGTAAGTCTGAACATTCATAAATGTCTATTAATGGATGTGTGATTGACCAATGAATGATCAAAGCAGGGGTGGGCTGACTGGGGCTCTTGAACTATTACTGGGGATGGAAAGTCAGGGTATGCGGAAGTTGATTTGGCCTCCCACTGAGTGACAGGGCCTTGAAGGGCTGCAGTAAGTGTGGGCTTTACCCAGGCGGGTTGATGGGAAATGTGTCTTAGGAACACTGTTGAGTGATTGAGTACTCAGTCGAGTCTGACTCTGTGATCCCGTGGACTGTAGCCCACCAGGCTCCTCTGTCCATGGAATTTTCCAGGCAAGACTACTGGAGTAAGTTGCCATTTCCTACTCTGAGGGATCTTCCCGACCCAGGGATCAAAACTGTGCCTCTGGCATCTCCTGCACTGGCAGGCAGATTCTTTACCACTGCGCCACCAGAGCAGCCCAGGCACACTATTAGGGCCTTCGATTGTGCCTGGGTAAGGTGGGGCTCTCAGGGTAGGAACGACCAACCCCCAGGCTTTAAATACCAGGCTAAGCTGATGAAGGCGATGCCAAGAGGTTAATTAAAAGCAGCCCTAGGAATTCCCTGGTGGCCCAGGGGTTGGCACTCTGCTATCACTGCTGAGGGCCCGGCTGCAATCCCGGGTCGGGGAACTAAGATCTTGCGAGTGGCTTGGTGCAGCCAAAAGCAAAAAAAAAAGAAAGAAAACTGACAGCCCTACCCAGGTTACAAGTTGTCAGAAGGCTCAGGATAGACATGCATTTTTCAGCCTCTAAATTCAGTGTCCTCTCTCACTGGGTGGCAAAAGCGTTGGGCCTCAGCACGGGTAGGTTTTGGTCACCTTGCAGACAGGGCCTCATTCACAGGGCACCAGGCCTCTAAGTTTCTCTTGGCAGCCTGAGAATGCAACCTCAGGAGGCCCCTGCTGCCCCCGCCCTCAGCTGTGGCTGGTATAGGGATTCACCGCCGGTGGGTACAAGGCCACCGCTGTGCCCGAGTTCATGTCCACACCAGTGAGCGCCAGAGCCAGGACTCCCAGTCAAGGTCAGACCTTCTAATTGTACAATAAAAGTGCCTGTTTTCATCATACCTGAAGACACCTTTTCTCTCTCCCAATCCACAGATCCAGCCGTGCTTTTCACTTCCACCCAAAGCACACCAGCCTTAGCCCATCTTCCCTCTGAAACCTCTTCTCATGTCTATTTTGACCTCTGTGTCCCTGCCGAGCCTGTCGTTTAGCACTTCTCAAGTTGTGGGTTGTGTCTCCTTAGAAGTCACGAAATTAGCAGAGACTCTGGACTTGTTTTTTGTTGTTGTTTTTGTTTTTAAATGAAAGAGAAAAAAACTATTAAGAATATTATTCTTTTCCTTGCAATCACCCTTCCTACACATTCTATCCAATAAGTTGCCATTCACCTTTCACATCCATGTAGCACATCATGGTTAAAATGTAGGTTCTGAGCCAGGATGCCTGGGTTCACACCTCAGCTCTACCATTAAATGCTGTGTGACCTTGGTCAAGTTACTGAACGTCTCTGGGTCGCTGTTTCTTCTGTAAAATGAGAATTATGGGAGCACCCACTTCACAGATTTGTTGTGAGAATAAAAGCTATCATCATTATGATCTCCTCTTTAAAGTTCTCCTGGACGCCCTAGGCAGAACCAGGCATTCTGTGATCAGAGGTCCCCCAGTGCCAGGTGACTTCCCAAGGTCTCTGAAGTGTACACTTCATACAGCAAATGTCCTGTTTATCTGTGATAAGAGCATTTTCCCACCATCGTGAAACCCTCGGGCCTGGCAGGTGGAGGGTAAGTGCTCTGGAACCAGAGAGACTCTAGCTCTGCCACTTGAAGCTGCTTATCCTTTCTAAGCCTCAGTTTCTACTTCTGTAAAATGGGGTAACAATAGTACCTGCTTCTCTGGGCTGTTAGAAGTATTCAGTCAAATAATGTATGGAAAGTACCTAGCCTAGGACAAAATTAGCTGTAATTATACTATCAGAGTGTATGTAGCTCAATAAATGTTTAAGGAACAAACGAGATTTCCAAAACCCCAGAGAACTGCCGCCTGAAACACGGAAGTCACTCATTGCTGTTGTCTGAGGATTGGAGGGCAGGTCACACCCAAGGCCATCTGCCTACCCTGCTGGTCCTCTGTGTGTTTGACTGTAATCACACACATCGTGGTGCACACAGAATAGGACTCTACAGCTTATAATGCCATCTGTTCATGCATCTATGCTCTCCGGGTAAAACCCCCATTTTACAGATGTACTCAGCATCTGCACAGTTGGCAGGGGGGGTCATTGAGACAGCTCCCCCACGACAAAGGCTTCCCATCCAACTCCAAGGTGAATGTCGACCTCAGAGCTGGTGGACCTAGCGTGGCTGGACTGTGAGATGCTGCTTGCAGTAAACCGTTTACCTTAAAAGAGGAATGTCTACCTCCCAACGCGAAGAGAGGTGAACCGAGCAAGAGGTTTGGAAGCAGAACGCCCACCGCCCCCCATCTCTTGGCTGTTTGTTCTTGGGGAATCCACTTAACAAGTTTACAGTCCTATAAAAGGGCGGGATAGTACCATGCTGCCTCCCCAGATTTTTGTGAGGATCAAGTGTGAAAACACAAGAGAAAGAGCTTTGTAAATGTTAGTTATTGCGATCTTTACTGCATAGTTGACAAAGAGGCCCTGGGGCCCCCTTAACCTTTCAAGACAGTTGACAGGTCTGCTCAGTGGAGCCCTGTGATGCGGAGATTCAGGAGATGGCCTTCTGCAGGGTGGGAAGAGGCATTCAGTTTCTGGGCCCTGGGGAATGAATGAATGGCATAATACTGATGTTCTCTTAGAGTTCTTACAGAAATGAGATGGGTAGCCAAACTGTCTTTTAGTTTCGCTGCCTGGTCAAACAGCAGAGAGAAGATTCTTCTATGAGCAAGTTCACAACCTCACCCTCGTCATATTATCTTTCCCTTCGCTGCTCAATTCAGAGCGTTTAGAGAAGAGTTCCTCCATTAACATTTTTCTGAGACAAATGAATAAACCTGTCAAAACTGTTACAGGACCAATTTCTTTCTTTTTTTTTAAATATTTCCAGGAAAGGGGGAGCATAAATTCTGCAGAAGTCATTTAAAGTCATAAACCTTAAAAATGTTTGCAGCGCATTCTACTGGGTGAAGTTTTCCAGGTGACTCAGGCCACGGCATGGCGTAGCGGCCCAGACCCTCTGCAGTGCCAGGGAAATGGCACTTCTGAATATTTTCCAAGTGACATTGCAGAGCGAAAGGTTCTTTTTCCTTCATGGCATTGATTTTTCAAGTAAACCTTTTGATTTTGGAGTAAAAAATCAATGGGCTCTCTGCTTTTTGAAGTCAGTTTTCAGTAGAGAACTTGAAAGACACATCAAAAGCACACTGTTCTTCCTTCCTGAGGCTTCGATGGGGTGGAGCGGGGGAGAGGTGATGGAGGGACTTTTTCACATTCTGAGAAGTGGTCCAAAGGTTCCCGCTCCTGGGGAGTTGGAGATGAGTCTGGTCCATAAGGTCAATCTCCACTCAGACTCCAGGGAAATACTAGTCATCTCAGAACAGACACTTGCTTTCGTTTTCCCATCAAAGAAGCAAGGCAGCTGGAGGGGACAGAGGCCACTGGGGTGGGCAAGGCAGGACTGAACACTGTTTTACCAGGTCAGGAGGCTTGTCCCATTTCTGGAGACCAGCGCAGAGCCTGCATTGGCACCCTGGGCCCCTGCCCTTCTGGAGGAAGAAAGGACGAGAAGACAGTGGCAGAAGCTGGAGACCGAGAGGAGGACAAGCTGGCCTTCGGGAGAGCTGAAACAGGAGCTCGGCCTGGAGGCTCCTGGGAGGAGTTTGGCAAGGAAGGGAGAGCAGAGCTGGAAAGCAAGATGGGGGAGAAGACCTCTAACGCAGAATAAGGCAGCTCAAGGACTTGGGAAGGCATGACCTTGCAGAAGAAGTTGGGAGGCATCTGCCATCCTTCCTATCAAGTGAGGGGCACCAGGAGCACGTCTTGCCCACCCCCGATGCACTAGGCTTCTCTCTGGGTTGAGAAAACATGCGCAGCTAGCACCACTGCAGAGCAAAAATGCCTGGTATTCCACGCCATCCAAGGAGAAGTTACATTTTTCCCATTTTCATGCTTACTCCAACTCATGAATTCCAACCTAGGTAATGCCAGGCCAATCCAGGGTGCTGAAGGAAAACTTCCCCTCCCTACTCTGACTCATTAAGCAGCTTGAGTATAAATGTCCTTTCCCCAGGGAAATCTCCCTGAGCCCCTGGCCTAGGTCAGGTCCTGCCCTAAATTCTTCCCCTGTTACACTTACAACTGCAGTTAATTACTTATTTGTAAATTGCATCCTTAATAAGCGTCCTTGGCCAGAGTGTGAGCCCCAGGAGAACACTGTGTCTTATCTCGACCTTTGCTAAAGACCCCTTGCCAGCACAGTACCTGGGACCAGGTAGCACAGAATGAACACGGGAAGGTGAATGACCTCATCCCAACAATGCCCCCAAAGAGCCACAGAGGAGCAGGACTTACTGCACAGCTTCTTCTGGAACACCGAGGTCAGCGTCTCAATCTGGCTGAAGTTGGCCACCAGGAAGACGTGGTCCTCGTGGGGCTCGCTCCCGATGGCCTTCAGCGTGTTGAAGTCCACCTGGCCCACACCAATGGCAAAGATCAGGATGCCTGTGTCCCGGGCCTTTGCAGCCACCTCGGCCACTGAGTCCTGGGGCCTCCCATCAGTCACGATCATTATGACCCGAGGCACATTCTCCCTCAGGGGCCGGGCCCCCTCTGCTTCCGAGAAGGCGATGTTCAGGGCGTACTGGATGGCCAGCCCCGTCATGGTGCCTGTGGACAGATGCCTCATCCTCTTGACGGCACGCTCCACCTCGGACTTCCTCTTGAAGGTCTTGAGGGAGAACTCGTTCTTGACCGTGCTGCCATACTGGAGCAGGCCCACACGGGTGACGTCAGGGCCAATGTCCAAGAACTGCAGGATGTCCACAATGAACTCCTTGACCTTTGCGTAGTCGTGGGTGTTGACGCTGCGTGAGCTGTCGATGATAAAGACCACGTCCGCTCGCTTGTTCTCACAGGTGCTCCCTGGGGAAAAGGGAGAGGACAAACATATCATAAGAGTATTAAGCATAAATATCTGACAATATATAACTTATCAAAGGGATCAAATCAGTCAGTCCTAAAGGAAATCAACCCTGAATATTCATTGGAAGGACTGATACTGAAGTTGAAGCTCCAATACTTTGGCCACTGGATGCAAAGAGCTAACTCATTAGAAAAGACCCTGATGCTGGGAAGATTGAAGGCAGGAGGAGATTGAAGGCAGGGGACAACAGAGGATAAGATGGTTGGATGACATCACTGACTCAATGGACATGAGTTTGAGCAAGCTCTGGGAGATAGTGAAGGACAGGGAAGCCTGGCGTGCAAAGAGCTGGACACGACTGAGTGACTGAACAACAACAATAAATTATCAACAGATAGCCAACAAAGACTTCCTGTATACCACAGGGAACTATTTTCAATATTTTGTAATAACTTATAAGGAAAGAGAATCTGGGGAAGTTATATATATCTGCATAACTGAATTGCTGAGCTATATACCTGAAACTAACATGATATCACAAATCAAATATACTTCAATTAAAAATAAATAAAATAAGATTGTTAAGGACCCAATGCAGGTTGGAAATCCTAGGGCCAGGGCTCACCTTTCAAATCTTCATCATTTCCTTCACTCAGGAAGGTTGTAAGGATGTATATGTGTTTGACTGGGTGATCATGAAGATTGGCAGCAAACAAGATACTATTTCTTTTTACAAAAGAAGTGAACTTCAGTTTCTAGAAAGTTATCAGTGTAGTTTTTAGGTGGGCAAACATCTGAGAAGCGTCAAAATTACTTTGTTATTTACTGCACAGCATATTAGCTTGGCTGGATACTGCAGGAAGTATAGAAGATGCTTAGGGCGGGGACCCACGTCGAGGAGTTTACAGTCTACCTGGGGAGACTTAAATGAAAAAGGAAAGAATAACTAGAATGACACTGTTTGGTGCAGATGGCAGGTGTTCAGAGAGCTGGGCTGGGTTCAAGGAGATGGGACACAAGCTGGCTTTACAGATGTATAGTGCCTGGACTGTGAGAAGGAACATGTGGAGAGGAGCCCATGAACAAAAGCCCAAGATGGCATGAATGTAGCAGACGATAGAATGAGTGCTGGAGGCGCTGCTAAGAGTTATGGATAGGAACGAAGCTGGAGGTGAAGCTTGAAGTCAGTTACAAAAAGACTGTAAATTCAGATTGAAATTTGTACTGATACCACAGCTGATGGGCATACTATGATTAGCATTATATTATGTAACTTATCTCTTCTGCAAGGAAGTTATGTAATAAAAGGTCAACTGAATGGGCCAGAAGTTTGTGGAGAGGATATGGACAAAGGAACCCTCATACATGGTTGGTGGGAATGTAAATTGGTGCAGGCACTCTGGAAAACACTATGGAGGTTCCTCAAAACACTAGGCAATTCTATTCCCACATATTTATCTGAAAAAAAAAAAAAACCCGAAACAGTAATTCAAAAAGATATAGGCACCCCAATGTTCATAGCAGCATTATTTCTAACTGCCAAGATAAGGAAGCAACCTAAGTGTCCACGAACAGATGAATGGATAAAGAAGACGTGCTATATATAATCAATGAAATATTACTCAGTCATAAAAAAGAATGAAATTTTGCCATTTGCGACAACATGAATGAAACTTGAGGGTATTATGCTTTAACTGCCAAGATAAGGAAGCAACCTAAGTGTCCATGAACAGATGAATGGATAAAGAAGACGTGCTATATATAATCAATGAAATATTACTCAGTCATAAAAAAGAATGAAATTTTGCCATTTGCGACAACATGAATGAAACTCGAGGGTATTATGCTAAGTGAAATAAGTCAGACAGAGAAAGACAAACTGCTATCATTTATATGTGAAACCTAAAAAATAAAACTAGTGAATAAAACAAAAAAGAAACAGTTCTCTATAGCGAACAAACTAGCAGTTAGCAATATACTAGTTAGGGATTAAGAGGTACAAACTTCTGTGCATAAAATAAGCTACAGGGATATATCGTACAATGGAGGGAATATAGTCAATGTTTCATTTTATTTATTTCTGCCTTGCAACAAAACTTTCAGAATCCTAGTTCCCTGACCAGGGATTAAACCTGTGCTCTCGGCAGTGAAAGCGGAGTTCCAACTGTTAGACTGCCAGGGAATTCCCCAATACTTTCTAATGACTATAAATGGAGGTTAACCTTTAAAACCTGAGAATCACTATGTTGCTGTAACTTATATAATATTGTACATCAACTATACCTCAGTTTTTAAAAAAAAAAAAAGAAAAAAAAGGTCAGTTGAGTCGGCCAGGGGTGCGCAGTGTGGACAATCCAGACCATTGTTGCACTAATCTGGTTGAGAAGGAAACAATCTCTACCAGGGATAGGGGGCTGGCAGGTGGGGGCAGCAGTGGAGATGGAGACGGTACCTGGCCAAGAAACATTTCAACAAAGGGCACAGTTAAGCTGGAAAAAAGCCAAGTGTCAGAGTCTCTCCGTTACCAATGCAATTGCCACGCTTACTCCTCCAGTGCTAAAGCAAGAAGGCATTCTGGAAAGAGAATGAGATGAGAGGCCTTCTGCCCCAGAGGGTGGAGGTGGAGGCTGGGCGTTCCTCCTGGAATTTCTTCGATGTTCTAAGCGACGGCCTCTGGCCCCTCTCCCCTTCCTCCCTCCCTTTCCCAGACTTCCCGCTGGTAAATCCCAGTGTGACAGGGATTAGAACAGGGATCTCAAATGCCTGCCCTAAATCCCAATCAGCACAGCTGCAAGAAAGAGGGAGAAAGCCAAAAATGAAGCAGTGAGCCCAGTCATTGAAATGACAAGTGGGAAAGGCCAGTGAGGTCACCCTGTCCAGGCCAGCCTGCCAGGCCCTGCCTCTCCCCTGAGCACCTGCAGACACACAGCTCGTGCATTGCAGCCTCACACGCCTAACAATTTTAGGGGCAGAAGCACATACCCCCCACCCCTCAGACCAGCATCATGGCAGAAAGCTGGCCTTCAGTGGCACCCACACATAACACTGGGGGCTGGGTGAATTTAAGGTGAGCTTCTCAAACCAGAGTCTCCAGAAACTGCCTTTGAGGACCCAGGGATAAGATCGATATCGGCCCTGCCATTTTAACATCTTGACTCCAAACAGCTTTCATCACTGTGGTCTCCTGTGGTTTCCAGAACAAGCTCTGAAGAGCAAGGGAACCATATCCGTTGGATAGATGAGAGCATGAAGGTGTTGAGAGTTTGAAAATCTCTTATAATTTAGGAACAGAAAAACCCTGGAGGACAACACCTCACCGAGGCTCTGAGGATTAGCTGTGGATAAAGTGCTGAGTCTTGGGCCCAGCAGGCGGGATGCCCCCCTCCAATATGTGGGAGCTTCACAGGCAGGCTCTGCTCCACCCACACCACCCCCACCCCTCTCCTTCCTCAGTCCTCCCTGTGCCAGGCTCCGGCTGGGGAGGGGCAGGGTGCCGCGGACAGCTGTGTACCTGCCCGAGGAAGTGTGAGGGCCTGAAATCCAGCCCAGTCCTGAGCCCCAGGGACTGCGTCCACTTGGGAGGCCCCTGGAGGGGGTGCCGTTCTCTAATTTCCATGAGAAGCGTCTGTGGTCTAGCATGTGGCCCTGGGTCCAAGCAACAGTTGACAAACCTCCCAGGACTGAGGCTGGACACCCACCCCCTGCTCTACCAGCTTCAGTCTGAACTGACTGCAGGGAGAATAGGACCCAGTGATCACCTGCTCAGAAGGACTGGAACCAGCCTGGACCCGGCCACGCGGGAGGATATTAAGGAAAGGCTCCTTGGAAGGGAGGGTGGCATGGAGACGGCACACTGGCTCCCTAAGAACGCTCTTCCTCTGGAAGCAGGGGTACCCCCGGGACTGGGATTCTTCCTGTGGGTCTTGGTCCCCGTGCATCCTGACAAGGATGACAATGAATTTAAAGGGGAGTTTGGAAGTTGTACAAGGAATGATGTGCTCTGCTGGACTCCTTCCCAAAAACAAATGAGTTTTTCACAACGCCTGGCATTGACAAAACTACCTCAGAGGTTCAAAATGGTGTTGGAGGGACCCTCCAGGGAGCTGTGACTGAGAGTTGAAAACAACAAGTTCTGGTAGCCCAAGTGACCGACTTTCTCCTGGACGTCTCCTCAGGTCCCTTGAGAGCTCAGAGACATAGCTTTTGCAGCCTGTCCCGGAAAGGGCCGGTTCAGTGGTCCTCAGACTCGAGGTGTCTCCCAATTCCCTGAAAGACTTGTTAAAAACTAAGGTCTGTGGGCCTCACTTCCAGAGTTTCTGATTCTGTAGATATAGACTGGCACCTGAAAATATGCATTTCCAGCAAGTTCCTGTGTGAAGTCGATGTCACTTGTCCAAGGACCACACATTGCAAAACCATGAGTGTAGGACCTAGAGAGATTTCTGGAGAAAGGAAGTTTTGGTAAGTCTTGACCTCATATCTTACTGTGGATTACCCAATGTGGGAAATTGGTCATCTCTGCAGCCATGCGGTGGGGATAGAGTTTAAGTCTTGAGTCAATGTTTGTAGAATTAAGTGGAATTCCAGGTGATGGAGCAAGGCTTCAGGTGGAAGGGACTGAGTCAGAACTGGCAGTTCAAGGAGATGGATTCAAATCAGTCAAAAAGTGCTAGAGCAGGTCACTGGTCAGTCAGTTCAGTCACTCAGTCGTGTCCGACTCTCTGCGACCCCATGGACTATAGCACTCCATCTTCCCTGTCCATCACCAACTCCTGGAGCTTACTCAAATCCATGTCCATTGAGTCAGTGATGCCATCCAACCATCTCATCTTCTGTCGTCCCCTTCTCCTCAGGTCTAGGTCCTGCTGAGTCCAGGACTCAAATCTTTGCCACTTTATGTGGGAACACAGTCACTTTCTAACTTTTGGTCCAGGAACTCACAGACTAATAAAGTCTTAGAGCTGGAAGGATCTAAATGGAGTCCAAGTTATTCACCTTCTGTAAGGTGAGGCTCAGAGGGGTGACTGAGGCTCAGAGAGGTGACTCCACCTCCACGAGGCCCCAGGGCTCACTAGCGTCAGGCCTGGGACCATCCGGGTGCCTTCTCCCCACTTCATGGCGGGCGCCTAGGAAAAGTCTCTATACTGCTGGCATTGCAATACGAGCTTTGTAAATACTCGAGGACATTCTGAAATATTTGCCTTCACAGTTTCTCCACCCAGGAACTGCTGAGAGATGTTTCCAGAAACAACTCCTCTGTGTGTGTTCCTCTCACATATCTATTCTCATAAAGAGCATCCCTGTCTAATTAGCCCAAGAGAAGACCACACATACTCTTCCATCTCGCCTTTCACTGTAGACTTTCTGCAGCAGTTGGAAGAGGGTATCTGGGCACATCATAAAACACCATGCTGCTGCTGCTGCTGCTGCTAAGTCGCTTCAGTCGTGTCCGACTCTGTGCGACCCCATAGACGGCAGCCCATCAGGCTTCCCCGTCCCTGGGATTCTCCAGGCAAGAATACTGGAGTGGGTTGCCATTTCCTTCTCCAGTGCATGAAAGGAAAAAGTGAAAGTGAAGTTGCTCAGTCGTGTCTGACTCCTAGCGACCCCATGGACTGCAGCCTACCAGGCTCCTCCATCCATGGATGTTCCAGGCAGGAATACTGGAGTGGGGTGCCATTGCCTTCTCCGACAAAACACCATATTCCGAACCAAAAAGTGATGGGTGTCTAAGCCTTGTGAACAGTACTTCCAGTTCTGTCAGCTCGACTCCACAGCCTACTCACTGGGCAAACGCGTGTCTCTTCCCCCCGCAGAGAAGGTGAACCTGAGCCAGAACAATTTTAAGCCACATTCCCACCCCAGCAGGATTACAATGTGTAGCCTTGGAACCATCTCCTTCCTCTCAGGATTGTAGATTTATTGCTAATCGGTCTCCCTTGCTGCGGCTAAATTCAATTATAGCCATGTAATTGTACAGCAAATATTTGGTACCATCTTCCCAGAGAGGTCAGGGCATGTTTGGAGAAGGAAGGTATGTGAATCTCCATGATGGGGGTAAAATAATTTCATCCAGACACTGAAAGGGACTCTGTGAAACAGCAACATTTCTCTAATGCTGGAGAAATTGGCCATGAGCCAAGAGCTAAAACTGTTCTTGTTACTAGGACTAACCAGAGGGGTTTCTTTAATTCCCAAGAGTGACCAGGAACACTATGGAATGATTCAAAGGTCACAAATGCTTAGTGAAACAAGCAAACACAGGCTTGTCCTGTGACCTCAGGGCGAGCCCAGCCAATGCCACTTACCATCCATGTGGTCTATCGCCTCCCCTTTACCTTTTTGGCCCTCAGTCTCTTCTGTGAAATGAGGATAATACCTCACAGGGCTATCGTGAGACTCAAAAGAGAATATAATAATAATTTATAGCTACTGTTTATTGGGTACCTAAAAGTACTTGACTTTCTCTGAGTACTTTTACACGGAGTAACTTATTTATTCTTCACACCCAACTTAGCAGGTAGGTACTATTCCCATTTTACAGATGAGAACAGTGAGTCTAGGTAGGTTAGATGCCTAGATTAGGGTCTCATACTTAGAAAGTAGAGGGGCCAGGATCTGAACCCAGCTCCATAGCCCATGCTCTTAACCACCAAGCAATGCTCAGAAAAGATTCTGTCCTTTTAGACTTGCCCTTCCCAGCACACTCAAGATGCACCAGAACAGCACTGGCTCTCTGAGGTCAGTTCTTTCCTTCCCTGGAATCAGGGCCTGAAGCTATGGCTCGAACTTGCCTGCCTCCTGCCAAGTGCTTTCCCCCTGCTAAATGCCTATTTGTAATTTTTTTTTTTAATAAAATGATGAAAACAGATGCTTGCCTCCCTCAAGAGCAGCATCTCAGTAAATGAAGCCGCTAGTTGTTCACATTCTCCTGTGCTTGACAAGTGCCTCCTGTGAGATCAGGAGAAGCAGGGCCCTGGGGGAGATAGAAAGTCAAGGTCACTGGCCTTTGATGGGCTGTGGGGAACAGGAGAAACATGACCTGGACCACAGGCAAATGCCCAAGGTGGGGTGGAGAAGGGAGACAGATTTCAGAAAGTGTGAGCTTGCTAACAATTCCCAGCAAAGTTCCCACAAGTAGGTGGTGTGTGGGCCCTTGAAAAAAGAACTGTGGGGACGTCCCTGGTGACCCAGTGGGGGAGAGTCGGCCTTGCAATGCAGGGGACTCAGGTTCAATCCCTGGTCGGAGCTGGCTCCCACACACCACAGAGCAGCTAAGCCCACGTGCTGCAACTACTGAAGACCAAGCCATAAGCAGAGAGGCTGTGCACCGCAGCGAAAAACGCTGCACGCTGCAATGACGGTCCCGAGAGCTGCAACCAAGCTCTGACGCAGACAAAACAAATGAATAATAAAAAAAAAAAAAAGAAGAAGAACTTTAAAAAAGGAATGATACAAGGGGGAAAATGGAGTAATTTCCAGGACAGCATAAAGTGGATGGACGAGGGCACCAGAATAGGATTTCCAGGTGGCATTAAAGGCCAACTTGAGGGTAGCGAGCATGAACCGGGACACTGATAGCATGGTTGTGTGCTTTGCTCCGGCTACACTTGGCTACACGGGTACAGGGGGAAAGCAGGAGGAAGTTGATATAACCAGGGTTCTCGTGCAGCCAAGGGCTGGTGGATCAGGAAAGCAACCAAGGTAGGTGGCAGAGCAGCTATAAGGCTTCCCATGAAATTAAGCTGGAGGAATATGAAGTGGAAGATAGGAAGGGGTGAGCGCAGAGAACAAGCAGTGGGGTCAACGGACTGAAAGTCTAGACACGGTCAAAGGACTGTTGAAGTTGGAATCCTCGAAGGGGCGAGCTGAAGGGAAATAGGAGGTTTAAATGGAGATTATGGAGGAACTGCAGTCATTGTAACCACAGGGGCAGGAGTATGATAAGAGAGGTCACTGGCTGAGATACGGGGAGGACAAGAATACTCCAGGAACGATCCCGCGAAGAAGGGAGCATTCATGCAGATATTGAAATCACCAGAATTTTCAGAGTAATGTTGGAGACAGTGGCAGTGAGCCAAGAGCTAAAGCTCTTCTTATTATTAGGACTTTAATTCCCAAGAGTAACCAGAAACACCGTGAAACATGATTCAGAGGTCACAGTGGGACAGAGGAAAAACTAGCTCACCAAGAGCTTCAAAGGGAGAAAAGCAGTTTTGTGATTAGAGAAAGTGGGGGTAGGGACCTGAGGGGTAGGGAGAACTTGATGATTATGAACCAGAAGGAGACTGAGAAGGGGGAAAATGCACAATTTATGTTTTTATTCCTAGATGGGATAGATCAGGAGAATCAGAGGAGATTTATAGTTTGGATCTCAACGAGGCAATTAATTGACTCCAGTGAGAAAGAAAGGGCTTCCCTGGTGGCTCAGAGGTAAAGAATTCACCTGCCAATGCAGGAGACGCAGGTTGAGTCCCTGGGTCGGGAAGATTCCCTGGAGAAGGAAATGGCAACCCACTCTAGTATTCTTGCTGGGATAATCCCATGGACAGAGGAGCCTGGTGGGCTACAGTCTGTGGGGTCGCACAGAGTCGGACACGACTGAAGTGACTGAGCGTGTGTGTGCACACACGCACACGCACACACACACACACACTCACACACACAGTGGGGAAGAAATGCAGATTCCACATATCCCTACCAGTTAGGTAGAACACTTAAGTAGAGCCAATCTTTGAACAAATATTTAATGAGGACCTACTGTGTGTCAGGCTCTGGGAACAGAAAGAAGGGAAGACTCCCAATTGTGAATGGCAGGCACAGAGACAAATAATGATAATAGAATTGAATAAACTAGGCAGACGAAAAAGATAAACAGAGGGCTCAGAGTGAGAGGGAGAGCGTGACTGCCGTCTTTGGTGTGGGTACCCAGGCTCTAAGGCAGGCTCAGCAAGGCCCCCTTTTTTTCCTCCCTTGTCCCTGGCAGACATTACTAATCAATTCCCGTGCTCTCCCACTCAGCCTGGACTCAGCCTCAGGATAGCGTCAACACTGCCCTGCAAATAATGGAATCATTTCGCCAACCTGGTTCCAGAGTCCGGGGGCCTCTGCAACAAAGGCTGAAGTGCTCAATTTTATTCACTTCTAAGAAACCGAATAAAAGTAAGTTAGTGAACTGTACTTTTGAGACATTATCTGATAATTAGTGCTAACTTACTACTTTTCAATGAGAAATAAAAAGGGTGGCCACATAGACGATGTGCACACAAACTTCTACATAAAGACACCCTTGGGATGGAGGGCTGCTATAGGCATGGGGTCAGGGCAAAGGAAATAGAAAAGTCCTAAGAAATGGTCTCCTCAGACTACACAAGTGGTATGTATTCTCCATTACAAGAATATAAAATAGCACGTTGGAATTCAGGAAATTGCATCCCATAAGCATTTAGTCTGTGTGTATTGAACTAGATGGGCTTAACAAAGACAGACAGACTGAGGGAAAAGGCTACCTTGCAACACCCACCGTTACACTCAATGAGCGCCTGCTCGCGGACACCTGAGGTGTGGCCCCTGCGGCTACCTCAGTGTTCTGTCCCCACGCGCCTGCAAACTGTGACCAGCCCTGAGGTTTGCAGGTGATTTTATGGATATTTCAGAGGCAGTTTGGAGCACCTTTGATTTTTGCTCCCAGTGAGACTTAGCTTGCAACTGCCCTGTACTTAGGGCACTTGACTGGAGCACGGTGGTCCTTGGCCAAGGCTGAAAGGACTGCATTTCAATTCTTCCCTTCCCTTATTCCCTTATTAGTCAGTCAGCAGCTGCTGAGTTACCTCACGCCAACCATTTTACAATGCAGTTGATGAGCCATGGCTTTCTCCGAATCAATCACGCTCCACTCACATATCCCTGAAGAACCCCTGGGGAGTGATCTGAAAAGTTGATTATATTATATTAGGGAGACACCCTGGACTTCTTAATGGGATTGAAGACATACCGTAGACACATTAGCAAATCACTCCCCACTTGGTAACATTTTCCACACCGTTTTCCAAATTCTGGGGGCATTTGTGGTTCTCTGTACACCACTACACACAGTGTTGGAAGGAATCGGTAAAAAGCTGAATAACAGAGTCAGGGCCAGAAAGGATTTCTGAGGGCTGGAATAATGAGTCAAAACTAACAGGAGGAAATCTAAGTGGTATAAATGTCAAATCCTGCACATAAAGTTCAAAAAATCAACTGTATAAACCACAGAAAGGAGACAACCGGATTGACAGCCAGTCTCCTGATAAAATCTCCAGCCAGGAGAGCAAATCCCAAGCCTCGCACATGGACCCCAAGAATCCCAGCCCCCTCCCCTTGCACTAATCCATTCCAGCCTCAGAATCGAAGCTCAGTCGCAGGAGTCCTCTCAGCACAACATCCCTCACCCCCTTCCCAAGGGGAGCCGGGGGGCTTACGAAAATGAAACCAATTTGCTCAGCCAGCCATTTTTTCCACTCACTCCCATTAGATCCCTCTCCAGACCTTAAGGCCCCATCATCTCAGCAATGGCTTTCCTGACCTGGGAGATAAGAGAGACTCTCCCAACAAATGAACGTTACTCTTCTCCTCTTTATAGCAGAACTTTCCTCTGTATAAATATTTTGGTGAGTTTCATCAGTCACAGTAGCTCAGTTTGGCAGTTGTGAGTTCTCAGTATAAACCAGCCCAGGATGCTGTCTCCTCAAAGCAGTTTCTCCAACAGCCACCCTCCTAAGGTCACTGACAGCAAGGTCATGGGAGAGTGAACTAATGAACTTCTGAGCCTCCTAGACCCGCCCACCTTGCCTTGCCCTATACCTTAAACCCCAGCAATCTAATGGTCTGTACTGGGTTGGCCAAAAAAGTTTGTTCAGGCTTTTCCATAAGACGGTATGGAAAACTGACAAACTTTTTTGGCCAACTCAGTTCCTTATACACCATGCTCCTTCAAGTACCTCCTCAACTTAAGACTCAGTCCTGTGGTCACCTACGTCTTAAGCATTTTCCTCCCAGCATCTCGTGTATGGAGACACTGGCCACGTGCAGCGTCTTCTATAAATCCCTAGTACCCAGCAGAGTGCAACGCACATGGATGCTCAGTTTGCCCTGGCTTCTTTCTGTCAATGTGCCTGTGTGGAGGGAGGTGTGGGAGAGCGAAAAGAGAGGTTGCAGACTCTTCTGTGCAGTGGGCTGTGGCAGCTGGTCAGTGCAGGTACAATAAACACGGCCCACAGTGGGGACCCTCAATGTCCTGATCACATCAGAAGCACCTGGGGGTGCTTATTTAAAATGCTGAATCCTGGGCAGCACCTTAGACCCAGTGAATTAGAGTCTTTGAGGCTGAGGCCCAGGAATCTGTGCTTAGACAATTGTTCCTGGTGATTCTTAGGTGCAGCAAATAAGACTCTACCCCAAGGGGCATGTGCGCCTGAAAGACCATCAGAGAGGCGAGGGAGCAAGAATCCAGAAGAGACCCCTTCCTATGCCCCAGCACCCTCCTCCCTCCCCAAGGCCAGGAGCAACCTGGTAAATATGGAAACCTTACATCCTATATTCTCTCGTGGGTTCCTTTATTTTAAAAAAATTAATTTATTTAAATTGGAAGATAATTACTTTACAATATTGTGGAGGTATTTGCCGTACATCGACATGAATCAATCATGGGTGTACATGTGTTCCCCGATCCTGAACCCCCTCCTACATGTCGTGTGTTCTGATCCATTGTCAGATCATGCACAGGTCAGTTGTTTCCTGGCTTTTGATTAGACTCAGTAAAAGCAAAATAGGCACAATTATTACCTTTAACTTACAGTTGAGGGCGCTGATCTTAGAGAGGCTAAAGGACAAGTCTGCTGGCATGAGGAGAATGAATGGTGGGGAGAAGAGATTTCACACCCTAGCCAGTCGGAGTCCAGTGCCTGCATTTTTAGCCACTGTTTCTCAGCAGGTCACCTAGCATGAAGTGTCTCTTCTGAACAGAAAAATGTCCCAGAGAAGAGCCTAATGAAGTTATCCTCCCAGTCACCAGTTAACACATTGATAGTTAAAGTGTCTGACTCTACAACCCCATGGCTGGAACCCACCAGAGTCCTCTGTCCATGGGATTCTCCAGGCAAGAATACTGGAATGGGTTGCCATTTCCTTCTCCAGGGGATCTTCCTGACCCAGGGATTGAACCCAGGTCTCCCTCATTGCAGGCAGATTCTTTACCATTACTAAGATCATGGCATCTGATCCCATCACTCATGGCAAATAGATGGGGAAACAATGGAAACAGTGACAGACTTTATTTTCTTGGGCTCCAAAATCACTGCAGATGGTGACTGCAGCCATGAAATTAAAAGATGCTTGCTCCTTGGAAGAAAACTAGACAGCGTATTAAAAAGCAGAGACATTACTTTGCTGACAAAAGTGTATCTAGTCAAAGCTATGGTTTTTCCAGTAGTCATGTATGGATGTGAGAGTTGGACAAGAAAGAAAGCTGAACACTGAAGAACTGATGCTTTTTAGCTGTGGTGTTGGAGAAGACTCTTGAGAGTCCCTCGGACCATAAGGAGATCAAACCAGTCAATCCTAAAGGAAATCAATCCTGAATATTCATTGGAAGGGACTGATGCTGAAACTGAAACTCCAATACTTTGGCCACCTGATTCGGAGAACTGACTCACTGGAAAAGACCCCGATGTTGGGAAAGATTGAAGGCAGGAGGAGAAGGGGACGACAGAGGATGAGACGGTTGGATGGCATCACCGACTCAATGGACATGAGTTTGAGCAAACTCCAGGAGTTGGTGATGGATAGGGAAGCCTGGCATGCTGCAGTCCATGGGGTCTCAAAGAGTTATACATGACTGAGTGACTGAACTGAACTAAATATATGTGAGGGCCAGTGGCAAAGACTTGAATGAGACTCAGGAGTTAAAGCTCAACTTAAAACATACTCTCCTAAGTGCAAAGTCCTCTTCACACAAGAGATGCGGGTTCGATCCCTTGTTTGATGCAGGGTTGTCAAAAAAACACAGTATCGGTGAAGACGATAAAGCAAAGCACAATAAGACAAGATCTGTCTGTACAATGCTGGTGCTGTGTGGCTGTTGACACGTAGACAGTGAAGTCCTTGGCCTTACAGGGCCACAGTCCAGGGAGTCAGTGGCACCCACATACAGATGACTGCAGGATGAGGCAGGGAAGATGAACTATTATTCGGTAAGCATAACATGTGCTTAGCCAGAACAGCTGAACCTTCGACCACAAAGAAGAGTCAGTAGACACTGTACTTACGAACACGGAGGCATGAATCCAGCAAAGACACAGAGCAAATACATTTCTATGTCTTGGCCCATTACTGAGGATAAAAGGAACCATGTACATCCACAGAGGTGATTTCTGTGGTCTTCTGCCCACACAGACCTGCTTTGAATGCCAATTGATAGCATTCACGTGCTGCCCTCAAGCACTGAGATATGCTCTGAACGTCAACTTTCATTCCATCACCTTCTTTCCAACACCTACGAGCAGCACCAAAGTTCTGTGGCACATGGTGAAACTCATTGCCAGATTTGGTCTGTGTACACTTTAACCCAAACCAAGAAAAGCCCCTGCAGGATGGGTTCTGTCTGCCTGTAGAGATCCACACTGGGAAGTTTTTATGTAAAATATACTTGCCAATGTCATGATGCGTTTGTTTTTGTTTAAAAGAAGGTTCTTGTGGATGAGCCTGCATCTTTGGCTAGCAATGGTGCTCCATAAACCAGAGACATGGGCCAGTAGTAGCCTGAGGGATCCTAGGCTGACACCAGCTCAAATTTCTATTCTCCCTGCAGACTGTCATAAATTCCTTTAGGAACAAGCTTTCTAAAGCCCTCGGGGAGTGTGTACCAACAAGTCAGTGAAATGGAAAAGAAAAAAAAAAAAAAAAAAACGAAGAAAGAAAAAACATGCCACATCACACCAGTCTCCTCTTGTAACTGTTACATCTGTTACATGAGCTGAAAGAAAAGGGCCATCGTATGAAGTTCAACAACTGTGGTTTCCAGAACCCTGGACAATTTTCTTTGCAAGGGAGCCAGAAAGAAAGCTGCCCCAGTTTAGCCCTGGAGAGAAAAACAATTTCCAGTGAATTGAATTTCCTTGCAAGGTAAAGCAGTTTGCTTAAGTTGTGTTAAAAAACCACAAAAACAAACAAAAAACACCCCTCACACCTCCTCTCAGTGTCTTACAAATATAAGCTTTCTTCTAATTGAGAAAAGAAGTATAAAGAAGTTTTGAAATAGAGAATGGTTTTAAAATTCTTTGAGCTTACTGAATAGATACAGAATTGATTTGGTATTCTCTAGCAAAACCCTTCTCACCAGGTTTCCTCCTTGCTCAAACTGAGAAACGACTCATCACTTAAAACTGTTATTTACACACACAGTGCCCATCCCCCAATACAAGACAGTACAGAAAGCCCAGGGAAACAGGTGATCTCGCCTCTCTTCGAAGTGAAAAAAGAGCTTTAAAACTGGCATTCGGCCCATAGGAGCATTTTTAACTTAGTACATTGAGCAATGGCTTCATCAGCTTTCTGAGTCCAGATGGAAGTCGGGCGCAGGGCAGAGACATGTGAATAATAACAAAGCCGGGTCAGGCTGCGGGGGATGAGGACCACAGGAAGGGGCCTTGCTAAATGCAGTCTGTAGTTCTTCCCTGGAAGGAGAGGGGTGCAGGCACACAGAGGTAGGGGTGGAAGCTTCCATAGCCCTGCACCAGCCAAGGAAAAATTCACCATTTTCATTTACTTGGGTTATGCACACACCGTAGGACACCCCTCTCTGTGCTAGGCACTAGGGACACAGCACAAATGAATCTCAGCCTGGGAGACGCTTACAACCTTGTAGAGAAGCCTGCTTCATAAGATTCACAAAAAGCATGTGCAGCTGGAGCCTGGAGGAGAGCTTGATCCCAAGAGGGTGGATGGGAAGATTCCTAAAGAAGCTGATGGGTGCCATATTATATTATGTCTTAGAATCTTATTCCACTATCAAAGGCTGAGCAGGTACTGGTCAGGCAGAGTTGGGGTGGGCATTTCAGGCAAAGGGTCAGCATGAGCAAAGGGCTGGGAGCCAGAACAAGCAGGGCACCATGTGTTCAGGTGATGCAGGTGGGGTGCCTTAAAGGATGGGAGGAGCACATGTGCCTGCTCCGGAGAAGTTTGGATTCCAATAAGGAGACACAGAAGGCTTTTAAATGTGTCCATCCTCTTTTAGGGCACATTCTAAGGGCTCCTGACTCAGCCCAGGCTTCAGTCTTTTCCATTCCTAGCTAACCCAAAGGCCCTCCTGCCAGACTTCCCAGCCAGGTCTCAGGTGTAAATAGATACCCCCTATGTATATACTATAGAGAAAGCACTAGGGAGAATTTAAAGACAACTCCTTTGTCTTTTTTTTTTTAATTAATTTTTTTTAATTGAAGGATACTTGCTTTACAGAATTTTGTTGTTTTCTGTCAAACCTCAACATGAATCAGCCATAGGTATACACATACCCCCTCCCTTTTGAACCTCCCTTTCATCTCCCTCCCCATCCCAGCCCTCCAGGTTGACACAGAGCCCCTGTTTGAGTTTCCTGAGCCATACAGCAAATTCCGGTTCGCTATCTATTTTACATATGGTAATGTAAGTTTCCATGTTACTCTCTCCATACATCTCACCCCCTCCTCCCTGCTCCCCATGTCCATAAGTCTAGTTTCTAGTTCTGTTTCTCCATAGATGCCCTGTAAATAAATTCTTCAGTACCATTTTTCTAAGTTCTGTATACATGCATTAGAATACAATATTTATCTTCCTTTTTCTAACTTACTTCACTCTGTATAATAGGTTCTAGGTTCATCCACCTCATTAGAACTGACTCAAAGACATTCCTTTTCATGGCTGCGTAATATTTCATTGTGTATATGTACCACAACTTCTTTATCCATTCATCTGTCGATGGACATCCAGGTTGCTTCCATGTTCTAGCTTTTGTAAATAGTGCAGAAATGAACAATGAGATACATGTGTCTTTTTCAATTTTGGTTTCCTCAGGGTATATGCCTAGGAGTGGGATTGCTGGGTTCTATGGTGATTTTATTCCTAGTTTTTTAAGGAATCTCCATACCATCTTCCATCGTGGCTGTATCAATCTACATTCCCACCAACAGTGCAAAAGTGTTCCCTTTTCTTCACACCCTCTCCAGCATTTATTGTTTGTAGACTTTTTGATAATGGGCATTCTGACTGGTGTGAGTTGATATCTCATTGTAGTTCTGATTTGCATTTCTCTAATAATGAGTAATGTTGAGCATCTTTTTATGTGTTTGTTAGCCATCTGTATGTTAAAGACAATTCCTTTGTGTTTAGGAGTTGAGTTTCTGCCCCTTTGTTACCTAATCCTAGATTGAGCGAAGGCCTTTCAGCTGGTGGAGCAGAAAACTTAGGTCAGCAGTTGGGCCCTTCCAACTCATCCCTCTTGGGTGTCCAACTCCTCTTCCTCTATTTCTTTCCCTAGTTAATTCAATGTTTCAAGGAAATAACTATTGATTGAATGACAATTGGCACTCTGCATGAACTCCCAACTCTTTTTATGAGTCCTCTATACTGCAGAAGCTAAAAACACAGGGAACACATTTCCCTGATTCCCTTGCAGCTAGGGTTCTGGGTGAGAATTAGGTAACATCAAGTAGATAACACTCACAAAGGAGGAAGGGAGGTGGAGCCTGTTTCTGCTGGCAAGTAAGGCTGTAGGAACATAGACTCCATGTTCCAGTGTCAGCCCAGCAGCTTCACAGATACAGTTACAGCAGCAACAACATCCCAATTCCAGCAACGGTTCTTAGGTGATGGCCCTGAACTTCCACTCTTCTAACCTTTTCAAAATTACACAAGCACCTAATTCTCTGTATGAAATCCCTTTCTGCTTAATATACCAAGAGAGCTTTGCTTCCTGCATTGGCCCCGGCTGTCCCCTCAGCTCCTCAGTATATCTGCCTTCTTGATGCCTCCTTCATCCACAGTAGGTACCTGATGAAAACTCCAAATATATTGGAACCAAAAAAAAATAACAGGACATGCTCAGTCCTCTTCTCAAAGCTCACCTGAAGGCCCAGTCCATCCAAGCTTTGCGGAAGTGGGGCTAACTCTCCTCCCCTCCCCTCCCCTGAGGCCTCTGTATGCCTACCCCACCCACCTCCTCTCTACAGTGACTTCCCAGGCAGCTGAATTGTTCTCATCACTATTTCATTTGGAAACTTGTCTTCTCGCTCCACCCTGAGACGCCGCTCCACTTCCTCCATTCTTACTTAGCGTGGCTTGGGTTTCCACTCCCTAAGTACACTGAGACAGTCGACACAAAAGGAAATCTACTGAGCCAGAGACTTGTTTCCTCATCACTCGGGTGCTGCAGCGAATGCTGGGCTCCAGCTGCTGCAGTTGACTCCATTAAGCTATCCACCCAATGTTAGGGTTGCCATGGAAACCCGAAATAACATTTCAGGAATCCCTCACAGACTGGGTGACTTTGGTTTCTAGGCAGTTTCACAAATAGTTCTTTCTTCCAGCTGATAATTAAGATGAAGAGCATTTAATAAGACAGCAAATTTAATGAACTGAAACGGTATCTCTTGCAGAATTAATCATCACAAAGCACTGAGGATATGCAAATTCTAAAGTTGAAAGGGACTTGAAAGACTGGGTTCAGTTTCCTTATTTTACAAAAGGAGAAGATCATGTGGGGTAAACGCTGGAGCAGCCTTCTGACTCCTTGTCGGCCCACACCACGCACATTCTCCATCCTGATCAAGGTCCTTGCTTTCTCTGACTTTCAGTTTCCTCTTCTGCAAGACAGAGACAATGACTGTACCTATCTCAGAGGGGTGCCATGAAGATTAAATAAGTGAGCATGTGTAAAGTGCTTACAATGGTGCCTGGCATGAAGTGAAAGTCAAATGATTATTTCTGTTATTATTATTATTTCTACCAGGCATGGTGTTGAGGGCTGCATGGAAGCGACATGGCAAGGCAATGAAAGCGTTGCTGTGGACTGGGAGCCCAGAGCCACATGTTCTGGTCTCCACTCTGCCACCTGCTAGATGACAGTGGCCACAAAACCTTCTTTTCTGGAAGGAAGGTGGCTATGTTACTCTGATCTCTAGGGTTGGACTAAATAATTTCTCAGTTCCTTTCCAGCTCCTGCATGCTATGGTTTTAAGAAAAATGAATTAAATAGAGATATACCTTGACTTTTACAAGTGACTAGATACATATATAATGAAAGCTAATATTAATTCAGTTCAGTTCAGTCGCTCAGTCGTGTCCAACTCTTTGCGACCCCATGAACTGCAGCACGCCAGGCTTCCCTGTCCATCACCAACTCCCGGAGTTCACTCAAACTCAGGTCCATCAAGTTGGTGATGCCATCCAGCCATCTCATCCTCTGTCGTCCCCCTCTCCTCCTGCCCCCAATCCCTCCCAGCATCAGAGACTTTTCCAGTGAGTCAACTCTTTGCATGAGGTGGCCAAAGTACTGGAGTTTCAGCTTTAGCATCATTCCTTCCAAAGAACACCCAGGACTGATCTCTTTTAGAATGGACCATGTTACTCCCCCGAGCCACACTACCCTGGCATTGCTGTTTCTAAATGCTCCAGGTGAGCCTGGAAAATCCTGGATTCAGAAGCTATATCCTTGCCACCTTCAAGAAAATGGCTTAACACAGTAGACGGGATCACACTAGTAGATGCCTTCTTAAACTTCATTTCTTTTCCATTCCCTTCCTGCTCCCTTGCTAAGATTCCAAGGAACAAAGAAGTGACCATCATCTCTGTGAGGAGAGATCTCATCCCCTGCCAGGAATGACTCCTTACAGGACATGGTTATTCCAGCCTCCAGGTGAGGTAGTTGGATAGGCAGGCAATGCAGTTTTGGCTAGTGGGGAGGAAAGGAAAGGGTAGTGAAGATTTTGGTCTCTGATAAAAGGAGTACGTAAAGGGATGAAAACATCTTTCCTCCACCCCATTCCCTTCCTGCCTTGACCATGACCGTGGAAGGATGTGATGTTTGGAGCTGCAGCAGCCATCTTGTGACTATAAAGCCTGAGGTCTCAGAAAGGAAAGTCAATATCCCAGGATGAGGCAGCTTAAAGTTGGAAAGAACCCTGGTCACAATGATAAAACTGAGCCACTGCCACGAACCGGGAATCACTGACCTCCAGACTTTTTGTAAGATACTCAAATATCTTTTAATAAAAACTGTTAGCTTATGCCAACTGTAACCTAACTAATATCCAGATATTTCACTACTTTAAAATTTTTTTTATTTTTTTAATTTATTTTTTAATTGAAGGACAATTGCTTTACAGATTTTTGTTGCTTTCTGTCAAACCTCAACATGAATCAGTCATAGGTATACATATATCCCCTCCCTTTTGAACCTCCCTCCCCATCCCACCTGTCTAGGTTGATACAGAGCCCCTGTTTGAGTTTCCTGAGCCATACAGCAAATTCCCATTGGCTATCTATCTAACATATGGTAATGTAAGTTTCCACTTTATTTACTTTTAATTGGAGGATAATTGCTTTACAATACTGTGTTGGTTTCTGCCATATATCAACATGACAGAGATTTCACTACTGATACCAGTCTTGCTGTGGAATAGTTACTCAACAGAAATGTGTTCTATGAATGAATGAATGAATTTCATGGTACACGTTCTGACATTTTAAAAATAAAATTTAATTAAACTCTTTGGTTAATTACATGTATTTTCTGAAATGCTCATCTAACCAGTTTTTTAGACATTCTTCTCTAAGATCAATATCTGATTTAAAGTAGAAAAAGAAAAAAAAAAACTGCTATTTTATATTTAAATAAGTAGATGCTCAAATAAAGGTAACAGTACTACAAATAATAAATGTCATCTCTCATTCATTTCTTCACATTTATTGTGAGGCTACTACATCAGATGCTTTATACCCAGAGATGAAAAGACCTAGCTCCTAGTTTTAAAGATCTCACAGTAGAGTAGGAGCTGTTAACACCAATTTGCAATGTACAAAATGTTTTTTTAAAATAAACGTAAAAATGCGACAATAACAGCAATAAGCAGGTATTGAAAGCTAACTCTGTACCAGGTTTTGTGCAAAGCCCTTTATCTGCAGGATCTCATTCCATCCTCACTCCCACTCTGGAGGAGGTGTGACTATCATCCCCGTTTCACAGACGAGACAACTGGGGTTAGAATGGTTCTAAACCCATGATCACATGGTGGAAAGCTAGAATTTACACTTGTTAAAAGTAGGTGGTGGTTTAGTCTCTTCAGTCATGTTCGACTCTTTATGACCCCATAGACTGTAGCCCGCCAGGCTTCTCTGTCCATGGAGTTCTCCAGGCAAGAATACTGGAGTGAATTGCCATTTCCTTCTCCAGGGGATCTTCCCAACTCAGGAACTGAACCCAGTTGCCAACTCAGGGAGTGAACCCGGGTCTTCTGCATTGCAGGCAGATTCTTTACCAACTGAGCTTAGCTATGGTTATTTATAAAACCAAGCTGACAAGTGTGGTGGCAGGTGTGGAAAGGTTCAGGAGCCATGTTTAATTGGAAGGTCAGTAAGAAAATGAGGCCATGAGACTGAGGCCATCTTAAGCTGTCTCTGCAGAACTAGAGGCTCCTGGTCTGAAAAAAAAAGGTCAGGACACCATTCTGTATTGAAAGGAAACATGGGCAGGGTTGTTTCTCCCTCTTGAACTTTAACCCAGAAACCAAACTATCAGTTGAGCATCTCCAAGGGATGTCCCTTTGGGTGCCCCTGAGACACTCCAACTGAATATGGTGTTTGATTTCACACAAGGCACTCAATGTTTGTTGAACAAATAAAGATATAGCTGCCGTGGTTGCATGTGGCAGTTTTACGTTGCAGTGGTTTGCAGACAGGGATTATGTCTGTCTCGTCTGCATCTGGGGCTGGCCTCAGCTTCAGTGACTGGCTGGTTGATGGCTTTGTTCCAGCCCTGACTCAGTCTGACCACTGGCTGAGGCAAATGTCTACATGAGAACAGCCCATGTGTTAGGAGGGGAAAGTGCTCCCCTGAGCCCTAGACAACTTGGTGTGAAGCCCAAGGCTGCTGCTGGTCAATTACTTCACCTTGAACAAGGAACAGTATTTCTGGACTCTGGCTCCCTCACTTAACCCTTATTTGTACCAGGGACTTCCACGGCAGTCTAGTGAAGCCCATGATGCTTTCTCAGAATACAGCTGTTAAAAGTCCAAAATGAAATGCAACACTCACCAGGATGGCTATCAGGAAAAAAAAAAAAAAAAAGGAGAATAACAAGTGTTGGTGAGGATGTGGAAATATTGGAACCTTGGCGCACTGTTGGTGGGAATGCAAAATGGTGCAAAGTGTACCACTGTGGTAAAGTCTGGCATTTCTTCAGAAAAGTTAAACACAGAATGAGCATGTTTCCCAGCAAGTCCATCCTTGGTACATATGCCCCCCAAAATGAAAGCAGAGACTCAAACAGATACCTATATGCCAGTGTTCATAGCAACATTATTCAAGTAGCCCAAAGGTGGAAACGACCTAAGTGTCCATCAGCAGGTGAATGCATAGCCAAAATGCGGCATAGACACACCCTGGAATATTCCTCAGCCATGAAACAATGACATTCTGACACATGTTACCTTAAAAACGTGGCACTAAGCGAGAAATGTCAGACCAAAGAAAAAACATGGCCTTGTTCTACTTACACAAGGTATCTAGAATAGGCAACATAGGGACAGAAAGTAGGAAAGAAACTCTTGAGGGATGGAGAGGGAGGGATGGGGGTTATTTCTTAATGGATAGAAAATTCCTGCTTGGGAATAATGAAAATGTTCAAAATGTTCTGGAAATAGACAGTGATGATAGTTGCAAAACAATGTAAATGTACTTAATGCCACTGAACGGAACACTTTAAAATGACTCAAATGGCTCATTTTATGTTATGCATATATTAGCACAATAAATACAAATGTTTTAATGCCAAGGATGAAAAAGGAGGTCAATTATTTGAACTACAGTGAATCAAGATATTAAAAAGAAAATAAACTGGGAATAGAGTAACAGATGGACTTTTAAAAATGACATTAAATAACAAGGTAGAAAGGCAAGTTCCTAACGAGCGTTAAGTCTGAAGTAGGGAGGTGTGTAAGCACTGTTTTGAGTTATCTCTGACGACTGTAATGTGCTGTGAACAGATCTGTGATCTCTATCTCTAAGAAAGCACTGCTGCTGCTCTTGTGGTTTGTGGTTTACAATTATAATAGAAGGAAATGCTAACTTGCCGTTAGAGGTCAGTGGAAAAGGATGCTTTTTTTTTTCCCATCCATATTATGGACCGACTGAAGTCTGTTCAAGGGATCTTTGGAGGCCCATGGACCCCAGGTTAGAAACTTTTTAACGAGATGATCTCTAAACTCTCTTCTAATTAAAATGGTATGATCTAGGAGTGATTTCTGGCTTTATCTGAATATCACAGAAAAATTAACATCTCTGATTGGATTGTTTTCTTATCCGTAGCTGGGGATTATTACAAAATCTATCTCTCAAGGGCTTTGTGAGGAAAAGGAAGTAAGGAAAGCATTTTGTGTGTGTGTGTGTGTGTGTGAGTCACTCATTAGGAGCTTTGTAAAACTGTAAAGCTCTCTTGCAAATGCCACATAGTATCAGGGAAACCTGAGTACATGAAGATACCTTCCCTATCGTCTGCACACTTGTCCCCCAGGGCTCAGCGTTCCTTCAGAATTTTTGCTCAGAGCTCTGTGGACTACCGGGGGAAAAACGCTGGGCACTTTCTGTTAAAGAATAGCATGTCCTGGGACTTCCCTGAGGTCCATGGTTAAGAATCTGAACGCCAATGCAAGGGACATGGGCTCGATCCCTGGGTGAGGAACTGGGATTCCCACATGCCGCGAGACAGCTAGGCCCATTCAATGCAACTAGAGAAAGCCTGCATGCTGCAATGCAGAGCCCAAGAACCTCAACAAAAACCCCCAAAAAGAGAAAATCAAAGAATAGAATGTATGCCCCATGTTAAAATATAGTGTTGTGAACTACTCTATCACAGCAGATTCAAAAATACAGACAAATAATACAAATATTTCACTTGTATTCAAAAATACAAAAATTGGACTATTTTTAAAGGAAAATACCAATTATCAAATAGATTCAAGAAGAAATAGAAAACCTGAACAGACTAATGACTCTTCAATAAATTGAATGAGTTGTCAAATGTATCCTCTCTACAGAGGGCATCAAGCCCAGATGGTTTTGACTAAGTTTTACTGGCTCTTGAGGGCATCTTCTCTCCCTGATTCTATTTTCCCCCCAAAGACCCATGCTGCCCGAAAACTGTGGAATGTGTACCAGTGAGTGAGACAGCTATGACCAGGCCTGACCCTGCAGTATCACTGGCATCTCAACAGTGACTTGCCAGGATACTCAATGTGTGTTCCTTGAATTAATGAGCAAATGAAAAAACCAAGACAAATTATTAAATGAAGATCATGTATTAGAACTAAATTATTTTGGTATAGGAAAAACAGCTGGTAAAATGGATGGTCTGCCTAATTCCTCTTCACTTTGGCAACAAAGTCAGGTTTGATTGGAAGAGAGGAGACAAATTCAAGTTGGATTGGAAGAGTGGAGTGAAGGAGCCGGCTACCTTCAGTGATTGGGACAACCAGCCAGGACAGCCGCAGGACACTGGTGAGCGGGATCCCGAGGAGGGGGTGCCTCCCTGGCGGTCCCATTAACACACCGCAAAGATGCAGGAATTCTTCATTCTGCACCAGGCTTAGCACAGTGCTTGGAAGGTGGGGGCTCTCCGAACATATTTATTCAATGAATGGATGGAGTAGATTAGGAGAAGGCCCAGGGTGAAGGCTGGGGAATGAAGAGCTGGAGATGGAAAGCAGCCGCTCATAGGTTTGGCCAGATCTGAGCCCTTTGGACCGGATTCCTCTGCAGTTTACTTCATGGTCTGCCTGACTTGAAAGGCCTCTGGAGCTCATCCTCCCAGGGTTTCTCAAGGCCAAGTGTCGCTCACTGCACATACTGCATCGTGCCTTTCCAAAGGCCCCTCCTGGCTCCCAGCCCAAGTGGTCAGATCCCTCTGGTTCCTCCCCCAGCCCTGTCCCCTGCATCAGCTCTTTGTGTATCTGGCCGTCCAGCTTCCTCTTTGATGTTCTTACTCATTGGCTGGCTGCGGACTTACGAAAACGTCTCCCTCCTCCTCCTCTCCCAGCCTCACCGTCCTGCAAGGAGCCAAAATACACACACTACCCTCCTTTCATCCTTCCCTATAAATCAGCCTTCTCTGGATATACTGAAAGGAAGCTTTTCTGAGTTGGTGGCTTTAATTCCTGGCTTTTGAAAGATCTTACTTGGACCTGGTTTCACATCCTGGCCAGATGGCACTGGTTTCCCATCTGCAGCCCGAGGATGTTGGCTGCCCAACCCACTGGGCTTGTCCGACCTGCTTTCAAGACTCAGGAATGCACGATGGTAAATGAATAAGTACCACACCGCTGGAGTTTTTCAATATGTCAGGAACAGTTATATCACCCTGAAATGGGAAGGTGAGGCGAATCAGAAAGGGAAAAGAGGCTACTTAGGAACATGTCAGAGAAGACATACTGTCTTCCACAAACTGGGAGATTTGTAAGTTGAAGTCTAGTATCTCCAAATATGACTGTATCTGGAGATGAGGTCTTTCAAGAGGTGACAAAGGTTAGGGCCAACTCTAATTCAATGTGACTGGTGTCCTTATAAGAAGAGGCAACGTGGATGCAGTCGGGGACAGAGGGAAGCCCACGTGAGTTCACAGGGAGCTGGCAGTCATCTGCAAACCCAGAGGAGAGGCCTCACTTAACTGAGCAGGACTCCACAGAGACTGACTGTTCCCCCATATCCCCCAGCTCCTCTTTGAAGTACCCAGAGAATAGGATCTCTTGCATATTTCCTGAGTTTTTCAGATGCTAAAAACCACCAAATGGAAGAAATTAACTCCCTGATGATCATGAGCAAGCAGCCCCCAGACCTCCTGGCACCTAAGAATTGATCCTGTTAACCATGCTGCTACTTCACCATCAACCAATAAGAGAATTATGCATGAGCTGATCTCAGACCCTGGGATGCCCTTCCTCACCTGGCCTTTAAAAGCACTTTGCTGAAACCCTTCAGGGAGTTCAGGTGTTTCTTGGGCATGAGCTACCTGGTCTCCTTGTTCAGTCTTGCAGTAAACCTTTCTCAGCTTCAGACACCAACAGTTTTGGGTTTGGGGCCTCACAGTGCCTCAGGCACATGAATTTGCATTCGATAACATCACCAAGAATCCAATCCTTGATCTGGGACTTCAAGCCTCCGGAGTCATGAAAAAATAAATTTCTGTTGTTCAGGTCTGTGTCACATTGTTATGGCAGCCCTAGAAACTAATATACAACTCAAGTCTCCATAATATTTCCTCTTAAGAATACATGAAACGTTTATGAGTTGCTTATTTAGGCAATTTTGGAACTAGCTCTCCTTGTATTTTCAGTATCTAAGAGTTATTAAATATTTAGACATCAGTGTTTTAAGTAAAGATGATCATTGATCATTCTTTATAATAATTTCAAAAGAATATAAAATATCTTTTCATATTTTCAGTAAGGACTTGGAAAAAGATACAGAAAATATTTCATCAAATTTGGAAATGATTTGAACTTGCTAAGGAGGAAAAGCGTGTTTGTTGAGAATGATGAACCTAAACAAAGAAGGTAAAATTTAATACAAAAAATTTTTAACTATTCCACTTAAGCTAAAAAAAAAAGTCTGCTATCTGATACTGCTGCTGCTGCTGCTGCTAAGTCGCTTCAGTCGTGTCCGACTCTGTGCGACCCCACAGATGGCAGTCCACTGGGCTCCGCCATCCCTGGGATTCTCCAGGCAAGAACACTGGAGTGGGTTGCCATTTCCTTCTCCAATGCATGAAAGGGAAAAGTGAAAGTGAAGTCGCTCAGTCGTGTCTGACTCAGCGACCCCATGGACTGCAGCCTCCCAGGCTCCTCCATCCATGGGATTTTCCAGGCAGAGTACTGGAGTGGGGTGCCATTGCCTTCTCCGATCTGATACTAAGCACCTGTAATAAAGGCTTAGTGATTTTTGTTGACTGCAAGCTCTACACTGAATTAACTAAAAAAGCTAAGGCAATTTACCTGTAATCATTCTTTCATTCATTCACTTAACATTGCCAGAAGAGAAACCCAGGAATTCGACAAATTATACGTTGCCAGTCACTAAAAATGTCCTAGTTTCCCCCTTGCTTGAAAAACATTATTTCAAAGATTCCTAAGGCAGATTTTTCTTGGAAAGCAAATATTTAGCTTTTTTTTTTAATAGAGGAGAAGGTCCTTATCTTTGGGTTCATTTCTTAATTCTGCAGGCACCTCCCTAGCATCCTGGAATGTGGCGGTTTACAGATGAGAAGTTTATTTAACCCCCTGCACACAAGGCCTTTGATATCCCTGAAGCCTGAGGAGGCAATTCATCCCCTGTGCTAATCTGGTGGTGACAAAGTTTCACGTGGAAAAAAAAATCTGTTTCCTTAAAAACTCAGGTAATTGGGTCTTCATTTCCTCTTTAAGGTCTTATGGTCTTAGTAACAAGTCTAAACTCTGCCATAACACAGCCTTCAGAACCTTTCATGTTCTATTTTTTTTTTTTTCAAACTAAACATCCTCAGATCTTTCAACTTTTTTCCACATGCCTTGGCTTCAGAACATTCCCCAGTCCAGTGGCTCCCCTCTGGAGACTTTTCCTCTTTGCTCACTGGTTCATTTGCTCCTTCTCTTGGTGCTCACTGAGTGTCTGTTGTGTACCTCGCACATTATTAGCATCGCTGATACAATGCAGACAACAATGCTGGCACTCACTGTCCAGGCTGAAAAGCTGGAGCAGACAGCCTGCTGCAGGGGTGTGTTGTTGGGGCACTATTAATAAATCCCAACTGAGAAATTAGGGCCACTTCCATGGACACTCGAAAGGTGAGTCCAATTCGGTTGGCTGGAACAGAGGAGAAGGGTTGCAGAAAAGAATCTGCCAAAGGAAATGTTATGTTGGCTTCTCCAACCCCACCTCTGCTGCTCAGTGGTTGCACGATCTTGAGCAAAACATTTAACCTCTCTAAGCCTCAGTTTCTTCATCTGTATAATGGGGATAATAATATTAATACCATGTAGAGGGAAGGGGGAGCTGCCTAGCACATAGTAGATGCTCTCTCAAAAGGGGTAGCCATCATTAATGTTGTTATTATTATCATCTGGTAGGGAAACCTGGGACATGATGGCTCTGGAAGGGTAAGGCGGTATGCTCTGCCCCCCAAGAGCAGCGGCCATCAAAGAGGAGAAAAGAAAAAGTGGTATGTCACCCACTGAAAGGACACCCACGCATACACACTGCAGGTGCCAAACACACGGGCAAGCTGAGGATCAGACATCCTGGAACTGAGAAGGAAACGAGGGAGGGATGGAAGTGGAGAAGAGGAGATAAAAGAGTTACAGAAAAGGAAGCGGGCAGAGTTTACTAGAGAAGGTGAGAGACTGTAGAAGAAAGTCAAGTTACGTATTCATTGGCTAGGAACGTTCTTAAATCTGTGGCTTAAGTCAGATACTATTCTTTTTGGAGCTTCTCGGTATTAATCACAAGATAGGAACGAAGAATTCACTTCATATAGTTTATAACAACTGAATGATAACAGAGATGTTGCTTTATACATAAAACGGGCAGAGAGTGAGGAGACGAGATGTACTTTCTGCGCCTGGACTGAGCAGCCGCCATCTCAGTCCCTCCATCGGGTCCATAATTGGGCCCTGACTATGTCACAGAGGATGCACAGAGGGAGACTGATAAAGGGGGTGTGATCTCACTTCAAAGGGTTTTGGTTTTTTTTTAAGCCTTTGCTATACTTAAAAACAATTCGATCAGCTCTATGCATCAACCTTCATTTTTATAACCAGTTCTGATGATAAAGATACATGTCGGCCACTGGCTTCTTCAGATGTGTGCTAATCACTGTGCTGTAAGAGGCTTGAGGCTCCCCCCGCTTTGCTAACACCCCCTGGGTAGGAAAATGCTAGTGGCCTATTCAAAGCCGCAGAAAGAGTCGACCCAGCTGACAGTTCGCTTATACTCTGCAGCTGCAATTTTCTCAGCAAATGTTATTCATCCTGCACTGTCTCTCTGGTTCATGCTTAGCATCTCTTACTAAGATCCTTTCCTCCTGCCCATCCCCACCCCAACTCCTCGATTTCTCCTCTGCAAAGATTCTCAAACTGAGATCTCTCAGAAATGGCCAAGCCCCAACCCAGGCCTACTGATTCAAGCACTCTGGTCCTGGGAACCAGCGGTCTGTGTGTAATGAGTCTTTCAGAGCTTCTTAAAGACAACTAAGCATGAGGACCAGTGCTCAGTTTCCCGGATCTTACTGCGCACCCTACCCGCTACCAACCCCCTGCCTGATTCTACTGCCCCATCCCTTCTATCTTAAAATTTCTCCCTCTCATCTGGAGAGAAGGAAAGAAAGCCAAAGATGGCATCGGGGATGGCAGTGAGAGGAGGTTCACTACTGGGATCCAGAGAAGGGACAACGAGAAGGCGGGAATAGGTGATATCACCATGCCCCAGAGGAGACATGAAAGATCCCTGACTCCAGCCACCTCCCTTTATAGGTGAATACACTGGACAAGAAAAAGCAGCTTTCCTGGAGTCACGTGCTAAGAGACTGCAACCATGGACAGGAGGATGAAATCAGCCATCTGTATGCCTCATCCTCTCCGTGGTCCAACACCCACGGAGCTTCGGCTGTCGGGGGGCCCAAAGAGGGGGCTTGAGGTCAGCGACCCTGGTGTGACCTGCAGTAGCAGCAACATCTCCAAAGACTGATGGGCACATCGTGGTCTGCTCAAAACTCCTGGTCAGGGAGCAAGCAAGCGCGAGTATTTCTTTGCTCAAACACACAACTCCTTAGCCACGCATCCTCTGGTGGAGTGGGGGTGGGAGGTTGGGAGGGACAACTTTTCATTCTGGGTTTTCAGAAGTCTGTAGCTCAGCTGGTAAAGAATCCACCTGCCAATGCAGGAGACCCAGTTCGATTCCTCCGTAGGGAAGATCTGCTGGAGAAGGGAATGGTTACCCACTATGGTATCTTGGGCTTCCCTGGTGGCTCAGACGATAAAGAATCTGCCTGCAATGCAGGAGACCTGGGTTCCATCCCTGGGTTGGGAAGATCCCTGGAGAAGGAAACGGCTACCCACTCCAGTATTCTGGCCTGGAGAATCCCATGGACAGAGAGCCTGGCGGGCTATAGTCTACGGGGTCGCAGAGTCAGACTGAGCGACTGACTGAGCGACTTTAACTTTCAGAAGCCTTAACAAATTTACCAAATCGCTTTACTTGTCTTCTCCTGGGCTTCCTTGTCTGAAAATGAGATAAACCTATAACCACCTTGCAGTGTTTTATCTTTTTTACACAGATCCAGTGAGCGGGCCTGTCCCTACCCACAGCAAGGTCTCAGTAAGTGATCGTACCTCCAGAGGTGTCATGAGACATGAAAAACAGTCCCTTCCTTCAAGGGTTTACAATCTGATGCCAAAAACAAGGCAAGTACAAAAATAACCACAATAGGAATCCTTGGCAGGTGCCATTATTACCCCTCAGAATATAAAGCAAAGTGAGTTGACACCTTGGCAGAGGATCTGAGTGCTTGTGGCCCATCCCGGGATGGGAGGGTCTTGCCTGGCTGGCAGGGGCAGGAGGTGGCATTTAGCCTGCCCTTGGCTGACAATAGTAAAAGGGAAAGTGAAGTTGCTCAGTTGTGTCCAACTCTTTGCGACCCCGTGGCCTCTAGCCCATCAGGCTCCTCCGTCCACGGGATTTTCCAGGCAAGAGTACTGGAGTGGGTTGCCATTTCCTTCTCCAAGGCTGACAATAAGCCTTACCGAAAGAAAAGAGCCGATTCATTAGAAAAGGCCCTGATGATGGGACAGACTGAGAGCAGGAGGAGAAGGGGACGACAGAGGATGAGATGTTGGATGGCATCATCGACTCAATGGACACGAGTTTGAGCAAACCCCGGGAGATGGTGAGGGACAGGGAAGCCTGGTGTGCTGCAGTCCGCGGGGTGGCAAAGAGTCAGGCGCGACTGAGAACAACAGCAACAAAGGAAAAACACTCCAGGCAGAAGAGGCTGAGCAAAGCCCCAGAAAGCTCGAAGGAGGAGGCAGAAGTTGTATCCGTGACAGAGTGGCTTCAGGGCATGTTAAGACTGGTGGCCTCAATGGGTCTGTCCTCCAGAAGCCAATGGCTCAGATGGCTTCTGGCAGCTGCTTTTCTTCCCTCACTGAGGGTGCCAACAAATGTCAATGAAGGGGATTGTTTCAGGATGTGGAAATTCATTTACTGGCAGCCAATGCTTGAAAATGTTCATAATTATCAACCTAGGCAAGAACCTCCACTGGCAACAGAGAGTAGGGCATTCTTACACTTAATGCCCTAGGCCAGCCAATTCCTTCAGTCACATTACTAATTTAGGCTTCAGCTCCTCGTTTGAAACATTTCATTTTTTTCTGATGTTCTGAGATCAGGTTTAATTAGAGACGTATGCAAAATTGGAAATAAATGCCTAGTAACGTACTATGCTAGAGAAGGCAATGGCACCCCACTCCAGTACTCTTGCCTGGAAAATCCCATGGATGGAAGAGCCTGGTGGGCTACAGTTCATGGGGTCGCTAAGAGTCTGACACAACCAAGAGACTTCCCTTTCACTTTTCACTTTCACGCACTGGAGAAGGAAATGGCAACCGACTCCAGTGTTCTTGCCTGGAAAATCCCAGGTACTGGGGAGCCTGGTGGGCTGCGTCTATGGGGTCGCACAGGATTGGACATGACTGAAGTGACTTAGCAGCAACGTACTATGCCTTCCCAGGAACAGAATCTGGGCCTGTATACTGTGAGTTCTTTGATTGTCTTCATTAGCCTATTTTTAAGTAGTGAATTAACTGTTCGGAAGAAATTTTACTAAATTCCATGACCTTTACCCCCTGAGCACCTCTGGAATGTTTCCTAGCAGAGTTGAGGGGATGGGAAGTCAGCTCCCAGTCCCTTCTCCAACACGCTTTGGGGCGCCACCTCCCACTTCTCAAATCTATTATTCTGTTGCCACAAAGTGCTCTTTTAAATCACAAACACGAATTCTTTGCGGGTGGCATTGATCTGAAAGGGGAGTCTATTGCAGGGAAAGGAAACGCTTTCAAGGTTAGTTAGTAGAAATAAAATGAGCAAGCTTGGTAAATTTAGAAAAGACAGCACATGTCAACAGGACCTCGTAAAAGACAAACAAAACAGGGGAGCCAGGAGGTAGAAGCGCACAGACGGCTTGCACGTACTCTCATTCCAAGGGTGAGGGGCATCGCCGATACAGTGGGACTTTAGGCAAGGAGGGTTAAGTAAGTAAGTAAGTAAGTGAAGTCGCCCAGTCATGTCCGACTCTGCGACCCCATGGACTGTAGCCTACGAGGCTCCTCTGTCCATGGGATTCTCCAGGCAACAGCACTAAAGGTTTCCAAAAAGGCTGACATGCCCCACTGGTGGGCCTGGTGGCAGCTCCATCCCCACATGACTGTGATACAATAAAGCGAAAAGTGTGCAGACGCAGAGCAGGCGGTAATTAGGAGTGGGAGCAACATTACTTCCAGTTAGCACCACTCTGAAGGGAACTTAGGAGGGAGTCTGGGAGGGGACAGGTGCCACTGAGGCAGGAGAGGTACAGAGGGAAGAATCTATCAGCTTCCACGAGCTTAGCTTTGCATATAGCCCACCCTGGGTGTCCCTGGTGGCTCAGGTGGTAAAGAGTCTATCTGCAATGTGGGAGACCCAGGTTTGATCCCTGGGTTGGGAAGATCCCCTAGAGAAGGAAATGGCAACCCACTCCAGTATTCTTGCTTCCAGAATTCCATGGAGAGAGGAGCCTGGTGGGCTACAATCCATAGGGTTGCAAAGAGCCAGACACACACACACGCGGCACACCCTGCTTAGGCTCTCCAGGTGGCACAGTGGGTAGAAAGGGAATCAGCAGTGATCACCACTGTTGCCAGTTTCAAGTCTTGCAGGGCTCCCACCTCTGCAGCACAAAGCCCAGACTTTCTGTTGGTGCCCCCAAGGTCCTAAGTTACCTGGTTCCTACCTCCCCTGGGTGGTCCTGATGGCCTCACCAGCCCCCACCTCCACGCTCCATGCTCACTCCTTTCCTGGCACCTCATCTCCCAGCTTCACGCGGTCTCAACTTTCCCTCGAATGCTCCCCTAAACCAGCTACTTTCAACATGTGGTTTGGAGACTCCCACCAGAGGGTCCATGAAATAAAACCTATTTTTGTAACAACACTAATGTTTGCCTTTTATACTCTCTCTTACATGTGTATATAGTTCAAAATGTATACTGAGGTGGTTTTAGAGTCCACACCAGTATTAATCTTGAAGAAACTATCATCTGTCAAGTTTTGGTGTCATGTCAAAGAAGAATATCCATACTCATTTAAATGGCTATTACGATTAAGTTCTTTTTCTGACTACATATCTGTGTGAGGCCATATTTTCTTCAAGTAACACAACCCAAAGAGTATTTCACGACAGACTGAATGGATGAGAAATGAGAATCCAGGTGTCTTTAAGCTAGACATTAAGCAGAGTTGCAAAAATGTAAAATTCTCCATTCTTCTCATAATATTTTTATTTTGAAAGTATTATTATACAAATATTTTTATTTGCATTATGCATCAGGTTTTGTGTTTATTGAAGTGAAGTGAAAGTCGCTCAGTCATGTCTGATTCTTTGCGACTCCATGGACTATACATAGTCCATGGAATTCTCCAGGCCACAATACTGGAATGGGTAGCCTTTCCTTTCTCCAAGGGATCTTCCCAGCCCAGGGATTGAACCCAGGTCTGCCGTACTGTAGGCAGATTCTTTACCAGCTGAGCCACCAGGGAAACCCTGTGTGTTTATTACTGTTATTTTAAAATTAATTAATATTTTTACAGTTTTCCTTTTCAATTTCTCTTTTAAATTTTATATATTATTTTTGGCTGCACTGGGTCTTCACTGCAGTGCGTGGGCTTCTCATTGTGGTGGCTTCTCTTGTTGCAGTGTGTTGGCTCACTAGCTGTGGCTTCCGGGCTCTGGAGTTCGGGCTCAGTAGTTAAGGCGCATGTTGCTCCGTGACATGTGGACTCTTCCGAGACCAGGGATTGAACCTCTATCCCCTGCATTAGCAGGTGGATTCTTTTTTGTTGATGTTGCAAAGAGTTGGACACAACTGAGTGCTCACCCATGCATCCACGCCACTCTCTAAGTTGTGTCTGACTCTTTTGAGACACCTCATGGACTGTAGCCCACCAGGCTCCTCTGTCCATGGAATTCTCCAGGCAAGACTACTAGAGTGGGTTGCCATTTCCTTCTCCAGGGGATCTTTCTGACCCAGGGATTGAACCCGCGTCTCCTGCCTTGAGACACTGGCAGGCATACTCTGTACTGCTGAGCCACCAGGGAAGCCCAGCAGGTGGGTTCGTAACCACTGAACCACCAGGGAAGTCCCTCCGTTTCAATTTCTGATCCAGTAAACCTCAGCAGACTGAACCCGCAAAAACAAAGGCTCTTTGGGATCCTTGGTAATTTTTGAGTGTACAAAGGTCCTGAGACCCAAAAGTTTGAGAACCACTTTCTTAAACTGAGCCAACAGCAGGCAGAGAAGAGCTGTAACTTAGCTTTGCCGCTACTATTGCACACACATTCCACCAAGTTAATGACCTTTTCACACGGCTGTCTTCCCCACTGCATGTGCACTTCTTGGTTGCACTTTAACCCCCTCAAGTCTGGCACAGAGCAGAAATTCCAGATAAATGAATGAGGTAGAAGGTAAGCCCTCCTGGACACACATCATGGACTACCACCTGAGAGACATGCAAACATCTATAGGAAGGTAGAAAAATATCTGCATTATTTTTTTAATAGGCTTGAGTTGTTACCCAGCCTCTCACTTGCATTTAGACATAAATATAAATTGTTTTAAAAAATCAGAAAATTCAAATGAAAAATTAGCCTAAGAAACAAGTCTGGTTCTACTCTGTTAAACATTCAGAGATAGTCATGGTGAAATACACCATACAGTGGATATCACAAATCCAGCCATCAAAAAAGCGGTCAGGGCAAGGACTACAAGGGGCACAGCTTCTCCATCTTTGTTCGCCGTCAAAGGTAGACGGAAAGCAGATGGCACTAGAGAACCCAGGCCAGCACGGTGGTGTTTGCCTTGTTTCATGGTTCGCACTCACTCCCCATGTTCCCAAGTCAAGCTGCCCTCTGGCACATCAGGGAGTGGCCACGCCATTCCTTGGAGGGCAGAGAGGTGCCATATCCTACCCCCTCTTTGTCCCTGGCACATTCTCCTGCAAAATCAGAAAAGCGGAGGGGGAGGATGCTAGACTCGGGGTTAATGCCCTTAGCAAAACAGGATCTCTTACGTGCGAAGACCAGGAGGTTTCTATTTCAGAGCCCGAGAGAGCAGTGAATGCTGACCACTAGGGGAGGCCCAGTGTCTGTGTGTGGGGGGAGGTGAGAGTGTGTGAGCGTGTGTGCCGATGTGCATGTGTATCAGAAAGTATGTGTGTGGGGAAGAGAGAGAGGCAGGGAGTAGGCATGGAGATAGCTAATACCAAGAGGCGCCAGTATGCTCTTCCGGCTAAGTGTGGGGTGATTCATTCCAAAAACAGCCCCAGCGGAAACCCAACTGTATGATCACTGCTGCTGATCTAGGAATCAGGCATTTCGAGCTCTCTCTCTCTCCCTCTCACACACTCACACACCTATGTCACCTCTCTTTACAGATAGATGGATGATAGACAGATATGTTTATCATATGATGATGTATGTTTACCATCTTGAAACATTTTTAAAAAGCCCTTTAATCAGTATACTAAACATCCCCCAGTCCTGTCCACATTTGCAGAAACCATATGTTTATGTCACTATGGAAGCAGATTCTCAGGAGACTAAAGACATGGAGGGCCAGCATCCTTGGGGTCATTGCTTATAGCACCATAAAGATGCTGACCTCTCAGAACAGAGCTTCTGGTTCCTCCGGTCTCCTGTCATTTCAGATGCTGAGGCAACCAGACACAGAGCAGTTCTCTCGGTGGCCGTGGCGGGGGTCAGATTTTAGGGGCTGGCCAGCAAGAGACAAACATGAAACACAGTTCTGGAGGGACCTCTCTGGAGGTCCAGTGGTTAAGACTTCTTATTTCACTACATAGGCACAGATTTGATCTCTGGTTGGGGAACTAAGATCCTGCATGCCATGTAGCCAAAAAAAAAAAAAATCCCACAGTTTTGGAGAACAGCTTCATGGAATGATGGTTGTGGGAAAGCTTTCATTCATTGCATACCTATAATTCACATATATTCATTACCAGGCCCTCTTCTCACAAAGATCAGTGTTAGCACTCCCATTTTATGGATGAGGAGACTGAACCTCAGGGAGGTTACGTGGCCCAAGTGTACCCACTTGGTCAGCACCAGGGCTGGATCTACCGAGCCAGGTCTGTGCCAAAACCATCGTCTTGCCACTGGCCAGCCTTCCTGTTCCCCCCGAATTCTCAGCCTTCCAGAGACCACGTTCAGAACCAGGTCCATTCCTCTATATCTTCTGTGTTTCCTTTCTCTTGGAGAAAGAAAAAAATTCGCCTGAAGGAAACACGTTCGCTAGGAGAGAAACACAGACCTCTGATATATTTCTAATTTCCTGATTCCATCTCTCTTTCGCGCCAGCTTCCACCTTCCATAAACCTGCTCTTCTTCCCAAGGTGCCAGGTAGGGAAGCATCATCAATACAGATCAGCAGACAGACCCAAGAAAACATTTTTACAACACCCTTGTCCGGGTAAGTTCAACCAGGACCTTTTCAGATGAAAACCCATTCCCTTGCTTATTGGGGAAAAGTCAGGAGCTTCAGATTAAATGCAAAGTTTTGCAATAGAAGAGGTTTTCATTTCACTTGAAAACCAATGTACAACCACATCCTCAACGCAGGATGCCTCCCTGCCCACGAGATGCCCTCTCCCCCAGCACACCCAAAATGGGCACCCAGGGCGGGCCTGGCCCCCATCGGAGGCCCGCCCTCGACCACCTCGGCCTGTTTCTGGGGCGGAGCCCCGCCCGCCCGTCACTCACCCAGGAGGGCCGTCTGAGGGTGGGTCCGAGCGTGTCTCCCTCTGGAGATGGACCTGGGAGGAGGCCGCCGCTCCCTGGCCTCAGCGGGGAGGAGGAGGGTCGGTCCGAAGAGCAGCAGAAAGCAGCCCACCAGCATCTTCTCCATCTTCAAGAAGAGGAAGAGGGGCTAGGCTGTGACAGACACAACGGGGCAAGAGGGCTGGGTGAGGTTTCCGGGTCTCCCTGAACCCGACAGCCGTAGACCCCCGCCCCCTCCCCCCTGCCTTTCCCCAATCAGACGTGCCGCTGGTACTTACAATGCCCTTTGTGTGTGTGACCCTCAGACCCCACTGGCAGGTTCTTGAATGGTCTGAGCAGGGCGTGCATAGTTAGAATTTTTCGCCACTTTGGTCACCATAAGACTGAACGGAAAACTTGGGGGGGAAAAAATCTATCCTGAAGTTTCTTTTCAGTCAAGTTTATTTTCAGTTATTCGTAGTCACATTCTATATCTTGGATGTGAAAAAGGGAAATCTCCACCCGAGGAGTCCAAGTAACAATATTTTCTTAGTCTAATAATGGTGGATGGCAGGAATTAATCTGTATGTTTCCCAAGGAATTCACATACTCCCCCAGTACACCCAAAGTGGGCTGTTGCAATTCACATGTTGCAATAAGTTAACATGACTTAGCTTCCCAGCCTCCCTGCCTCCCACATGCGTCTATTAAGAGGGAGCGTGGTTCAGTGGTTAAAGGCTTGAACTTTGGCACCAGACTCCCGGGCTCTGGATTCTGGCTCTGACACTTGCAACTGTGTGCGACCTTGGGCAAGCTACTTAACCTCCCCATGCCATGTGGGAATATGGGATAATATTAGTTAACTGAGTGACTTAATCCATGTAACTGATGCATTCAGGATAGTGTCTGGCACACATGGGGAGGTAGGGACAAGCAAGCAAGCAAGCAAGCAAAAGTGTTAGGAGACCACAGAAGAACAGGATCTATTGCAGTGTTGAGCAAGAAGCTCTCAGATGCAGAAAGAATTTTAGCCCCGAGTTGAGTTTCAGATATCCACAGAGGCGAGGGAGTTTCAATTGGAGTAGCACACTCTTGACCAGACTTGAACCGTTTTCTGTGCTGGTCCTGCAGAGTAGCCACTGTTGAAGGCTCTGGAGAAAAGATTCTGAGCAGGGAAGTGACGTGATCAGATCCAGGCTTTCCCAGGCTGGCCAATGTCAGTACCTCACGTGGGTTGAGAAAGGCACTTGCCATGTGGTGAATGATGTGGACTTTTCTGCCTGGCAAACCCTCACGGAGAAGGCAGTGTCCTGGGACTAGGTTTAAATTGTTTTTCTTCTAGTTTCAGTCACCACGATGGATGTCATAAGCAATTTATTAATTTCCACAAATTGGTGGGGAGGAGGGAATATTTAAGGAGGAACAACATTTAAGGAAGATCATCTGCCTGTAAAGTTTCTTTACTAAGTCCTCATCTTGTACCCTTGCCTGGAAAATCCCATGGACGGAGGAGCCTGGTGGGCTGCAGTCCATGGGGTCACTAAGGGTCGGACACGACTCAGTGACTTCACTTTCACTTTTCTCTTTCATGCATTGGAGAAGGAAATGGCAAGCCACTCCAGTGTTCCTGCCTGGAGAATCCCAGGGACGGCGGAGGCTGGTGGGCTGCCGTTGGGGTCGCACAGAGTCGGACACGACTGAAGCGACTTAGCAGCAGCAGCAGCAGCAGCTTGTGCCTGGCCATTTCATCCAGTTGATTTCATCTAATCCTCATACCGATCAGAATTACTGTTTCTACTTTTTAGAGATGAGGAAACTGAGGCTCAGAGAAGTTTAGTAACTTGACTGAGCTCACCCAGCTAAAATAAGTAGCAAAGAAGGGATTCAAACCCAGGGTAAGCGGCTAATTTGCCAATTCACCAATTAACAGAAAACTTAGCTAGCTGCAAGTCAAGTCCCCAAAAGTCAGTTCATGAAAAGCCATAGCTGCTTCACCGTCAGAGGTGGGATCAGGGCAGAACAAGGGGAAGGATCACTTCCCAAAACGTGGGGGAAAAAAAAAAAGCAAAACACCTTAATAATTCAGTGAACTGTTTGTTCAGGAAGCTGCTTTCAGGAATTGACCTGGAGATGAACCTAGGCCTGTCGACCTTCAAAGACCACAGTTTTTCACACCTGCTGTGTTGCACTAGCTCACTTTTCACTCTGCCTTAAGGTTCCATTAAAAATAGCAGATGTTTACTCAGTGCTTACTATGTGCCAGGCATTGAGCCAAGTGTTTTAAATGTATTAAGCCATTAAATTCTTACAGTAAGTAGTTAAATAATTTACCTAAGGTTATGCAGGTGATAAAGGGGTGAAGCTCCAGAGCATTGCTAGTTCATTATGGATAACTATGCCCACCCCTTATAACAAAATAAAACTCTTTATTAACTAGTCCCTTTTCATAGCTTAACCTGTGAGGTTCCTTTTTAGAAAAGGAAGAAAAAAGATTTTCCCTCTTTCTCTGATCCTAAATCTACTGTTTATTTCAAGTTTCCTTGGTTTTATCAATTCTAAGTGTATTATGTCATTTATATGTGATTTATTATTTTAGTGATGGTCTCCTTCTTCCCATATGTGCAAAATCCACGTTTATTTCTTTCAAAATATATACAACATGCTCTCAAGGGTCCACGTCCATCTCGACACATCTGGAATTAATTCCAAACATTTAGAACACGTTGTGGTGGATAATTATCATTTTCAAAAAACAAACACCATTTCATGTGGCTTGGGTTTACTGTGGATTTTAAGAGGTGTTTGCATTTTAAAGTTGCCATTGCTAACCAGAAGGCCCTGGAGATATGTGAGGGATAGGGAGTTGAGAATAAACAGAACCGGACTTCCCTGGTGGTCCAGTGGTTAAGAATCTGCCTGCCAATTCAGGAGACATGGGTTCGATCCCTGCTGTGGAAGATTCCACTTACGGAGGGACGACTCAGCCTGAAAGCTGAGCAACTGCTGAAGCCCAAGCGCCCTAGAGCCTGTGCTCTGCAACAAAAGAAGCCGCCGCACCGGGCAAGGAGAAGCCTGTGCACCAAAAACAAAGGGTGCAACTGGAAAAAGCTCGCCCCAGCTAGAGAAACCCCGCGAGCAGCAACCAAGACCCAATGCAGCCAAGATAAATAAATTTAAAGAAAAGAATAAACAGAACTAAACATTTCTAGTTGTCTAACCCTGAGCAAGTTACTTTACCTCGCTCTGCCGCAGTTTCCTCATCTTTAAACTGGGGAAAATAAAGACACCTGGTTGTTGTATGAATTAAATAAGCTCCAGTGAAAATAGTGTCAGACTTCATTTTGGGGGGCTCCAAAATCACTGCAGATGGTGACTGCAGCCATGAAATTAAAAGACGCTTACTCCTTGGAAGGAAAGTTATGACCAACCTAGATAGCATATTCAAAAGCAGAGACATTACTTTGCCAACTAAGGTCCGTCTAGTCAAGGCTATGGTTTTTCCAGTGGTCACGTATGGATGTGAGAGTTGGACTGTGAAGAAAGCTGAGCGCCGAAGAATTGATGCTTTTGAACTGTGGTGTTGGAGAAGACTCTTGAGAGTCCTTTGGACTGCAAGGAGATCCAACCAGTCCATCCTAAAGGAGATCAGCCCTGGGTGTTCTTTGGAAGGAATGATGCTAAAGCTGAAACTCCAGTACTTTGGCCACCTCATGCAAAGAGTTGACTCATTGGAAAAGACTCTGATGCTGGGAGGGATTGGGGGCAGGAGGAAAAGGGGATGACAGAGGATGAGATGTGTGAAAGTTGCACTGTGAAGAAAGCTGAGTGCTGAAGAATTGATGCTTTTGAACTGTGGTCCTGGAGAAGACTCTTGAGAGTCCCTTGGACTGCAAGGAGATCTAACCAGTTCATTCTAAAGGAGATTTGTCCTGGGTGCTCTTTGGAAGGACTGATGCTAAAGCTGAAACTCCAATACTTTGGCCACCTCATGAGAAGAGTTGACTCACTGGAAAAGACTCTGATGCTGGGAGGGATTAGGGGCAGGAGGAGAAGGGTACGACAGAGGTTGAGATGGCTGGATGGCATCACTGACTCAACGTACCTGAGTTTGAGTGAACTTCGGGAGTTGGTGATGGACAGGGAGCCTTGTAGTGCTGCAATTCATGGGGTCGCAAAGAATCGGATGCAACTGAACTGAACTGAACTGTTTTTAATATATTTAGAAGTCTATGGTTTAAACATAATAAATAATTCTGAGTTTTAAAATTAATGTTGCTAATATTACTACCTATTTGAGCATCCATTGTTTTGACTTCCCAGCATCCATACTGCCTTCTTCTACCAAGATGACCCATATTTTGAGAGTAGACCTGCTTTTTCCTCTTATCTCCACACTCTCCTCCAAGGTTTGTCAAGTAACCTGGTTGTATCAAATCATCAAATATTCTTGGGTATAGTGATCGCTTCAACACAGTCATGTCAAATAAGCTAAGTTGGTCAAAGCCAATGACACTCATATTTTGGACAATGACACTCATTGTTTGGATTAAAGGGAATGAGAAACCATTTGTCACCTCTGGATTTGATGAAAAAATAAAAATTCATTGCAGAACCTCCTGAAGGCAGTAATATCACTAGAGGAACCTCTCTGAAAGTAGAAACTACAGATCAGAAAGTAGAGAAAAGAGATGCAGATTGAGAAAATAACTCTCCATGATATTGTCTGAGTACCAGATTTAACCATACTTCAGGAATTTTCTACCTCTATACTTTCAATTACATGAGCCAATTACAACCACCACCCTTGATTTTTCTGAAATCAATTTACATTGAGTCTTCTCTCATTGGTAAATAAGTGTTTTAAATTAATCACTACATCTGAATTATACTGTGTTCCTGTCATACAGTTGTGGGAAAATAAAGTATTAGTCACTCAGTTGTGTCTGACTCTTTTATGACCTCATGGACTGGGCTTCTCTGTCCATGGAATTCTCCAGGCAAGAATACTGGAGCGGGTAGCCATTGCTTTCTCCATGGGATCTTCCACCCACACAGCCATACCTATCATTTAATTCTTAAAACAGCAGTGTGAGGTATGGAGGTCATACGTAATCTCCATTTGATAGATAACCACTATTTGAATGGCTTCATTAAGATCACACTGAACACACATGTTAGAAAAGATCTGAAATATGAAAAGTATATGCCTTTCTGGTCAGCTCAAATGGTAACAAAAATATAATACAAACATTAATGAAGTAATCAATAACTAATTGAATGTGTGAGGGAAAAACATATTGAAATTTTTAAGAAAATAAGAATAATGATTGCTTTACATAAATATAGACATCAGAAGGAAAAAGCTTGAGGGAGCTAGTGCTAAGTCGCTTCAGTCATATCCAACTCTTTGCAACCCTATGGACTGTAGCCTGTTAGGCTCCTCTGTCCATGGGATTTTTCCAGGCAAGAATACTGGAGTGGGTTGCCATTTCCATCTCCAGGGGATCTTCCCAACCCAGGGATTGAACCTTCCTCTCTTACATCTCCTTCCCTGGCAGGTGGGTTCTTTACCACTAGTGCCACTTGGGAAGCGTTTGAGGCGGATAGAGGAGTCAATACTTTGGTTCAAACAAACCTAGTGTAAGATTCTGTTAGGACACCTAGTTAGACAAGCCAAATCAAGAACTTGATACATTAGATTACATTAGGAAGAGTCTTCAGGAGAAGAGTAAGTATCTGGAAATCATCAGATTAATAATGTTGATAGTTGGAAGCTATGAAAGGGGAAATATAACTAACACTTCTGTGGATTTTTAGATTTCAGATCCTTTAACAATATCACTTCACATAACACTCAAAATGACCCTGTAAAGATGGTGATATCATGCCCATAACAGATAAGAAAAAAAAGACAAAGAGTGTAAAGTAAAATGTCTCAAATGTCCTCCTAATATATAGAAAAGTTTTTAACTAATATCTCTCTGATTCAGAAAAACAAAAACAAAACCTTTAAAAAGAAATGATTAATCCTATTAAGGGAGAGTGTTTAAAAAGAAAGTAGATTCAGAGAACACAGAGGAGTATCAGAGTGAATGTAGGGTAACAGAAATAACCAGTTAACAAGTACTGTCTACTTCTACTTCCATATAGACCTAAGAATAAAGACGAATGAATATTTATGAAATAGCTAAGAATGGAAAACATATTTTATGTAAGCAAATAATACAATTCACCAGTTTTAAATAGAGTCACTAAAAGATAATTGAGGAATTTAAAATCCAACTTACAAATATATAAACTCACATACATTGCAAAAAATGCATTTGAGTTTTCTAAATATAATTCAACTGGCATATGTGAGATGTAGCTTAGATGTGTATAAGAGACAGCCCTTATCCTGCTGGTAAGTTCCACCTCTGCTTTTTCACTTACTTAACTAATATCCTCCATGTCTTATCTCAGGTGTCACTTCCTCAGCGAATTTTTCCCTGACTTTTTGACCATGTTAAAGCCTCTTAATATAAAGTCTTGTAGCATTATATATCTCGATATTACAACAATTGTCACTTCCACAGTCTCCCACTGTTTCAATTAATCAACTAATGTGTGTCTTCTTGACTATATCTAAGTTTAATGAGAAGTTTTCAACTCAAAAATCCCCAGCCCTGAGCACAATACCAAGAACAAAATAGATAATAACTATCTATTTTTATGGATTAAATTAATAAATACATGTCTACTAGAAAGGATGAGTAAATATGTTCCCCTGAAATTTGAATAGGAAAGTTGGAAATTAGGTGATAATAGAATCATTTGTGTGTTTCCAGTACAACTAGAGTTTCTTCAACAGCTTTAGAAGACATTGATAAAGTGAAGTCGCTCAGTCGTTTCCAACTCTTTGAGACCCCATGGACTGCAGCCCACCAGGCTCCTCCATCCATGGGATTCTCCAGGCCATTAGGGAGTACTTAAACTTTTCCAAATTTAACATATATACAGTATGAACTTATTATAAAACCAGATAAAAAGAGCTGATAAAACTTTAAATTTATATGGTTAAGGATTCTCTAAGATTAAATAGGTTAGTTTTACCTGTTATTTAAAAATATACTAAGTAATAGCATCCATGATCTCTTAGAATCATTTCAATGAGCCATCCTGAGGTAAACAACATGAACTGCTACATGGAGGCCTTGAAACTTAACCTGAATAAAAAGTGTCTAAGGAATGCTTTATTTCTAAAAAATGAAACACTAGATCACATCTCTTAAGAAGTTTAGATCTCTCTCTGTAAAATAAAATAAAATCAGAAGTGCACAAAGAAATAACAGAGTATATTCTCACTCCTGTTTTCACCTCCATAATTCTATATGTACAATTTTCCATAAAATCCCTTCATTGAAGGTATTGAGCGATGGTATGTATAAATAGATTGTGTGTATCTCAAAAAAATTTCTAAAAAGAAGCACAAAAAAGAAATCCATTACCAATCATGGAAGCTGTATTCTTTCATTTTCTACAGATTCTGAATTTAATGTGCATTTCATGAGGTGCTCTTTGCTCAATCTGTGGTTTGATAAATATTTAGATTTGAGTAACATGCTAAATGTTACTAAGCCAATGAAACTAAACCATGCCCAGTGGGGCCACCCAAGATGGGCGGGTCATGGTGGAGAGCTCTAACAGAATGTGGTCCACTGGAGAAGGGAATGGCAAACCACTTCAGTATTCTTGCCTTGAGAACCCCATGAACAGTATGCAAAGGCAAAATGATGGGATACTGAAAAAGGAAATCCCCAGGCTGGTAGGTGCCCAATATGCTACTGGAGATCAGTGGAGAAATAACTCGAGAAAGAATGAAGGAATGGAGCCAAAGCAAAAACAATACCCAGTTGTGGATGTGACTGGTGATAGAAACAAGGTAGGATGCTGTAAACAGCAATATTGCTTAGGAACCTGGAATGTCAGGTCCATGAATCAAGTAAAAAAAAGGCTTTTCAAACCTAAAAATTATACTATATTAACAGTAGTTCACTTTTAGATTGTATTAAAACTGAATTACAATCATTATTTCTGAATTGGTATTTCTTTCCTCTACAATGAGAATATTAACACTATTTTCATGCCATCAAATATAAACATTGCTCCACTTGAATTCAACATTACAGTATATAACATTAAGAGATTTTCTAATTGATTTCACAGAGTATCAGACACTATCATATTCCAGGAAACTTGGTCTTCAGGAACATATCCAGTAGAAAGACATCAAGAAACAAACAAGTATGATAAAGTTAATCTAATAGATGAAAGTGAAAGAGGAGAGTGAAAAAGTTGGCTTAAAGCTCAATATTCAGAAAACTAAGATCATGGCATCCAGTCCCATCATTACATGGCAAATAGATGGGGAAACAGTGGAAACAGTGGCTGAGTTTAGTTTTTTGGGCTCCAAAATCACTGCAGATGGTGATTGCAGCCATGAAATTAAAAGACGTTTACTCCTTGGAAGGAAAGTTTTGACCAACCTAGACAGCATATTGAAAAGCAGAGACATTACTTTGCCAACAAAGGTCCATCCAGTCAAGGTTACTGTTTTTCCAGTAGTCATGTATGGATGTGAGAGTTGGAGTATAAAAAAAAAAAGCTGAGCACTGAAGAACTGATGCTTTTGAACTGCGGTGTTGGAGAAGACTCTTGAGAGTCCCTTGGACTGCAAGATCCAACCAGTCCATCCTAAAGTAGATCAGTCCTGAGTCTTCATTGGAAGGACTAATGTTGAAGCTGAAACTCCAATACTTTAGCCACCTGATGCGAAAAGCTGACTCATCTGAGAAGACCCTGATGCTGGGAAAGATTGAGGGTAGGAGGAGAAGGGGACAACAGAGGATGAGATGATTGGATGGCATTACCGACTCAATGGACATGGCTTTGGGTAGACTCCAGCAGTTTGTGATGGATAGGGAGGCCTGGCATGCTGTGGTTCATGGGGTCACAAAAAAGAATTGGACACAACTGAGTGACTGAACTGAACTGAATAGAAGAAAACACTAGGTACTTCAGGGTAACTCCTTCTATTGCCAGGAAGCCTTGGCAACACCATACATCCCTTAGTCTCCAAGCTAAGACTTTAAAGCAAGCATGGCAACACTTTCACAAGTTGGTTGTCCCTTTTAATTTACTTAATACATAACTAGAAATAAACCTAGTTTATTAGATACTTCAACTTCATGTATCTTATATTCACTACTATGAATTTAATTATTTTGGCCATTATAAGAAAAATTATTATTTATTCAATAAAAGATCAAATTTAAATTTAAGTGACACTTGATCTGTTTAAATGGAAAAATATGCAAACTTTAACCAGTATAAAGTTAAAAATAAACCACTTATAAAGTACAAGCCTGTTTAAGCCCTCAAGAAATTTATATTTGAAAATTTTCATATTTTGCACCATTGAAGCTTACAACTATAAAGTAAGGGTTCCAAGAACAGTACATACATAATCATAGTATTAAGAAAATAAAGCCTTCAGTTTACTTACTCACATCACCAAGATAAGGTATCAAAATGAAACCTGAATGGTATATAGTTCAAACACATAACCTCAGAAAACAGAAGTTATTCATTGAGGCATTACAGGATAAATCATTTTTTTAAAATATGCACAATTTATTTCTGTTCTCTAAATATACTAGTATCAATATATTCATTATAAATCACAATTTCTGAGGGATCTAACTTTGATCAGTTATCTAATTATCTAATAAAGTTTACAAAACGAAAAACCAAATGAACAACTTACTGTTTTGAAGGTTCACGCAATTTGAGTTCTTCTCTCTTCTTCATCTCTATGGTGGGTTCCATAGGAGTGAGAACTACAGCAGCACATGAAACCACAGAATGGTATGAATCCTCCCGGCAAACTGTTTCATTAGAAATAATAATTATAAATGTCATAATCATTTCTTAACTATTACCTTTTTAAATTTCAGTCAAATGAGATAATTCAACTAAAATATTATCATTAAATTATCTTTATCACTTTCTAGTCTCTTTCCACTGACCTTAGTACTTTTTCTTTTCTTTCTTTAAGCCACACAGTGGAAAATGTGTTGCCTACACTTTATGATTCTTCCACTTAAAAAAGCTTTTCCTTGAAGAATAAGAAGTACACAAATTAAACACAGTTAATCTCCACAAGTGAGTGAGTGAGTGAGTGAGTGAGTGAAAGTCTGTCAGTCATGTCCGACACTCTTAGGGACCCCAAAGACTATACAGTCTTTGGAATTCCCCAGGCCAGAATACTGGAGTGGATAGCCTTTTCCTTCTCCAGGGGATCTTCCCAACCCAGGAATCAAATCCAGGTCTCCCGCATTGCAGGTGGTTTCTCTTCCAGCTGAGCCACAAGGGAAGCCCAATCTCCACAAATCACTACACAAATAAGAGATGCTAATCATGACCAGTGACACACATACTGCTTCTTTCAAAGCCTGTCACGGATATGCAGGCTGATACTCCGTTTAAGCACAGAGGTCTAAGTGTATAGGCACATTGCTTCCTTCTCTCCCAGTAATAAACCCATGTGACATTTTACAAAAAATGGATAATCGAAGGAAGTCATTTGTCAATAGAAATGAAACTGCAGCAAAGAAATAAAAACTGATAGCAGTGGAAATTATATTTGAGTTGATTATAAATGAATGACCAATAATCACTGATCTCAGTACTCATTTCAAGAACCATGACTGGGACAATGATGTAGAAAGAAGCAAATACTAAAGATGACAGCACACATTAGTGAAAGAGAGGACAAAAATACAATAGGAGCATGCAAGTCAGCCAAATAGTGTAGAGACGTGATCTCAAAGAAAAGAGACGTAAGAAATGATCCCAGTGTTCTTCAATTTTACCCTAAAAGTATCTGGTGAATTATTAATCTGCTTAGCACTGGAGTCTAAGATATAAAATAGATGACCACTAAAGCAAAGCTGAATTTGAAGCACTTTTGTGGCACTCAAGAGTCAAAGATTTCTGCCCAGTATGTGTCAAAGAGGAGGAGCCCAGGTTTCTTCATCATCTCTCCAATAGCATCAAATTAATTTTTTAACTTAATTTTCTCTACTTATTTTGGCATGAGCTTTGAGTCCAAAGCAAATAAATTTATCACAGCTGGGAGAATAAAACTATATTTTAAATTTTCACTGTTGCCTTAAACATTACTAGTGATGAAACAGACGAAGGATGAAAATTACTGATTCATTCCTCTGAGACAACATTCACTTATTCAACAAATACTTAGTAAAATAACTTGTGTATTCCAAGAAATATGCTTACTGGTAGTATTCTCCTGTGGGCAAGAAATAAATGTTCTCTCTTCCCCCGAGTTTTCAAAAAGTCTTAATTTCTTCTAGAGATATCTCTCAAGAATTAGGGCAATAAACTTCTGACCAGATGAAAACATTTACCTAGATCTCTAGGAGGGAATACCAAGAAATGGGAATACCAGACCATCTGACCTGCCTTTGAGAAATCTGTATGCAGGTCAAGAAGCAACATTTAGAACTGGATATGAAATAACAGACCGGTTCCAAATCGGGAAAGGAGTATGTCAAGGATGTATATTGTCACCCTGCTTATTTAACTTACATGCAGAGTATATCATGAGAAATGCTGGACTGGATGAAACACAATCTGGAATCAAGACTGCTGGGAGAAATATCAATAACCTCAGATATGCAGATGAGAGTACCCTTAATGCAGAAAGCAAAGAGGAACTAAAGAGCCTCTTGATGAAAGTGAAAGAGGAGAGTGAAAAGGTTGGTTTGCAACTCAACATCAGAAAACTAAGACCATGGCATCCGGTCCCATCACTTCACAGCAAACAGATGGGGAAACAGTGGAAACAGTGGCTGACTTTATTTTTTGGGGTCCAAAATCTCTGCAGATGGTGGCTGCAGCCATGAAATTAAAAGACACTTGCTCCTTGGGAGAAAAGTTATGACCAACCTAGACAGCTTATTAAAAAGCAGAGACATTACTTTCCAACAAAGGACCATCTAGTCAAGGCTATGGTTTTTCCAGTAGTCATGTATGGATGTGACACTTGGATTATAAGAAAAGCTGAGTGCCAAAGAACTGATGCTTTGAACTGTGGTGTTGGAGAAGACTTGAGAGTGCTTAGACTAACTAAAATAGGAGATCCAACCAGCCCATCCTAAAGGAAATCAGTCCTTAATATTCATTGGAAGGACTCACCCTGAATCTGAAGCTCCAGTACTTTGGCCACCTGATGCGAAGAACTGACTCATTTGAAAAGACCCTGATGCTGGGAAAGATTGAAGGTGGGAGCACAGGATGACAGAAGATGAGATAGTTGGATGGCATCACCAACTCAATGGACATGAGTTTCAGTAAGCTCCAGGATTTGGTGAAATACAGGTTTCCAACTTTGTCAGTGTTTCATTTGTTATTATTTTCTCCCATGCTGAAGGCTATCTTTTCACCTTGCTTATAGTTTCCTTCATTGTGCAAAGGCTTTTAAGTTTCATTAGGTCCCATTTGTTTATTTTTGCTTTTATTTCCATTACTCTGGGAAGTGGGTCATAGAGAATCCTGCTATGATTTACATCAGAGAGTGTTTTGCCTATGTTTTCCTCTAGGAGTTTTATAGTTTCTGGTCTTACATTTAGATCTTTAATCCACTTTGATTTTATTTTTGTGTATGGTGTTAGAAAGTGTTGTAGTTTCATTCTTTATAAGTGGTTGACCAGTTTTCCCAGCACCACTTGCTAAAGAGATTGTCTTTTCTCCATTGTATATTCTTGCCTCCTTTCTTACACTGTTGGTGGGAATGCAACTAGTATGGCCAGTATGGAGAACACTGTGGAGATTCCTTAAAAAACTGGAAATAGAACTGCCATAAAACTCAGCAATCCCACTGCTGGGCATACACACTGAGGAAACCAGAATTGAAAGAGACACGTGTACCCCAATGTTCATCACAGCATTGTTTACAATAGCCAGGACACAGAAGCAATCTAGATGTCCATTGGCAGATGAATGGATAAGAAAGCTGTGGTACATTTATACAATGAAATATTACTCAGCTATTAAAACGAAAGCATTTGAATCAGTTCTAATGAGGTGGATGAAATTTGAGCCTATTATACAGAGTGAAGTAAGAAAACACCAATATTAACATATATATATGGAATTTAGAAAGATGGTAATGATGACCCTATATCCAAGATAGCAAAAGAGACACAGATGTAATGAACAGACTTCTGGACTCTGTGGGAAAAGGCGAGGGTGGGATGATTTGAGAGAATAGCATTGAAACATGTATATTATCATATATGAAATAGATCGCCAGTCCAGGTTTGATGCATGAGACAGGGTGCTCAGGGCTGGTGCACTGGGATGACGCTGAGGGATGGGATGGGGAGGGAGGTAGGAGAGAGGGTCAGGATGGGGAACACATGTACACCCATGGCTGATTCATGTCAATGTATGGCAAAAACCACCAAAATATTGTAAAGTAATTAGGCTCCAATTAAAATAAATAAAAAAGAAAAAAAAGGCAATGGAAATGAAAAAAGTCTATATATTGAAACAATATTTATTTAAACTCCCAGATAAAATGCCTTACAGATTTCTAATTAAGCAGAGAGAAATTTAAATATTTCTGATACAAATAGTGAATTAATGCTAGACTCTGAAGGAGTCTACACTACAAGATCAATGAAAATAAAATGAGAATAATAACTGTTAGCCAATACAAGTCTCTGCTGCTGCTGCTAAGTCGCTTCAGTCGTGTCCGACTCTGTGCGACCCCACAGATGGCAGCCCACCGGGCTCCGTCATCCCTGGGATTCTCCAGGCAAGAACACTGGAGTGGGTTGCCATTTCCTTCTCCAACGCATGAAAGTGAAAAGTCAAAGCGAAGTCGTTCAGTCGTGTCTGACTCAGCGACCCCATGGACTGCAGCCTACCAGGCTCCTCCGTCCATGGGATTCTCCAGGCGAGAGTACTGGAGTGGGGTGCCATTGCCTTCTCCATACAAGTCTCTACCTTACCACATTGCTAATAAGGCAATGAGCACACAGTTTTAAACATGCTAGAGATATAAGAAAAAAACAACACAACATCTTTATGGAATAGCTGTTTCTATTGTTCATATTTTCATATTTGTAAGATTAAGTAGAAAAATTTTTACAAAAAGTATTAGAGTAAGATAATTTGATTATGCTAATTATTTTGAAAAAGGAGCAACCCCACGTCCAAGGAGCGGTGGCTGCGCAGTCGCAGGAGGGCCGAGAGAAGCTACTCCATGTTCAAGGTCAGGAGGGGCAGCAGTGAGATACCCCTCGTCCAAGGTAAGGAGCAGCAGCTGAGCTTTGCTGGAGCAGCCGTGAAGAGATACCACACGTCCAAGGTAAGAAAAACCCAAGTAAGATGGTAGGTGTTGCAAGAGGGCATCAGAGGGCAGACACACTGAAACCATACTCACAGAAAACTAGTCAGTCTAATCACACGGACCACAGCCTTGCCTAATTCAATGAAACTAAGCCATGCCGTGTGGGGCCACCCAAGACGGGCAGGTCATGGTGGAGAGGTCTGACAGAATGTGTCCACTGGAGAAGGGAAAATTCTCCAATCAGGCTTTAGCAATACATGAACCGTGAACCTCCTGATGTTCAAGCTGGTTTTAGAAAAAGCAGAGGAACCAGAGATCAAATTGCCAACATCCACTGGATCATTGAAAAAGCAAGAGAGTTCCAGAAAAACATCTATTTCTGCTTTATTGACTATGCCAAAGCCTTTGACTGTGTGGATCACAATCAACTGTGGAAAATTCTGAAAGAGATGGGAATACCAGACCACCTGACCTACCTCTTGAGAAACCTATAGGCAGGTCAGGAAGCAACAGTTAGAACTGGACATGGAACAACAGACTGGTTCCAAATAGGAAAAGGAGTACATCAAGGCT
>SJYT01038748.1:75499-90047 GCA_006410635.1 Cephalophus harveyi | reverse complement strand
TGAGTCTGAGTGAACTCCTAGAGATGGTGATGAACAGGGAGGCCTGGTGTGCTGCGATTCATGGGGTCGCAAAGAGTCGGACATGACTGAGCGACTGAACTGAATTGAACTGAACTGATCGCACATTATCTGAATTCTGATACATTTGCTGTTGTGTACAATACCAACCATTCATCCTGTGACATGGCTGGACAGTTGTCAGGTTTGTTTTAAAATTTCGTTCCTTGAAATTTCATGTTTTTTAATCAATTTACTCTCAATTTATTTCTTGCTTCAGCATTTGAAGAGTTATTTTCACATATCTTTACATCATGCAAATATTATCTGGAATAAAATGCAAACCTCAAGGGTGACAGAGGAAAACAGAACAATGCAAAATTATGAATTCAGTTTGTAAAGTGAAAGACACTCTTTGCAACCCCATGGACTATACAGTCCATGGAATTCTCCAGGCTAGAAAACCAGAGTGGGTAGCCTTTCCCTTCTCCAGGGGATCTTCCCAACCCAGGGATTGAACCCAGGTTTCCCACATTGCAGGTGGATTCTCTACCAGTCGAGCAACGAGGGAAGCCCAAGAATACTGGAGTGAGTAGCCTACACTTCTTCAGCAGATCTTCCTGACCCAGGAATTGAACCGAGGTCTCCTGCATTGCAGGTGGATTTTTTACCAACTGAGCTACCAGGGAAGCCCTTCAGTTTGCAAGGTTACCTATTTTATTATTATAACTCAAGCACTAATATATTTGGGTCAGGCAAAAATGCATGTTTGACACATCAAATGCAAGCTGAAATAGCCAATGACATTCTTGAATGTGGATCATGGAACAAGTATTTATAAACTCCTACTGACTCCCTCTTCTCTCTTGACTACAGAGTAAGAAATTTACAAATAGTGAAATTTTATTTTATTAAACAGAAAAAATATCTCAAGGATGTTACAGACTAAAGAATGTCCCACCCCCAAAATTCCTATGTGAAGAACTTAATCCCCAGTACCTCAGAATGTAACTGTATACAGAAGAAGTGTTTTTAAAGATGTAATTAAGTCAAAATGACGTCATCAGGGTGGGCCCTAACCCAATACAACTGTGGTCTTAAAAGAAGGAGGGATAAGGACTCAGGCATGCACAGAGGGAAGATCAAGTGTAGGCAAAGGGACAAGACAGCTTTTACAAGCCAAAGATAAAGGCCTCAGGAAAAAAAAAATTAAAAAGAAAAAAAAATCAAACCTATGGACACTTTGAACCCAAAATTGTAGTGTCCAGAACTGTGAGAAAATAAATTTCTGTTAAGCCACTCAGTCTGTGGTGCTTGGTTATGGCAGCACGGCTAGACTGATGTAATGGTTGTTTTAGGAAAAGGACTAACGAATCACTTGTACTAATATTAATAATTAAATAAATCATAAATAAATCAAATAAACCTCAATCCAAACTCTTATCTAATCATCAAGTATATAGTGCTCCTGCTACTATCTTCTCCCATTTGGAATTCTCTGATATGTCCATTCAGGACATTCAGCTCATTCATGCTTCAATAATTCTAATTTTGAGAAGTTTATTACTTTGTCATTTTGGTTGCCTTCTTCCAAATGTGATCTAGATTGTTAGTTTATTTAAATATTTATTGTACAGAGTTTGTGTGTGTGAAAACATGTGCATATATAATTTTATATAATACACATATTGTACATATATACGTTTTATACACACATATGTACGTTTATATACATATCTAACATACAGACATTACTTTGCCGACAAAGGTCCATCTAGTCAAAGCTATGGTTTTCCCAGTAGTCATGTATGGATGTGAGAGGTAGACCATAAAGAAGGCTGAACTCCAAAGAACCCCTGAGAGTCCCTTGGACTGCAAGGAGATCAAACCAGTCAATCCTAAAGGAAATCAACCCTGAATATTCACTGAAAGGACTGATGCTGAAGCTCCAATATTTGGCCAACTAATGAGAAGAACTGACTCATTGGAAAAGATCCTGATGCTTGGAAAGACTGAGGGCAGGAGAAGTGGGTGACAAGATGAGATGGTTGGATGACATCATTGACTCAACAGACATGAGTATGAACAAACTCTGGGAGATAGTGAAGGACAGGGAAGCCTGGTGTCCTGCAGTCCATGGGGTTACAAAGAGTCGGACATGACTGAGTGACTGAACAAAAAAACCACGTTACTGACTGCTCAGATTAAATGAATGTGGTGATATCCTATGATTTCAAGGCTAGGTCATAGAAGGCACTGTGCCTTCCATTTGGCTCTCTCTTGGAACGCTGGTGGGGGGAACTCAGTTGCCATGTTGTAAGGAATCTAAGTCCACATGGATGTTCTCACTGGCCCACAGTTGACAGGCATAACTGATCACTGAATATGAGTGAAAAGGCATTTATTTTACCTGATATCTTGAACATCACAGAGCAGAGGAAAATTCTCCCTATTGCACCCTGTCTGAATTCCTGACCCGAAAAATCATGGAGTATGAATGTTTGCTGTTTAAAGCCATTAAGTTTTAGGAAAATGTGTTGTACAGCAACAGTTTAGCAATATATTCATAAGGAACACATATAACTAATGACATATAAATTTTGATGCCCCTGGACATGTTTTCATTGAAAGTATTCATGAAGTTGTGAAGTCGCTCAGTCGTGTCCGACTCATTGTGACCCCATGGACTGTACCCCACCAGGCTCCTCCATTCATGGAATTTTCTAGGCAAGAGTACTGGAGTGGGTTGCCATTTATACAGCAATAGTTAAGCAATGTATTCATAAGGAACACATATAACTAATGACATAAATTTTGATGCCCCTGGACATGTTTTCATTGAAAGTATTACCTTAGTAATACAGAAAAAATTCTTATGTGCCACAAAAACTGGTCCATATGTTAGTGTGTTTAAAACTTATAAATGAAAATTACAAAGGACTGACTGATAGCTAAAATTCTCATTCATCGCTTGTCTATGATATAATACTATGGAAACAAAAAATCTTAACAGCTATATATGTGTGTGTGTGTGCGCGCATGTCTGTGTGCATGTGCATCATGCACATGACAAGTCACTTCAGTTGTGTCTGACTCTTTGCAACCCTATGGACTGTAACCCACCAGGCTCCTCTGTCCATGGAATTCTCCAGGCAAGAATACTGGAGTGGGCTGCCATTCCCTCATAGAGGGAATCTTCCAATCCAGGGATAGAATCTGCATCTCTTATGTCTCCTGCATTGGCAGGCAGATTCTTTACCACTGGCACTACCTAGGAAGCCCATATATATCTACATATAAATTTAATTCACCAGAAGATTAAAAAAGTCTGGTAAATGTTCTGAATTTCCCAGTTATGCCTTTCATTTCAAACTTTACAAGAACCTTGGAGCTATCTTGGAGCAATTTTGCTACCTGTTCACTTCAGTTCAGTTCAGTCGCTCAGTCACGTGTGAGTCTTTGCGACCCCCTGAATTGCAGCACGCCAGGCCTCCCTGTCCGTCACCAACTCCCGGAGTTCACTCAAACCCGTGTCCATCGAGTCGGTGATGCCATCCAGCCATCTCATCCTCTGTCGCCCCCTTTTTCTCCTGTCCCCAATCCCTCCCAGCATCAGAGTCTTTTCCAATGAGTCAACTCTTCGCATGACGTGGCCAAAGTACTGGAGTTTCAGCTTTAGCATCATTCCTTCCAAAGAACACCCAGGGCTGATCTCCTTTAGAATGGACTGGTTAGATCTCCTTACAGTTCATGGTACTCTCAAGAGTCTCCTCCAACATCACAGTTCAAAAGCATCAATTCTTCAGGGCTCAGCTTTCTTCGCAGTCCAACTCTCACGTCCATACATGACTACTGGAAAAACCATAGCCTTGACTAGACGGACCTTTGTTGGCAAAGGAATGTCTCTGCTTTTGAATATGCTATCTAGGTTGGTCATAACTTTCCTTCCAAGGAGTAAGCGTCTTTTAATTTCATGGCTGCAATCACCATCTGCAGTGATTTTGGAGCCCAGAAAAATAAGTCTGACACTGTTCCCATTGTTTCCCCATCTATTTCCCATGAATTAATGGGACCAGATATAGCAAGTACAAATAAGTATCTGCTCTACCAATCAAAATAATTCTTTGTGAATTTTCCATGCATAAGATGAAATTTTAGTTGCTAACAATTTTGGGAAAATGAGAATGACAAGGCATATATCATTTAAATATGCTTAACTTAAAATTTCTCTAATCCAGTATCTTGGGCTTTATAACACAGAAAAAAAAAAGTTTGAGAGGAAAGAAGGTGCTTCATACAGTAGAATATCAAGAATTTAAAAAGCATTCCACACAGGCCATAGTTATTTCCTTCATGGAAGGACAGTTAAACTAAAATGCATTTTATTATCATTCTCTCTAGATAAGTGTGTCAATATTATATATTTTTAAGAAACATATTCTACATGAATTTGTCAATAAAGCAAGTAAAGCAAGAATAGAACCACTAATAAATTATATATTTTTAAAATAAATATTTTTAAAAGATATGGAAAGGAAATATTCTACTTAACTATATGTGAATAAAACTGTGTTGAATATAATTTTCCTATAGGTGCTGTGATTTATCACACAAAAATATAGCTAATTGCCATGTGTGTCAACTTTTATAATTACTTCCTGTTTCTCCTATCAGCCCAGTTAAAGGTGTTTTGCCTTGGGTACTTAGTTAGGTGTTTATTTATTTTTTTCTAATGCTGATGATTATTACACACAAAATATGAATCAAGGCAGCAATGCAAGTTTTAGTTTTTAATTGGCATGGAATTTATAATCTAATATAAATTAAAATAGTTAGTGGATAACTAGTACTTTATACATTTATCCATTGTACTTTAATTGAATAAACAAGAAAATTTATTAAAAAAATACTTAAGTCCACATTTGGCCCAGCCATATTCTAAGCTCTGAAGTTACAATGATGAAAGAACATAAAAAAAGCCCTAGCTCTTCAGGGAATTATTTCAACACCAACAGAAAGGTAGTGGTTAGACACTCAGGTGGTTGTAATAATAGAAAGCATTCTAGGTAATTTTTCTTTTCTTCTTTTTTCCAGATCTCAGTAAATTTTCTCTCACATCTTTCGGACTCTAATTTTTGAACTAGATTGAATATCTTCAACTAATGAATTATTATTAAATAAGCAAAACTTTTTCTAGCAGTTGAATCTTTCTGTTTTCTTTATGTATCTTTTTACTACATGTGGAGCACAGTCAGTATCATCAGGTGACAAGTAAGTCTCCTCCTCTCCTCTTTCTCCTTCCCTTTTAGCCCCTTCTCCCCTTCTTCCCGCTTCTCTCCTCATCGCCCCTTTACATTCCCTCTTTGGCAATATCGTTTTGGCTGGCCAGAAGAAAAGAACAAGTATCAAATGTACTGTTCATCTTTGTTGAAGAAATTACATTAGATATATGAAGACTTTCTCCCAGGTTATGAGACATAATTGATTAGTCTTTAGTTCTGTGGCTCAGATGGTAAAGCATCTGCATACAATGCGGGAGACCTGGGTTCGATCCCTGGGTCGGGAAGATCCTCTGGAGAAGGAAATGGCAACCCACTCCAGTACCTTTGCCTGGAAAATCCCATGGACGGAGGAGTGTGGTAGACTACAGTCCATGGGGTCGCAAAGAATCGGACACGACTGAGCGACTTTCATTTCACTTTAGTTCTGTAGTACTGACGATTATTTAATGGGTTTCACTTTGCAAAAGTATGAGGTATAATATAATCAGCATAATGTTCATCTTCACTTCTAAGAAGCTATATAAATTTTTCAATTATATCCTAGAAAACTCCGCTCTTCAGAATTTTACATATGGATTACAAATCACAAAGAAATGTGTAAGGTATATTGTTTCAATAGGTGATTTAAATAACACAAAAAGTTTGGATATATTGCAGCAAATGGTTTTAGGCTGCTCACCCATTATTACCATTAGAATAGACTTTGAATTGCCAAAAACAAACAAAAAAAAATCATCATCTCTTTGCTGCCTTCTATTCTGTTTCAGGTAAAGTAATTTCATAATATTTAGAAATCTGTTCATTCTTCACCTAAATTTCGAGTTAGAAGAGAAAATGACATTATCAACTATTTTGAGTATAATCTGGTTAGATGAAAAGGAGGTAGACAGTTCAACTGAAGTAAAAATAAAGAAGCCAGAGTAAGGGTGGCCTTTGAGAAAATTAGCACAGTCACAATCCATGACTGAGCTAGTGAAATTGGGTAAGTATAACTACATAGGTCAAAATTATATTAGGGTCAAGTTAGGCCAGGACACAAATATCAAGCCAAGTGTTTGGTATTTCATCCTGTGGGACCAATGTTCTCAATTCATAAACAAAGTCTAAATTTCCACAGGAGCTAATCTTGAATAATATATACTACTAATCCAATGAGTAAAAGAAAAGACTCTAGAAACATAATCAAGTAAGTCAAGACACACACAAACATTCTGTGGAACCAACCAAATATAACAAGTAACTATAACAGCCCAATATTCCCATAAGAGTACCATGCAATTTAAAAGGGAGGGAGAAGAAACTACAACAGCAATACCAAACCTCTCAGTTTCCTCTAGGTCTCCCAAAAGGTTTACTATTTGAAAGCATCTAACTTTTCCAACTAATCCCAATTGTGAAGAATCATTTTCTTAGCTAGAACACTCCCTTTCCTCAAGCCTCATTTGCCTTCCTGGATGGATGAAAGTCACATCTATATTTTATATTACTGGCAGTGTCCTGAAATTATGTACATTTAAATAAGACAAATATCTCTTTGCTGGGAAAGATTGAAGCTGGGAGGACAAAGGAATGACAGAGGATGAGATGGTTGGATGGCATCACTGACTCAATGGACATGAGTTTGAGTAAACTCTGGGAGCTGGTGATGGACAGGGAAGCCTGGCAGTGCTACAGTCCATGGGGTCACAAAGAGTTGCGACTGAGCAACTGAACTGAACTGAACTGAAATAAGACAAAGAATAATTTAATTTATATTTCAGTGTGAACTGAAGATTCCTAGTCCACAAGACTTTTTAGATTATTATTTCAATTATAATATTTCCATTAGACACTTATTGGAACACTGTTTCTGAAAGGCTACTGACTTCTGCCCAGAGAAAACCCAGTCTTTGCAAAGTTCTTTAGTATGACTCCAATCCTCCAATCCAATCCAATCCTCCTCCAATCCAATACTCTAATCCTCTTTTGACATGAGAAATAATTTTTATAGGTCCATGAATAATTTTATGTATATATAAAACAGGAGTTTTAAATATTCACATCAGATATATATTAATTTATTCTTAGATTACCAATGCTGTATTTGTGATGACATAAAATAAAACATGGGTATATTAGCATCAGAAAAATGTCATTAATGATATTAGTCCAATATGCCATCATAGAATATGACATTACAGTAATGGCACCTTTCTCATTTACTATGGGAAGTACAAATATTACCCAACAGAAGCCAAGATTAGTGTCCTTATTGAATAATGGATGATAAAAATGCTAAAGGAATTTGAAAGATGTGACTTTTTTGATAAGCTGGCAAAAACCTAAAATAGCTATGAGAAAAAATGCCAGCTTTGTAAAATTCTTATAGGGGTAGGCCAGGGTCAGTGTTTCAAATGGCTATACTTTAGCTTCACCCTCACTTATCTTCTCCTCTCTTTGTCATGTTGGAAAAGAACAAATGGCAGTTAGATATTATTAAAGCATGAAGAATGCTCTCTCTTGCCATAGTACTAAATTGTGTCAGAGATTGATCTTGGCTTTTAGGATCTTTTGATTTTCTGATCAGACTTAAAAATTCATACTTGGTAGAAATCTGTCTTGTTACTAAAAATATTGCTGGTCTGTCTAACTGTTCTCATATTTTTCTTTTTCATGTATATAAAGGTTAATGAATAGGAAAGTGGATAGACATAAGTTCAACAAGAGTGACCCTGTAGCCAGCCCAAAGAACTGACAAATAAAATATCTTGTTAAATGAACAGCTGTGTAAGACAGACTGATTTTGCAGCACCTATCAGAGAAACATGAGAACTTTCCCCAGCTTGTTTTGCTTTGTCCATGACAATTTAGCTCCAGATATCCCAACATTCATCCAGTGGAGATTAGACACAACAACATAAATGTTCCACAAACACACAAGGCACAAAAGCACCTGGACTATTTATTGTTAGCCTCCCACATGTTTGTCTGTTAAATTCATTTTCATATTGTCTAATTCAAGTGCTATCTTTCTAAATGAAATTATTTCAACAAAGATAATTCCATGGACTGGATTGTGTCCCCCTCATCCCCAAATTTATATTTTGAAGCCCTAACCCCTGATGTGATGATATTTGGAGATGGGACCTTTGAGAGATATTTAAATTTAGATACAATCCTGAGGATGGGGCTCTCATGATGGGATTAGTGCTCCCACAAGAGGAAACATCAGAGAGTTTGCTGCCTTTCTCCCTCCACAACATATAAGGAAATTGTGAGAAGGCAGTCATCTGCACTCCAGAAAAGAAAGCTCTTACCAGAAATTGAATGTGTTGGTACCTTGATTTTGGAATCCTAGTCTTCATAACTAAGAGAAAAAAATTTTTTTTAATTTAAACCACCTAGTCTGGAGTTGTTTGTTATGGCAGTCCAAGTTAATTAAGATGATACTATTGGCACATTTAGGGGATTTTCAATATGAATAAAACTGCTCAAAGGAAGAGGGTCTTACACCAAAAAGGGAAGAAAATCCAAATTATTAAATTGCCTAGATTTTTCTTGGTTTGAGGAAGTCTTTAAATTAAACTCATATTTCAAAGTTACTCTCTTAAAGGACTCATGACTAAGGCAATATCTTTCAAACTACCTCTTTTGGAAATGTCATATCATAACTTGATCCTAACTGCCATGCTCCATAATTACCTTTTGTTCTCTCTCTCTCTCTCTCTTTTTTCTGACCTATTATCCTTCTTTCTCTATTTAAAAGAAAATTCTCAAAGCTAAATTATTAGGTTGGTGAAAAGCATTTGTGGTTTTGCACTGTTGAACTCTGCCATTTGATAGCAGGATACACTCTTAAATAAAAGTGTATTTTAATGTGTATTTCTTGATTTTTTTGAAAATGGCATTGCTTATTGTTTATATTTATTTCAGACTATGGAAATGATGCTAGACAAAAAGCAAATCCAAGTGATTTTCTTACTCTAGTTCAAAATGGGTTGTAAAGCAGTGGAGACAACATGCAACATCAACATCACATGTGGCCCAGGAATTGTTAAGGAACGTACAGTGCAGTGGTGGTTCAAGAAGTTTGCAAAGGAGATGAGAGTTTTGAAGATGAGGAGCATTGTGGCCAGCTATCGGAAGGTGAAAACGACAAACTGAGAGGACTATTGAAGCTGATCCTCTGAAAACTACACAAAAAGTTACCCAAGAAGTCAACGTTGACCATTTTATTGTCAATCAGTATTTGAAGCAAATTGGAAAGGTGAAAAAGTTCAATAAATGGGTGCCTCATAAGCTGCCACAAATTTAAAAAGTCCAGTGCTCTAAGGAGCAATATTGCATAGGAACCCAGAATGTTAGGTCCATGAATCAAGGCAAATTGGAAGTGGTCAAATAGGAGATGGCAAGAGTGAACGTTGACATTTCAGGATTCAGTGAACTAAAATGGACTAGAATGGGTGAATTTAACTCAGATGATCATTATGACTTCTGTGGACAAGAGTCCCTTAGAAGAAATGGAGTACCCATCAGAGTCAACAAAAGAGTCCGAAATGGCGTACTTTAGTGCAATCTCAAAAACAACAGAATGATCTCTGTTAGTTTCCAAGGCAAACCATTCAAAATCATGGCAATCCAAATCTATGGCATGACAGCAATGCTGAAGAAGCTGAAGTTAAGCGGTTCTATGAAGACCTACAAGACCTTTTAGAACTAACATCCAAAAAAAGATGTCCTTTTCAATATAGGGGACTGGAATGCAAAAGTAGGAAGACAAGAAACACCTGGAGTAACAGGAATATTTGGCCTTGAGGTATAGAATGAAGATGGGCAAAGGCTAACAGAGTTTTGCCAAGAGAACGCAATGGTCATAGCAAACACTCTCTTCCAGCAACACAAGAGAAGACTCTACACATGGACCTCACCAGATAGTCAATACCAAAATCAGGCTGATTAAATTTGGCAGTCAAAGATAGAGAAGCTCTATCCAGTCAGCAAAAAAAAAGACTGGGTACTGACTGTGGCTCAGATCATGAACTCCTTATTGCCAAATTCAAACTTAAATTGAAGAAAGTAGGGAAAACCACTAGACCATTCAGGTATGACCTAAATCAAACCCCTTATGATTACAGAGTGAGAAATAGATTCAAGGGATTAGATCTGATAGAGTCGCTGATGAACTAAGGATGGAGGTTCATAACACTGTAAAGGAGACAGGAATCAAGACCATCCACAAAAACGATATATGCAAAAAACCAAAATGGTTGTCTGAGGAGGCCTCACAAATAGCTGTGATGAGAAGAGAAGCAATAAGCAAAGGAGAAAAGGAAATATATACCCATTTGAATGCAGAGTTCCAAAGAAGAGCAAGAACAGATAAGAAAGCCTTCCTCAGTGATCAGTGTAAAGAAATAGAAGAAAACAATAGAATGGGAAACACTAGAGATCACTTCAAGAAAACTGGAGATACCAAGGGAACATATCATGCATATATGGGCTCAATAAAGGACAGAAATGGTATGGACCTAACAGAAGCAGAAGATATTAAGAATAGGTGGCAAGAATACACAGAAGAACTATACAAAAAGGATCTTCATGACCCAGATAATCATGATGGCATGATCACCAACACATTGCCAGACATCCTGGAATGTGAAGTCAAGTGGGCCTTAGGAAGCATCACTACAAACAAAGCTAGTGGAGGTGATGGAATACCAGTTGAGCTATTTCAAATCCTAAAAGATGGTGCTGTGGAAGTGCTGCACTCAACATGCCAGGAAATTTGGAAAACTCAGCAGTGGCTTCAGGACTGGAAAAGGTCAGTTTTCATTTCAATCCCAAAGAAAGGCAATACTAAAGAATATTCAAACTACTGCACAATCACAGTTATCTCACACATATTAAATAAATGCTCAAAATTCTCCAGGCCAGGCTTCAACAGTATGTGAACCATGAAATTCCAGATGTTCCAACTGGTTTTAGCAAAGGCAGAGGAACCAGAGATCAAATTGCCAACATCCACTGGATTATCAAAAAAAGCAAGAGAGTTCCAGAAAAACATCTATCTTGCATTATTGACTATACCAAAGCCTTTGACTGTGTGGATCACCAGAAATTGTGGATTATTCTTAAAGAGATGGGAATACCAGATCACCTGAACTGTCTCTTGAGAAATCTGTATGCAGGTCAGTAATCAACAGTTAGAACTGGACATGGAACAAAAGACTGGTTCCAAATAGGGAAAAGAGTACGTCAAGGCTGTATATTGTCACCCTGCACATTTAACTTATATGCAGACTAGATCATGAGAAATGCTGGGCTGGATGAAGCACAAGCTGGAATCAATATGGCCAAAAATATGCAGATGACACCACCCTTAGGGCAGAAAGGAAAGAATAACTAAAGAGCCTCATGATGAAAGTGAAAGAGGAGAGTGAAAAAGTTGGCTTAAAGCTCAACATTCAGAAAACTTAGATCACGGCATCTGGTCCCATCATTCATGGCAAATAGATGGGGAAACAGTGGAAACAGTGACAGACTTTATTTTGGGGGGCTCCAAAATCACTGCAGATGGTGATTGCAGCCATGAAATTAAAAGACACTTACTCCTTGGAAGAAAAGCTATGACCAACCTAGATAGTATATTAAAAAGCAGAGACATTATTTTGCCAACAAATATCCATCTAATCAAGGCTATGGTTTTTCTAGTAGTCATGTATGGATGTGAGAGTTGGACTATAAAGAGAGCTGAAAGCCAAAGAATTGATGCTTCTGAACTGTGGTGTTGGAGAAGACTCTTGAGAGTCCCTTGGACTGCAAGGAGATCCAACAATTCCATCCTAAAGGAAATCAGTCTGAATATTCATTGGAAGCACTGATGTTGAAAGTGAAACTCCAATACTTTGTCCACCTAATGCAAAGAAATGACTCATTTGAAAAGACCCTGATTCTGTTAAAGATTGAAGGAGCGAGAATAAGGGGACGACAGAGGATAAGATGGTTGGATGGCATCACTGACTCTGTGGACGGGAGTTTGAGTAAGCTCCAGTGTTGGTGATGGACAGGGAGGCCTGGCATACTGCAATCCATGGGGTCTCTAAGAGTTGGATGCAACTGCGTGACTGAACTGAACTGACTTTTACAGAAATGAGGAAATGTAAATAAAATGCTCCAAAGAACTATGAAGTAGTTAATTCAAGGCTTTAAACCAAGTCTTTCTGATTGCAAAGTCCATGTTTTTATCTATTGTTGATAAAAATTCATGTGACATTAGCCAAGAATAAAGATTTATGGACATGAAATCATACCAGCTATTAAATTTCCAAGTATCACCTCAGGTGTACTAACAAACTCCACTTTTGAAAATCATGTCCCCAAGCAATCAGAAATATCATGCATTTCATATTTAAATCTGTTAGTACACTAACACTGAGACATAAAGAGTCTTGGGGCCTGACTGTGCTAACATGACTCACAGTAAAAACTGAACAACATAAAATGACTCTCCTGTGATCCCATCATGTGCTTTATCACTAACCTTTTCTACAACCAGCAAATTTGGTTTCATTATTCTCATTTTACAGAAAACAAAACAAAATCAGGGATATTAATCAATTTTCCAGACAAACCCAGCTAGTAAGTAAAAGGGAAAATCTAAATTTATGTTTCTAATTTATGTGTTCCTATTTCATTATACCATCTATGTCCAGGAGTTCAACTATGATTATCATTCAAGGGATAAAAAAATATATGTAAGTATGTATATATATATGTGTGTGTGTGTGTATATATATATGTATATATGTATGTATATATATACACACACTATATATATATAATATAATTATATATATAATTATATTATTCACAAAATATACTTTTTTTTAATTTTATTTTTTTACTTTACAATACTGTATTGGTTTTGCCATACATTAACATGAATCCAACACAGATGTACATGAGTTCCCAACCCTGAACCCCCCTCCCACCGCCTTCCCCATATCATCTCTCTGGGTCATCCCAGGGCACCAGCACCAAGCATCCTGTATCCTGTATCAAACCTAGACTAGTGATTCGTTTCTTACATGATAGTGTACATATTTCAATGCCATTCTCCCAAATCATCCCACCCTCTCCCTCTCCCACAGAGTCCAAAAGTCTGTTCTTTACATCTGTGTCTCTTTAGCTGTCTTGCATATAGGGTTATCATTACCATCTTTCTAAATTCCATATATATGTGTTAGTATACTGTATTGGTGTTTTTTTTCTGGCTTACTTCACTCTGTATAATAGGTTCCAGTTTCATCCATCTCATTAGAACTGATTCAAATGAATTCTTTTTAATGGCTGAGTAATACTCCATTGTGTATATGTACCACAGCTTTCTTATCCATTTATCTGGTGATGGACATCTAATTTGCTTCCATGTCCTGGCTATTATAAACAGTGCTGCAATGAACATTGGGGTACATGTGTCTCTTTCAATTCTGGTTTCCTCGGTGTGTATGCCCAGCAGTGGGATTGCTGGGTCATAAGGCAGTTCTATTTGATGTATTTTAAGGAATCTCCACACTGTTCTCCATAGTGGCTGTACTAGTTTGCATTCCCACCAACAGTGTAAGAGGGTTCCCTTTTCTCCACACCCTCTCCAGCATGTATTGCTTGTGGACTTTTGGATCACAGCCATTCTGACTGGTGAGAAATGGTACCTCAATGTGGTCTTGATTTGCATTTCTCTGATAATGAGTGATGTTGAGCATCTTTTCATGTGTTTGTTAGCCATCTGTATGTCATCTTTGAAGAAATGTCTATTTAGTTCTTTGGTCCATTTTTTGACTGGGTCATTTATTTTTCTGGAATTGAGCTGCAGGAGTTGCTTGTATATTTTTGAGATTAGTTGTTTGTCAGTTGCTTCATTTGCTATATTTTCTCCCATTCAGAAGGCTGTCTTTTTACCTTGCTTATAGTTTCCTTTGTTGTGCAGAAGCTTTTAATTTTAATTAGATCCCATTTGTTTATTTTTGCTTTTATTTCCAGTATTCTGGGAGGTGGATCATAGAGGATCCTGCTGTGATTTATGTTGGAGAGTGTTTTGCCTATGTTCTCCTCTAGAAGTTTTATAGTTTCTGGTCTTACATTTAGATCTTCAATCCATTTTGAGTTTATTTTTGTGTATGGTGTTAGAAAGTGTTCTAGTTTCATTCTTTTACAAGTGGTTGACCAGTTTTCCCAGCACCACTTGTTAAAGAGATTGTCTTTACTCCATTGTATATTCTTGCCTCCTTTGT
>SJYT01038748.1:43560-66398 GCA_006410635.1 Cephalophus harveyi | reverse complement strand
TTCCTTAAACATTTTTACTTAGCATTAATTTAGATTTATGCATGTAATAAAGCATGAAACATACTATTTCCACTTCTAATATTTTAAAATACTAATTTGTATTTCTGCTATTGGTGAAACTTCTTTTCATTATGACAGAAGTATTAAAATATCTTCCAGTCCTTCACTAGCTCAGGCAATACTGCAAAATTTTTCCTAACAAAGTTCTCTAAAAACAAAAGATTACCCTATTATTCATTTTCCAGTAATTATACAAACACACGCATACACATTTATTATCAGGTTAATTAAATCCCTTGAGGGGAAAAAGGTAGGGTGTAAATATATAAATACAGGAGCAACATACTTCATCATAAGAAAAAAAATCTTGAAAAAAATCTTGCTGTATGGCTTTCACTGTTGGTGAACTTAACTATACTATCAAAGCAGAGACATTCCTGAAACACTAACCAGTGTGGCTGCTAAAATATTTAAATATTCAAGTCCCTGAGAGGCAGTAAAAACTGTCAATAAAATTGGAATTAGCTATGTGATGTATTTTAATTTACATATGCTTTTAAGAGTACTAAGAAAATGTGGACCGATTCCATTTTTGATGAATTTCACTCAAAGTTTGTACTGGAGATTAAAATACAGACTCTGCACTCACAAAGGCAGAAATCTTCTTGAAAATAAATTTTGACACTGTCACAAGTGATTTTTTACCTCCCTTTTACATTTTTCATCTTTTTGTACGGTTGAGATCATGTTTTTCCCTAGTGAGAACACATCTGAAATAGAAATTCAAATGTTAGATATAACTTGACATGTAAATGTTCATTTTCACAATTTACCAGAAATTTGATTAATGTATAAAGTGACTCTAAATCACTAATTACAATCCCACTAATTTACACGAAGAAGAAAAGACCAACTGAAGGCCGCTTTGAAAGTATAATTAAATGACAACTACAATCGGTATCTAAATTTTTCCTGAAATGTATTCAGGTCTTGGACTATTTGTGTTGCATCCACTGCATATATCCTTCTTTCTCATGGATCTCCCGTTTGATTTTCAAGACTTGGTCTATAAAGATTGGAGATTTCCTTGGTAGTTCCCATCCCTGGACATTAGAACTGATCATTTCTTCTTTATATTTTTACAGAACATGGTCTGGTTTCAATTAATGATTGAGTCATTCTCTAATTGTACATAGAACTATACATGAGACAGGGCAGTTCTCTGCTAAACACATACTATCTGTCAAATAAAACAATAATTCTAGAATGATGCAGTTTATTTACTCTGACATTGACTACCTTCATTTCAACTAAATAATTAAAAATTGAAAACTAAAGTACAAGTTGGACTTCACTAGTGCTAAAGAACTCGCCCATGCAGGAGACATAAGAGAGTTAGCTTCAGTCCCTCAGTAGAGAAGATCCCCTGGAGTAGGGCAAGGTAACCCACTCCAGTACTCTTGCCTGGAAAATCCACAGACAGAGGAGCCTGGCAGGCTATAGTCCATGGGGTCACAAAGAGTTGGACACGACTGAGCAACTAACACTACACTACTACTAAAGTACAAGCCATTTAAATCACACATTTGCCAAACAGAAGGGTAATCTTGTTACTTAAATTTTGACAAGTTACATAATCTCTATTAACATGATAGACATACTGCTATTTTCAACTGTTGGAAAAATAAAGTCTTTATCTTCTTATATTATTTAAAATATATTAATTCCTTTCTCTAACATCAAGCTACCAAGAGCATTTTGACACAGCTTACACATAGTTTTCCAACAATATTTTCCAAACCCCATGTTTTAATTCAAACCCTGTTCACAGATAGTTTTATAACTCTTGAGAATAAAATAAATGGGCTATAATAGTAGCATATTTTCCTGAGATATAAAGAAGTGAAGTGAAGCGTAAAGTTCCTCAGTCATAACCGACTCTTTGTGACCCCATGAACTATACAGTCCATGGAATTCTCCAGTCTAGAATACTAGAGTGGGTAGCCTTTCCCTTCTCCAGGGAATCTTCCTGACCCAGGAATCAAACCAAGGACTCCTGCATGGTAGGCAGATTCTTTACCAACTGAGCTATCAGAGAAGCCCTACAAGATATAAAGACATATACCCTTAATCCCTTAAATCTCATATTATATAGGATTATAAGATTACATGGGAACACTTCTCACGTTTTATGCATGTGTTTTACTAATTCAACACTTATCTTCTGATGTATTATCAGTAGACCTGTGTCATCAAAACAGCTCTTCATACGAACCAATTATCCCATGTTTTAACAGTAACATAAGGACTTCTACAACAGTAATGTGGACACTTTTTTTTTCATCAGTATTTTACTTTTGAGTCTAATTCCTCTAAAAGTGAACACTAAACAAATAATTTTTAAAGCAACATGTTTTTTATTTATAGCAATTTTAAATTTTCAGACAAATAAACAGATAGTACAAATAGTTGCTCTATCCCTCCATTTATCTGATTATTGTTTTATAATAGTATAGTACATCTATTAGAAATAATGAACTGATATTAAACTAATATCAATAAAAGGATAAAGTTTATTCAGATTTCCTTAGTTTTTGCCTAACATTCTTTTTCTGTTCCATGATACCACATTATATTTCTCACATCTCTTGTGACATTATGATTTATAATTAGAAATATATATTTGATTTTTGTCCCCATTTCTGGTACAGAGCTCGTAAAACCTGAGGTGGGGGAGGACTTCTTAAGTGAAGAGAGTAATCAAGTTTTCCCTTGTTAAGTTAATGAGGTAACTCTGGAATGCCCCTAAATCACCATATAATGCTTGGTAACCAGTAGAACCTACCATGTGATTGAGGATAGAAACTTTCAGTCCCAAACCCCTGACCTCTGTGATGGGAAAAGGGGTTGGAAATTGAATCAACAGCTAAAAGCCAATGACTTAATTAACCATTTCTATGTAATGAAGCCTCTATAAAAATCCAATAGGACAGGGTTCAGAAAGCTTCCAGCTATGAGACCCAGAACACATCTGTGTGCCACCATGCTGGACCCCAAACGTCCAGGAGGATAGAAGGTCCTTTGTTTGGACCTCACCCTATGAATCTCTTCATCTGGCTATTGTTTCATACCCTTTAATATCCTTTGTAATATACTGGTAATCTAATGAGCAAATAGGTTCCTGTGAACTGTTTCAGCAAATGTTTCTAACCTAAGCAAGGGATTAAGGGAACCTGTGATTTATAGTCAGTTGGCCAGAAATATACATAATAACCTGGACTTGCAACTGGCATCCTCCATGTGTGGCTTTTTGGTCAGAAGCACAGGGGACCTGGGCGTGTGGTTGGCCTCTACAGTGGAAGGTGGTCTTGTGGGACTGAGCCTTTTACCTGTGGAATCTAATTCTATCTCTACATAGACAGCATCAGAGTTTAACTGAATTTTCAGATACTCTGCTGGTATTTGAGGACTGCTTGTTGGTGTGGGAAAGCCTACACACACATACACACACACACACACACACACACACACACACACTGAAATTGGTCCACAAATCTACACACACACACATCCACACACACACACTGAAATTGGTTCACAAATCTATCTCCTTAGGCTTCTCTTAGCTGTGACAGTTTTTGACACTTCCTTTGTTTCTCATGACCTTACCAATATTGAGAAGTACTCATTAGGAATATTATAGAATACTCCTCCATCAAAATTTTTCTGTTATGTTTCTCATGATTAGCCCGAGGTTAGTGGTTTTAGATGGAAGATTATAGAGGTAAAGTACTATTTTTATGATATCACATCACATCAACTGTATAGACTTTTCTATTGTAACAGTGTTGTTGTTGTTGTTGTTGTTATAGAGTAAAAAAAAATGTGAATATAGCTTTGGTTACTAGTCACACAAAAATAACCTTTAACATTGAAAAATCATCTACTGTCTGGTAAGACAGAAAACCTGTCTCTTATACACATCTAGATGTGTATAAGAGACAGCTGAAATTGAGGAATTTAGTACATTATTTTTCTTCATCCCAAAGCATTTTTGACAAAATAGTTAATACTCTAGAAAATGTCTCCATAAATGAAATTTGCTCTGTAAAAAATATGATATTGTTAAAGAGAAGCACACATAGATGAGTTGCCTCTTCATATAATATATTTGAAATGCCTCATGATCTATAATTATTCTCAGGAACATCCAATCAAACATTATTATAGATCATTGAATTGTATCTTAATCTTTTTATATGGATAATATTTTTTATAAGATAAATCCATATTTTTATAATGAATTCATGCACTCATTCATTATTTGCTGAATACTGTCTGATTCTTTCCTCCTCTGCTCTCTCCCAAGATATGCATGCCCATGTGCACACACAGAGTAACTATTTCCATTCTAAACAAAACTATAGAGCATGCCTATAAGAACAGGATACATCCCCTTCTTTACTACAGTATATGAGCATGTTTTAAAAAGCTATTAATTGAACTCTACTTATTTATAAGGCACAAAATAAAACAGTGACAAGAAATAAACAGAGTTCAATCTGATTTGTTTTAGTTACACATAAATTCATGTCTATGTAATGTGCCTAAAAGATATTTTACGAGAGCTTTTATTTTTTATTCTGCCATAACTACAGAAATGTAAATATATACTTTTTGTTATTAATTCTGAAGTGATCATTGACAGAGGCAGTTTTGCGACAGATTTGGTATTCAGAGAAGATAAATCATATTTAACATCTGTCTAATTTTTCAAATACTAAGCTAAACTGTATCTACTATAGGATGAATGGCATCTCTAGGCAGGCATTCAGAGGCTATATCAGAGGCTACATGCCTGTGTGCTCCCTCTCTTTGTGATCCCGGTGACTGTAGCCCACCAGGCTCCTCTATTCATGGAATTCTCCAGGCAAGAATACTGGAGTGGGTAGCCATTTCCTTCTCAAGGGGATCTTCCCCACTCAGAGATCGAATCTACTTCTCCTGAATTGGCAGGTGGATTCTTTATCACTGAGCCACCTGGGAAGCCCCTCAGAGGCTACTAATAAATAACCAAATGTGTGAGAATAAATTCTGAGCCCTAAGGTAAGACCATCTATGTGTTTACAGATGGGCAAAGTAAACAAAAGGTATGTCCTAAAGTAAATACATGTGAGACACACATCTAATGTATTTCTCCAAGGAGACTACATTCTTTGACTGTAAACTTGGTTCACCTTCATCAATGAGTTTAAAACATCATTTTTTCATTCTGATTTTCATATTATTTACTTAATATATTACTGTTTAATAAATATATATTTTTCTATATAATTCTGTTACCTACAAAATGTATGGAAGAAGCCTTTCTTTTTTTGTCATTGGAGAGTTACGAGTCAGAGAAATATGATAATGTAGAAGGAGAAAAAGAGAAATGACAGATTCAGCTGTGAAATTCTGCTTAATAAAAAAACTCTGCATTTGCATAACAGGATAAAGCTTTTGCATTCTTAGCAAATAAATTCATCTCCTGAGGAGTATTGAAAATATAAAGGTAGAAACGGAAAAATTAAAGTTAGGTTAGCAAATCTATCTGTAACACTTGTTTGATTTAGAACCTATGGGTATCATACCTGCAAACTGTGTCAGGCAGGACCTGTCAGTACTAAAAATCTAGCTAATATAACAAAACCACAGGCATACCTCTGAGAGAAATGAGTTTTTCTTTCTGGTGGCTATAATAAGATTGCAAAAGCAGGATGATTAACACTAGCATTCTAATGATGAAGAGTATAGGTTGCTTTATTCTAGAATAACAAAAATCTCATCACACCTCTAACATCAAAATTAGCACATATAAATATACATTACTAAATATAATTAAAATCAAATTTAAAATACATTGGAATTTCAAACCTACATTAGACCACGTGTACATACACTTAAGAACATAGAGTTGATAAAAAAATACCGCTGCTTAAACTTTTATTTAAAATACAGTCTTCTTTTCACCAGGCATTCAATCATGTTTCATGAAAATAATCATTATAACTTTGGACTACAGTTGTTGAACATAATCAACCACAAATTTTTAAAGGATGCCATAAAAGGGTCTTAAAGTGCATTATCTAGTCTCAGAGTTACTTAACAGAGCTTTAACATATTGTAATTTATAATACTCATGAATGTTATTATAATCTATAAACAAAAATGTGTCAGTCGCTCAGGTCATGTCTGACTCTTTGAAATCCCATGGACTGTAGCCAGCCAGGTGCCTCTGTCCATGAGATTTCCCAGGCAAGAATACTGGAGAGGGCTGCCATTTCCTTCTCCAGGAAGTCTTCCGGAGATCAAACCCAGTTCTCCTGCATAGCAGGCAGTCTCCCGCATTTCAGGAGGACTCTTTACCTACTAAGCCATCAGGGAAGCAGTTATAATATATAACCAAAAAAGTGTTAGTTGCTCAACCGTGTCTGACTCTGAAATCCCATGGACTATAGCCAGTCAGACATCTCTGTCCATGGAATTGCATGAAAGAATATTGGAGTGCATAGCCATTCTCTTCTCCAGGAGATCTTTCCAACCCAGGGATCAAACCTGGGTCTCCTGAATTGCAGGAAGACACTACCATCTGAGCTACCAGGGAATGTATATAGCTAAAGTTTAAAGTGAAGTCGCTCAATTGCATCTGACTCTTTGCGACCCCATGGACTATAGCCCACCAGGCTCCTCCATCCATGGAATTTTTCCAGGAAAGAGTACTGGAATGGGCTGCCATTTCCTTCTGCAGAGGATCTTCCTGACCTAAGGATCGAAACCTGGTCTCCCACATTACAGACCCCATATATAACTAAAAGGTTAATTCAAATCCTTCCATCCTATATCATATTTTTTTGCAAGCTATATGATGCTGAGTAAGACACCGTCTGCATGGATTTAAAGTTCCTCACATACACAGATTGTTAGATTAGAACATATATTAATTCCCTTCCTTTTCTAAAATGATTTGATCTTTTTTAGTAACTTTAATACTTTTTGTTCTAATTCTCTAGTGTTTCTGAAAAAAATCCTCAATTTAATAAGCAACTGTATCTGTAGGAAGAGTATCTCTATTAGTTATTACTAGAGTAAAAAAAAATGTGAATATAGCTTTGGTTACTAGTCACACAAAAATAACCTTTAACATTGAAAAATCATCTACTGTCTGGTAAGACAGAAAACTGAGCTTGGTAATTACTGACTTTTAAAGATCAAAACTTGAAGTGTATTTTTGCTTTCTGTAGATATATTACGTCCTTATCCTACAAAACACATTTAAATATTTTTAAAAAGAATAATCTAGTGTTTGAGACATTTTCATTGAGATCGTTCAGAACAATTTAAAAGAAATTCCTCCAGACACAGAAGCACAGAATTATTCAGAAAAGTATATTGCCAAGTACCAATTTAAAGAACTATTCTATGAATTGTCAACTGTTTAAAAACGTATGAGAAAAAAGAAAAATAGTTACAGGATTAAAAATTGCATATATAATTATTAAGTCATCCTTGCTTTTGAAAGGCTGGTCTATTACTTTTCAGCTAAATATAAATATTTACTTCTTTAATCTTTTCTTCATTATTAACTCCTGCTCAGAGAATTATTTTTCACCCAAGCCTTTATTGCATATTATGTCAACAAGTTTAAGTATCATCTCTCCTAAAGCTCATTCTTTCTAGTGTATCCAATATGGAAATATTTATTTCCCCTGAACATATCATATCTATTTAGCCCTTATCATCATTACCTAGTATTACATTCATTTTCTCCTGTGCACATACTGACTCTAATATGTCAGTGGTTTTACAATTTTATTTTAGCAGTTGAACACTGATAGTTAATAAGAAAGGAAAGAACATTTCAGGATGAGAAAGTAGCACTTCAAACAACATACAGATTAAAGAGAGCATGGTTCATTCAAATCACTCATCTAGGGCCATTTATTCCTTATGCTGCCAAAGAAAACTGAGTTTCCTTGAAGTTCTCCAGTGTTTCACACTTTCCTCGAAGAATTCCAACTTGCTATACTGTTTCCCCCATCAACTTACTGAACACCCACTTATCTTTCATGTAAAAGTATAAATATCACTCCCTCAGGAAGTCTTTTCTTGCCAGCAAAATGGATATATCCTTTCACTGTACACTGCTTTTTCCTTCCTTAACAATTGTTTTAAAAAGACTTATCCATTAGACCATATGCAGCATGGTCCTTGCTTGCCACAATAATCTTAGGGCTGACTGTAAGCCTTCAGTGGATACTTGCTGGAAATCAATTGTGCTATGTAAAAAAGGTGGTGAGTATTGAAACCTTGGAATTTTGTAAGCCATGCTAATGAAATCGGACCATAAAGAAGGTCTGAAGAAGAAGTGATGCTTTTGAACTGTGTGTTGGAGAAGACTCTTGAGAGTCCCTTGGACTGCAAGGAGATCAAACCAGTTAATCCTAAAGGAAATCAACCCTGAATATTCATTGGAAGGACTGAATATTCATTGGAAGGACTGAATATTCATTGAAGCTATAATACTTTGGCCATCTGATAAGAAGAGCCAACTCATTAGAAAAGACCCTGATGTTGGGAAAAACTGAAGGCAGAGGAGAAGGGAACAACCCGAGGACCAGATGGTGAGACGGCATCACCGACTCAATGTACATGAGTTTGAGCAAGCTCCAGAGATGGTGAAGGACAGGGAAGCCTAATGTGCTGCAGTCCATGGGATCACAAAGAGTCAGACGTGAGTGAGCGGTTGAACAACAACAACTAATGAAATTAGAATTTATAAAAAAAAAAAAAGCAATAAGGGGATATTAAAATTTTTAAGAATAGATCAGTGTCCAATATCAGGTTGGCAAGTTAGCATACATTGTGGGCAATATGGAGAATGCATTAGTAAAGCCAAGCATGTAAGGAGAAAGAGACAATATTAATCCTTTAGAAGCAGTTATAACAATCTAGTTGGGAGGGCATACTCTTATAGGGAAAATGCTCTCCTAAACCATTTTAGAGATGGAGCCTCTGCCTTCAGTCCTATGAAACAACTGACATCTAGCTCTGAGAGTAGCCTATAGACCTACTTTGCATGAATAAAGAAGGGGAAAAAAGACAAATGGGCCAGAATCTGGAGAAGAATGTGGCTGTAAGAAAGAAACTGAAGTTAGTCCAGAAGGGAGAGCAAAATGGAACTCTTGAATACTCTATCTACCTTCTCTCTCACCAGAACTAGAACCAGAACTCTACCTTGACTCCAAATTCTGAAATAAAATAAACATTAATTATGAAACTTTTTTATTTGAGAGAAAATTTTTGTGCAGAGGGGTAAGAGATAGAAAATTGAAAGAGACTCTGGATTCTGCATCAAGGTTGGCAATGGGAGGGGAGAAAAAAAAAAAAAAACAGAAACAGACATAACATTAAAGGACACTGTAGACAGAGAAAGGGTCTCAGAAATCAACTGGGTCACATAGAGTTACAGGAAAATAGAATTGGCCCAAATAAAGGCTCAGTTAGGAACTGTGGAGAGAAGAGTATAGAATCAAGAATAGCCAGAAAGCATAATCAATTAAAGCTGGTGACACATGGCTTCAGATTTTTTAAGTCTGCATGATGTTGGTGTCATTTACCAAAAGAGGAAATAAATAGGGCAAAAACAAATTAAGAGGCAAAAAGAATAAGGTTAATCTTGAATCTTTTAAACCTAAAGTATAAAATTGACATTGAATAAAATTACTAGCAGACTGTTATATACATGTACCTGAACATCAGGAGAGAGGCTTAAACTGAAGGTAGAGACTTCAGAGTCAGAAAGTGATGGTTGAGCTTCTTGACCTCTCATTTTCACACAGTGATAAAAATGTAGACTATGAGATAAGAATGTAATTCTTAGTAACAGAAATCTCTTCTTCTCTCAAGGGTAGTATTTTTAATATGTGAGGATAATGAAGATCATAGTAGGTAGGCCTAAGAAAACGTATAAACATATAAATGCATACATAAGCATGCAACAATAAAATATGTTATATATTCTATGTACACAAGTAGAGAATGATGAGTACTGTAACTAGTACCATACTAAATATGATAAATATTTTACATTTCAAAATAATAAAAGCAAATATGGCTCTATTAAGAGTGACCAAGAATTGATGCTTTTGAGCTGAACACCAAAGAATTGATGCTTGTGAACTGTGGTGTTGGAGCAGACTCTTGAGAGTCCCTTGGACTGCAAGGAGATGCAACCAGTCCATCCTAAAGGAAATCAGTCCTGAGTATTCATTGGGAAGCCTGATGCTGAAGCCAAAACTCCAATATTTTGGGCACCTGATATGAAGAACTGACTCATTTGAAAAGACCCTGATGCTGGAAAGATTGAAGAAAGGAGAAAGGGTCAACAGAGGATGAGACGGTTGTATGGTATCACCGACTTGATGGACATAAGTTTGAGTAAGCTCTGGGAATTGGTGATGGACAGGGAAGCCTGGTGTGCTGCAGTCCATGGGGTCACAAACAGTTGCACATGACTGAGCAACTGAACTGAACTGAAGACTGTCCAGTCAGAATTGGTGTATTCTGGATTCTTTAAATGGAGGCAATCTGAAGTCAAAGATACACAGGTTAATACTTCATCCCTATGGGTCTCTCAGATTCCTATTATCTAAAAAATTGTTTTGGATCTAAGACACCATCGGCTGAAAGACACATATTCTGTAATTATTTAAAAGAATAAAACTGCTGTCAGTCTAGGACATGATGTTAAAATATCTTCATTAAAAATACATCAAAATCAGAGATTTTGATTATAAAATGAAATAATGTGAATCTTTATATTATTAAAATATTTTACTAAAAAGAACCACCTGGTAAAATTAGTGATAATGTTTATTTCCATTTTTCCTCAGGATATTTATTATCATTATTTCCTCTCAATAATATGCACTTTAATAACTTTCTGATCTGTGAATACTTTAATGAAGGAGCAGACCCAACTTACTATTGGTGCCAAGAGATCCCAAAAGTTCAGATATCTTAGTGCATATGAGTGATACTTACTTAGAAGACAAAATGTCACAAGAAGACAATAAAAAAGCTTTTCAATTCTCTTAATCATCTTCAAACATGGACATATTTGCCATGACAGGCTAGTTTAACCCGTCACTTAGATAATATTTTTATATATTGTACCAATTTTAGGACGTTGAGAGCAGATTGTACTTGAGACAAAGTTTTAAAATGTTTCAGTATAGGAGAAATTTCCTCTGTCTAAATCTTACTCAGAATATCCATTTGCAGCCTAGGCTAAAAATGTTTTTTGTCCTCTTACCCAAAGTATTCGGCCTAAAAATAAAAAATCAGAAAATTAAAGTAGTTTGGTTAACAACCTTATATCTGGTTCTGTGGGCTCTTTAGAATGGGAACAGGGTCTAGTCTCCTACTTAATCTGAACACTTGGCTGCTGGCTGAGCATGGATAACAAATCCTGATCAGAAGCCTTATTTTACTATTTATGTTGCAGAGTTCAGATGTGTCTTCTTCAGAGTTTAACATAATGTTATACAGCTGCTACTCCATCAAATGATCCAGCAAAGTAAAAGGTCAAGCAGCAGAAATAAGAGGAAAATCTGACTTTTACGGATCATGAGAAAAGGACTTGATACGTAATTATAACATCTTAAACAATGGTAAAAATACAGATAGATCATGCTTCCATTTACAAATAGTCTTTCTGTCTTTCTCAGTGGGGAAATTGAGACCTAAACCCACCAACTCCCAAACAGGTGACTGTCTATACGATTATTGTTTTACTATTTTATTGTCTTTATTGGAGAAACTTAACTATTCCAAACAACTTCATTGTTCATTGCAGGGCTTGCCCAGAAGTCCTACCAATGTTTCATAGAAAGCATCAACAGACAACTTATCCCCTAAGAATCAATAAATTCTTCACCTTAAAATCTTCAACTTGCTGTTTCCACAAATCCTACACTACAAAACCACTTTATAATAATTTTTATCCAATCCCAATCAAATCTTCAAACAAAAAGATCTTTAAATCAAATTCAGAATCTCAATAAATCTCAACTAGAATCTTCCCCTCCAAAAGACAATGAGATCAGCAGAGGTGGCATTTTCCCCTCACTTCAATAAGCAACTAACTCAGTGATTTCTTATCAAAAGCATTAGAAAAGAATTACTTTTCAAAGGCATTTTATATAATACTATTGGCTCTCACCAGTGTACTATTAATTATTCTGACAAGTTTTGGTCTTATTTTAGGTTATCCTCACATACTAAGATGTATGGTTATAGACAAAAGGTCCTCATAAGAACAAGATCCCCACAACGAAAAGAATAAAATACTTAGGAATATATCTACCTAAAGAAACTAAAGACCTATATATGGAAAACTATAAAATACTGATGAAAGAAATCAAAGAGGACACTAATAGATGGAGAAATATACCATGCTCATGGATCAGAAGAATCAATATAGTGAAAATGAGTATACTACCCAAAGCAATCTACAGATTCAATGCAATCCCTATCAAGCTACCAGTGGTATTTTTCACAGAACTAGAACAAATAATTTCAAGATTTGTATGGAAATACAAAAAACCTCGAATAGCCAAAGCAATCTTGAGAAAGAAGAATGGAACTGGAGGAATCAACCTGCCTGACTTCAGGCTCTACTACAAAGCCACAGTCATCAAGACAGTATGGTACTGGCACAAAGACAGAAATATAGATCAATGGAACAAAATAGAAAGCCCAGAGATAAATCCACACACCTATGGACACCTTATCTTCGACAAAGGAGGCAAGAATATACAATGGAGTAAAGACAATCTCTTTAACAAGTGGTGCTGGGAAAACTGGTCAACCACTTGTAGAAGAATGAAACTAGATCACTTTCTAACACCACACACAAAAATAAACTCAAAATGGATTAAAGATCTAAACGTAAGACCAGAAACTATAAAACTCCTAGAGGAGAACATAGGCAAAACACTTTCCGACATAAATCACAGCAGGATCCTCTATGATCCACCTCCCAGAATACTGGAAATAAAAGCAAAAATAAACAAATGGGATCTAATTAAAATTAAAAGCTTCTGCACAACAAAGGAAACTATAAGCAAGGTAAAAAGACAGCCTTCTGAATGGGAGAAAACAATAGCAAATGAAGCAACTGACAAACAACTAATCTCAAAAATATACAAGCAACTCATGCAGCTCAATTCCAGAAAAATAAACGACCCAATCAAAAAATGGGCCAAAGAACTAAACAGACATTTCTCCAAAGAAGACATACGGATGGCTAACAAACACATGAAAAGATGCTCAACATCACTCATTATCAGAGAAATGCAAATCAAGACCACAATGAGGTACCATTTCACACCAGTCAGAATGGCTGCGATCCAAAAGTCTACAAGCAATAAATGCTGGAGAGGGTGTGGAGAAAAGGGAACCCTCTTACACTGTTGGTGGGAATGCAAACTAGTACAGCCACTATGGAGAACAGTGTGGAGATTCCTTAAAAAACTGCAAATAGAACTGCCTTATGACCCAGCAATCCCACTGCTGGGCATACACACCGAGGAAACCAGAATTGAAAGAGACACATGTACCCCAATGTTCATTGCAGCACTGTTTATAATAGCCAGGACATGGAAACAACCTAGATGTCCATCAGCAGATGAATGGATAAGAAAGCTGTGGTACATATACACAATGGAGTATTACTCAGCCATTAAAAAGAATTCATTTGAATCAGTTCTAATGAGATGGATGAAACTGGAACCTATTATACAGAGTGAAGTAAGCCAGAAAGAAAAACACCAATACAGTATACTGACACATATATATGGAATTTAGAAAGATGGCAATGATGACCCTGTATGCGAGACAGCAAAAGAGACACAGATGTATAGAACAGACTTTTGGACTCTATGGGAGAGGGAGAGGGTGGGATGATTTGGGAGAATGGCATTGAAACGTGTATACTATCATGTAAGAACGAAGCACCAGCCTACGTTCGATACAGGTTACAGGATGCTTGGGGCGGGTGCACGGGGATGATCCAGAGAGAGGATATGGGGTGGGATGCGGGAGGGGGGTTCAGGATTGGGAGCTCATATACACCCGTGGTGGATTCATGTCAATGTATGGCAAAACCAATACGGTATTGTAAAGTAAAATAAAGTAGAAATTAAAAAAAAAAAAAAGAACAAGATCCCCAGTTCCAGTATCAACTTTTGGAAATTTTGGTTACTAAGCTGGAGAAACAGAACATAAATAAAAGGGTCAAGATGCTATAGTGACATTTATTGAAATTTTATAATCCAAGGAAAAGGAACTCTGTAAGTGTTTTTGGTATATAGAATCACAACTTAATTTGTTGTAATAGTGTAAATGTTCATTATTATTTCTCTCTTTTCTGCCCCAGGCACTGTAGAAAATTACAGTTCATGTTAGTGGTTATTTTTCTTGTTGGTGAAAAATTTTAAATACATAAATATTCTACTTCAGAAGAAAGACCAGCATTTGCTTTCTTAATTACTTGCTCGTTTTGACGGTGACAGCTGATGCTGCTGACATTATCGAAGCAATTGTGTGGAGATGTCACCACATAATTGTACAAGGCCATGAAATTTTATATTGAGACACATATTTTCTTTCTAATTGCTCCAGAAAAACTATGCTGAATGAAAGAAACCTCTTCCTTTGACTGTATCCTCTAATGAACTTAGGCCTTTGACTGCTCTTTGGAAGAGCAAAAGAGAGTTTATAGCAGTAGGAAATCCCACAATAGCAGGTTGCAAGTAAATTCTATGACTTCACTAAAATTGTTGTCAATTAATATTAAATTCGGTTAGAATGTATAAACATTTTTCAGCTATAGTTGATTAGACCCTAAAAACAGTTTATCTAAAAGCTCTTTGTAGCTAAAGCAATCCTCTTGAAGCATAGCAGTCTGACAAAACAGCCAGTCACTTTCAAATTACAAATGACTTATTCTGTTAGCAACAACAATAAAACATAAAATAATTAATGGCAATTGTGCTTACTAAATGGAACTGGTGAATTTCTTAGTAACAAGCCAATGCCTACTACATACTCTGCAACCTTGAACAAGACCAGTAAAGCTCTAAACATTCACGGGGGGTAGAAGCAGGAGAGGTTCCACTGCATAATATCTGAAATCCTCTTTCAATTAGGGCCTTTCTTCTGTCATTTAAAGATACCATATAACATCATGAACTAAAAACCAAAAACAATGAACCCAGGTGAATATCATATTGAAAAACAGTAAGTTTGAAATATAAAAATGGGAATTGAAAGCAAAGTATCAAATTAATGAACTCATTATTGGTCAATTAATGAACATAATAGTCAAAACCGAGGAATAAACAAAAAACATTAAAAATCTGATCTATCCATCCTGAAAATAGATATTATGGACAACTGTACAGTCTTGAGTTTAAGTAACAATATGATCCCTATACTCTATCAGTAGGCCATAAATAAATTATTGAATTTTCAAGAATGATTATTAGTAAACCTTCTCACACACTCTACTTTTGTCTAGTCATTCATTTGTAAGAATGTGGGGAAGGTATATGGGGAGAAATATAAAATTATATTTAAATAGTATTTTAAATATTTTGCAATCTGGGATTCTTATGAAATTATACTTTCTGGATAAAGTTTACAAAGAACTAACAAATATTTTGCTGCTAACATATAAAAAAGAAAAAAAAAAACAGCTCAGATAGATATATTTCCTAAGTGAATTATATAGCTTAGCATCTTATCAGAGCATGCAGAATACAAATTTTTTCTCAATGATTCAAGATGATAGTAATTTTCACATGCAATTGAATAATATATTGCAATACACAATGCCTCATGACCTGCTGATTGAGATGGTGACATCTGTACTTACATTAAATGGTCCCATACTATTCTGCTTTTTGACTCAGTCTACATTTCACAGCTTTTATGCATTTTCCTCTGGCTTTTGTTTTTTTTTTTTTTTTTTTTTGGCTAGTGATACTTATTTTTCACCACATTCAGCATATCTGCTTAAAGCAACACTTTCTCCTTTTCTAAGATGTAACTATGATTTTCAGTGGCCTTGGAAAATACATTACTAAATATATTGAAATTCTGCTATGTAAAATTAGAAGCAGCAAGATCTAGAAAGATAGTGAAAAAAAAAAATGCCTGTCATTTAATGTTAAGATCTGGCTATATGAACATCAGTAAGTTTTTAACCATAGTATACTTTATTTCTCTACTGTAGTTGGGATATATTAACATTTATTTTTGAGTGTTACTGTGATAATCTGATGAGGTAACATATTTGAAATCCCTCGTAAATTGTGTCGCTGCATACAAATATGTAACAGGGTTACTATCATTATTATTAGAACAAGCTCGCCATCTAATGGCTATCAAACAGATAACAGGTCTAAGCCTTTTCAAGGCAGAAATGGAAAGAGCAACAGAACCTGGGGATCAAATCCATGAAAAGACTTTGTCACAATTTTGTCTCCACATGTGCATGCTCCATCACGCCAACTCTTTGCCACCCCATGTAAGTAGCCTGCCAGGCTCCTCTGTCTGTGGAATTTTCCAGACAAGAATACTGGAGTGGGTTGCTATTTCCTACTCCAGGGAATCTTTCAGACCCAAGGATCAAACCCTTGTCTCCTGCATTGGCAAGTGGATTCTTTACCACTGAGCCACCTGGGAAACCCCTAATTTGGTCTTTACTGTTTAGCTACTCAAGCACTGTATTACAAAAGAACATTTTCCACTTCTGTTGTAACTGCTGTTTCTCACAACTAAATGTCACTGAGAATTCTGTGAAAACATTAGGCAGCATCAAGTCACTACAATGTAATTTAACACTATCTCTACCACTCACTATCACTGTGGTCCTGGACTAGTAGTGGTGCTCCTCTGGGTCTCCGTTCGTTCATCCACAAAGCGAGAGTAGTGATGACTTCTAGCAAATAGCTGTTAGAATTAAATAGGATAATCCAAAATGCTTATAAATTATAGCATACAAAGCAAAATAGAAACATCTAAGTGTCTAGACTTCCAATAAATAAACATAAGTAAGTCTCAGCTTTTTGCATAAAGTCAAAGGCAAACATTTATAAGTGATGTTTGCGATTAAGTTAATAGAAAAAAGAGCCAATTTAAAACAAAAGCTTCAGTGTATTTGTTATCTTAAAATTTTATACAAACTAATTTTATTAGTCAAATGATTCATAATGATTAAACACAGAGTCTTCAGAATTAGCAAAACTGCTTTGGTTCTCCTAGGATATCTACTACCTATAATATTTTATCAACTCCTGCATTACAGGCAGATTCTTCACCATCAGAGTCACCAGGGACTGTCTCTTATACACATCTAGATGTGTATAAGAGACAGGTTTATCTCATTGAATTGACACATATATTCAACATATGTTATTTATTTTTTCTTATATTATTTTATTTAGTGCTATAATTGTATGTTTTGAAATAAATGTTATGAAATTAATTGTGGCATTCTATATTAAAATTTGAGAAATACTATACTTGCAAATGTGGTTGAAAGCTTTCACTAATAAAGACTGGAAATATCACCAAAATTGGCAAAACCAGATTCCTATTGATGCTCTGGTAATCATATCTTATCATGAATATTACAAAAATATTTGCTGTAGTTCTTAAAAATATTATATATTAGACATGTGACACAACATTCTACTCTGCTTTATTATTCCTCACAAAAAACTTATGAAGTAGACATTATTCTCATCTCTATTTTCAGATGAGAAAGGAAAGCTAAGAGAGATTAAATAATTTGTTCAAGTTTAGCCTGATTGCAGCTGAGATGTGTCTAACTCCAGAGTCCAGATTTTTAGCCACTACATAATTCCAAAACTGTCATGCTTCCTAGCTTTATATGATCAGATTGAAGATACATTAGATGCACTTCTGACCAAGACATGCCAAACTTCTTAAAAATTTACAGTTGATTCTTATAATTTTCCCTGTGTGAGTATTGTTGCATTTTATACATTACCAATCAAAGCCACTAGGGCTTTATCTCAGCTCTGCTGTGCTATTATCTATTAAAAATTAATAACAAAAATTACCTCCTTAATTAATAGGCACAGGAGGAATTCCTAACTCACTGCAGAATTTTACATTGCTTATTCATCAAACTCAAAATAACTTAACAACCACCCAATTAATTCCTAATTGATATAATTGGACCATTCTTTACCTACTTGCATCTGGACATACACCAAGAGATACTGACCCTAGGTGATTTTAGATATACTGTTCAAAAATAAATAACAAAAACACTATAAAACTTTTCCAACCAATCATCCCAATGACCATTACATAATTTTTTTCAAAGAATGATAAATAAGTGAAATATATTTCAATTAAGTAACTCAACTTCAAATTGTAAACATCAAACTCAATACAAAGGAACAGCCTGGCTTTCCCTCTGAACATAAATGATTTTCATTGTTAAGTTTCAAAGTATTTAACACAGAAAATTAGTCTTTCTCTGAAAAATTGCTATTTTAAATATGTCATGGTATTTTGGACACATGACTAATATCTGAAAAAGTCTTCATGTATTTAAATGTATTGATTTTAACACAGAAATGTACCACATGTTATAAGCAAAGTGACAATCAATTTTTGAATAATTAGTAGTAATAGAACATGTAAAATGTTACACAGATAATAAATTCAAATCAGAAAATATAGTTTCAAATATATATAATAATGATGAAACATTTAAGAGCAAACAATTAAGAGCAAAAAATAACCAATAATAGGAAAAAAGTCTTTGACAAAGAATTCAAGATTTCAAGAGAGTAAGCAAATTGTCATGGGCTCGTATTTTATTCTGGGCAACTCTGAACAGCGCTTTCCATGTAAATCTGTCACCCGTTTGGGTAGGATGATATTTTGAGACAGATATTTTTATTGTCAATTGACAAATGAGGGTAAAGGGCACAGAAAGATTGGATCACTTGCCGAAGGCAAAGATGAATTTCTAGCTTGGATGTATCTGTCTCTAAAGTGTCTGTTCTCTTTTGATATTAAATTGTGATTTCTTTAATTTGAATGAATTTTAAAATGCAATTTCCTCACAGAGAGTTATTGTGAGGATAACTTGAGCTAGCTTATACAAAGAGCATGACTTACAGGCATCTAATTTTTCTTCCTATCAACGTAGATGTCCAGCTACAAATTGCTAAAATTTATATACAATCCACTCCTAATATTAACCAAAGAAAGAATTGGAGAAACGGCATCTTAATGAATATGTTCCAAAAGAGTAACACACAACCATATTTTAGCCTCCTTTCCTTTCAAATCTAATACATTTAGTTAATCATGGCGCTGCACTGTCAAACTAGCCAGGTGCATGCTTCCCATCAGCTTCTGCCTTTTTAAAGGCAGTACTAGGAAAAGCCTCAATAGACACTGACCTTGTTTTAGTTCACTGCGCAAAAGAACAGCTACAGATTAAATGTTGCAAAACCAAAAAGCTCAAATTCTTATTCTTTATAGAACAGTATGCACTGTTTGATAGTTAACTGGTGCTTTGATTGCATCTATTTGTAGAAAGCGTATTCAGTTACACAAAGGTTACATTTTGAAAACAGTTCATTTTGGAGGATTCACAGGGAAGCATTAGTTGCTCAGACCTGTAGACTCTTTGCAGTCCCATGGACTGAAGCTCACCAGGCTCCTCTGTCCCTAAAATTTCCCAAGCAAGAATACTGGAGTGGGTTGCCATTCCCTTCTCCAAGGGATCTTCCTGACCCTTGGATCAAACCTATATCTCCTGCATTACAGGCAGATTCTTCACCATCTGAGTCACCAGGGAAGCCCCATCAGAAGTAATACTGCTTATTTTAGATATTCTATTAGGCTTTATAATTACCTTATGCCTGAGGACAATACTTGGCATCCTTTATGTTAATTATTTCCAACTTTAAAATTATCTGAGGAATATGAACTATGGGCAAGGAAGAAGATTTTACTTTTGGATTAAGCAAGCTCCTCATAAAGCTCCTAGCTTTAGTTACACTGATGTGTCAACATTTAGAATTTCTTCCACTAAGTTGGACTGTGAAGAAGGCTGAGTGCCAAAGAATTGATGCTTGTGAACTGTGGTGTTGAAGAAGACTCTTGAGAGTCCCTTGCACTGCAAGGAGATCCAACCAGTCCATTCTGAACGAGATCAACCCTGGGATTTCTTTGGAAGAAATGATGCTAAAGCTGAAACTCCAGTACTTTGGCCACCTCATGCGAAGAGTTGACTCATTGGAAAAGACTCTGATGCTGGGAGGGATTGGGGGCAGGAGGAGAAGGGGACAACAGAGGATGAGATGCCTGGATGGCATCACCGACTTGATGGATGTGAGTCTGAGTGAACTCCAGGAGTTGGTGATGGACAGGGAGACCTGGCGTGCTGCGATTCACGGGGTCGCAAAGAGTTGGACATGACTGAGAGACTGAACTGAACTGAAACTGGTAACATGATGCCACCAGCTTGTATTGAAAGGAGTTGCTAAGAAAACTGTTAGCAAATATTTTAGATTTTATGAAGACATATGAGCAAAATATCTCAGTTCTTAGTAACAAAAATTCTTTTATTTTAAAAAATGCATTGATTGATTGACAAAATGATTATACTCAGTGTGCTTGTTGCATAGTCGTGTCTTACTCTTTGTGATCCCATGGACCTGTGACTTCACTGTATTTTTCATGTCCTTCTTTAATTATTACCTTATTTTTCTTGAATGATTATTTTGTAAGATGTTTAAATTAATAGAAAAATTCAGTTCAGTTCAGTTCAGTAGCTCAGTCGTGTCCTACTCTTTGCGACCCCATGAATTGCAGCACGCCAGGCCTCCCTGTCCGTCACCAACTCCCAGAGTTCACTCAGACTCACGTCCATCGAGTAGGTGATGCCATCCAGCTATCTCATCCTCTGTCGTCCCCTTCTCCTCCTGCCCCCAATCCCTTCCAGCATCAGAGTCTTTTCCAATGAGTCAACTCTTCGCATGAGGTGGCCAAAGTACTGGAGTTTCAGCTTTAGCATCATTCCTTCCAAAGAACACCCAGGGCTGATCTCCTTTAGAATGGACTGGTTGGATCTGCTTGCAGTCCAAGGGATTCTCAAGAGTCTTCTCCAACACCACAGTTCAAAAGCATCAATTCTTCAGCGCTCAGCTTTCTTCACAGTCCAACTCTCACGTCCGTACATGACTACTGGAAAAACTGTAGCCTTGACTAGACAGACCTTTGTTGGCAAAGTAATGTTTTTGCTTTTGAATATTCTATCTAGGCTGGTCATAACTTCTCTTCCAAGGAGTAAGCATCTTTTAATTTCAGGGCTGCAATCACCATCTGCAGTGATTTTGGAGCCCCCCAAAATAAAGTCTGACACTGTTTCCACTGTTTGCCCATCTATTTCCCATGAAGTGATGGGACCAGATGCCATGATCTTCGTTTTCTGAATGTTGAGCTTTAAGCCAACTTTTTCACTCTCCTCTTTCACTCATATATTTATTTATTCAAAGGATTTGTGGAACTTTATTCAGACTGTTCACTGCTCTGCTGAAAAATAAACTTTTGAAAAATTGCAAACTTTTAATTAATTTTTAGATTAAAATACAGACAAGGATGAAATTTAAAAGTACATTAAAAGATGTCCATAATTAATATTGTTCAGTCACTAACTCATGTCCATCTTTTTGGACCCTATAGACTGCAGCACACCAAGCTTCTCTGTCCTTCAGTACATTTCGAAGTTTGCTCAAACTCATACCCAGTAAGTCAGTAAGGGCATCGAACCATCTCATGCTCTGCTGTTCCCTCTTCTCTTGCCCTCAATCTTTCTCATCATCAGGGTTCTTTTCAATGTGTCAGCTCTTTGCATCAAGTGGCCAGAGTATTGGAGCTTCAGCTTCAGCATCAGTCCTTCCAATGAATATTCAGTGTTGGTTTCCTATAGGATTGACCCCTTGCTGTTCAGGGGATTCTTCTCTAGCACCACAGTTTGAAAGCATCAATTCTTCGGCACTCAGCTTTTTAATGGTCCAACTTTCACATCTGTACATGACTACTGGAAAACCATAGATTTGACTATATGGACCTTTGTCAGCCAAGTGATGTCTCTGTTTGAATACACTGTCTAGGTTTGTCAGAACTTTTCTTCCAAGAAGCAAGCGTTTTTTCATTTTATGGCTGCAGTCACCATCCACAGAGTTTTATGGAGCCCAAGAAAATAAAATCTGTCCCTTTTTCCACTTTTCCCCCATCTATTCTGCATGAAATGATGGAAACAGATGCCATGACCCTTATTTTTTGAACACTGAGTTTTATTCCAGCTTTTTCACTCCTCTTTCACAATAATTATTATGACTACAATAATAGCCATCTTTACCAAGCATAAGTCATAAGCACAAAATGCAATAACTTGATGAAACAGAAATACAAATTCAAATGTATAAGTATATGAGCATTTATATGACATAAATTTGGAATCATATGATTCAAATTGTCATTCTCTCCTTTGTTTTTGCTATTCTGATATTTCACTTGGTTGGCTAATATACTTTAAATATACTGCTTATACTATAAGTAATATATCTACCAATAAAAATATTAAGTGAATATTATAATATGTACATTTATTATAAATTTTCCTGGCCTTTAGAATATCTCTTTGCATGTTAAATTACTTAGTATGAAAT
>SJYT01038748.1:26247-42007 GCA_006410635.1 Cephalophus harveyi | reverse complement strand
TCTAATGAGATGGATGAAACTGGAACCTATTATACAGAGTGAAGTAAGCCAGAAAGAAAAACACCAATACAGTATACCGACACATATATATGGAATTTAGAAAGATGGCAATGATGACCCTGTATGCGAGACAGCAAAAGAGACACAGATGTATGGAACGGACTTTTGGACTCTGTGGGAGAGGGAGAGGGTGGGATGATTTGGGAGAATGGCATTGAAACATGTATACTATCATGTAAGAACGAAGCACCAGCCTATGTTTGATACAGGATATAGGATGCTTGGGGCTGGTGCACGGGGATGATCCAGAGAGAGGATATGGGGTGGGATGTGGGAGGGGGATTCAGGATTGGGATCTCGTATACACCCGTGGTGGATCCATGTCAATGTATGGCAAAACCAATATGGTATTGTAAAGTAAAATAAAGTAAAAATAAAATTTTTTAAAAAATGAATGTTTTGTTCTAATAAAGTTTATTTAAAACCTCTAATGATTTTCAGTAATGTAAGTAGTAGAATTTAATGGTATCATCATTTTAATTTTCAGACTTTTTGCATTTTATCATGATCAAATATCAATAATGAGCTTCTTATAGTCTGAGATCTTTAATTATATTGCTTTAAAAAGAAAACAAATTAAATAAAACCAATTCAACCAAAAATTTTTTATGAGCTAAAGTACACAAACAAGTATTTGTGTCTTTTTTCAAACCCCATAATGTGGCATGTGAAATAAAATAGGTTTTCAAAAGGTATTGTATTGAGTAATATTTTTAAAAAAACAAGTCATTTTAAGGACTATCTCACTCATTAAAACTGCTCTTCTGATATGCAAATTAAACATTATTTATGTTCTGAACAATTTGGTTAACTCTGCAGATTCATAAGGTACTCTTGTTCTGGCCTCAACCAAGTTATCTACACCTTAAAGCAGATTCAGGAGATTCATCATATTTGTTTTATCATTTTTATAATTAAACTAATGAAATACACTGCACTCATTATTTTATAAGAGATAAAATTTATAAATGTTCATTTTTGCCCCCAAGCAAATAAATTAAGCTGCTGCTGCTGCTGCTGCTGCTAAGTTGCTTCAGTTGTGTCCAACTCTGTGCGACCCCATAGACGGCAGCCCAGCAGGCTCCCCCGTCCCTGGGATTCTCCAGGCAAGAACACTGGAGTGGGTTGCCATTTCCTTCTCTGTGAAAGTGAAGATGCTCAGTCATGCTCTTCTATATTTTTAAGGCACACTTTGCTCTTTATCATGGTTGCCTAACAAACACAGCTCAGATTGCTATGTTGCCTAATATTCAGTTTATTCAAATTGGTTTTACTTTTATTGTGAAAAATCTTTAAAAACACAAAAATAGAGAAAACATTACAATTAGTCAATGAAACTTTTACCCCAAACTTTGATAATTTTCAATAATTTACCAACACTGTTTCCATCTATTCCCTCCTCCATATTTGTTAGTAAAGTAAATCTCAGATACCATATCATTTCAAACATGTTTTGAGTTTTCCTCAAAAACAAAATTAAAGAAAAATACTCAACATCCAAAAAATAAAAATAATTCTGTGACAATTATTCCCTCCCTATTCAAACTTCTCTGATAAACTCATAAATATATATATTACAGTATTTTATGTTTTGCAAAAAAGGTGTCACATTGCATTTGCCATTTTAATCTATAATACCCTTCTATTTATCATGTCATTTACTTGTTGAAAAATCCAGACCATATGTCCTGTAGAATTCCCCATATTCTATATTTATTTATTGGCAATCCCATCATTTTACATTCCCTCTATCCTCATCCCAATACTTCCTGTAAAATTATGGTTTAATTAAGAGACTTAAACAGATTTAGTACTTGTGGGCAGGAGTGGTGTTGCTGTGTAGTTCTCTAATCATTTCATTAAGAGACACAAAATGTCTACTTATTACACTTGAACTAAAGCTAGAGGTCAATGACGTTAGGTACTTTCTATCGATTTAATTACTGAAAAGTCCACCACTAATAATATATTTTTACAATCATGCTATGGCATATATAGAGACCATAATGATTCCCTTTAATGACTGGTCAGTGTACCACTGTATGTTCAACAGATATCCTACTGAAGGACATCTGAGGTGTTTCCAATATTTTGCAATGAGTAGCTATTTGCATATATTATTTTGTAAACTTCCAGTGTTTTACAATTAAATTTATAAATGTTCGATAGTTGATCTAAAGGTAAATGTGTGTGTAGTTTTGGCAGATGTTGACAAAGAAGTGTACATTGGCACCATGTGTAATTCTTTAAAATAAATACATATGAATGGCAAAATTATATAAGGTATCTGCATAAAAGTAAAAAAATATATATATTTTTAACATATCTGTCAAATCAAATCCAGGAATAATGCCCCAAAAAATGGTTATCCAAAATTTACTGGCATTTAAGTTTAAAAAAAATTAGCTTATTTTTGATATTAACCTAAAATACTAACACCACACACAAAAACAAACTCAAAATGGATTAGAGACTTAAATGTAAGGCCAGAAACTATAAAGCTCTTAGAGGAAAACATAGTCAGTACACTCTTTGATATAAATCATAGTAAGATGCTCTTTGACCCACCTCCAAGAGTAATGGAAATCAAAAGAAACAAATAGGACTTAATGAAACTTAAAACCTTGGGCACAGCAAAGGTAAGATTAAGAGACAACGTGCAGAAGAAAAGAAAATAATTGTCAATGAAACAACTGACAAAGGATTAATATCCAACATATATAAACAGTTCATATAGCTCAATATCAGAAAAACAAACAGCCCAATAGAAAATGGGCAGAGGACCTAAACAGCTATTTCTCCAAAAAGACATACAGATGGCTAATAAACACATGAAAAGATGCCCAATTATTAGAGAAATGCAAATTAAAACTACAACAAGGTGTCATTTCACAAATCAGTCAGGATGGCCATCATCAAAAAATCTACAAAGAGTAAATGCTAGAGAGGATTTGGAGAAAAGGGAACCCTCTTGCACTGTTGAGGAGAATGTAAATAAACTGATACAGCCATTATGGAGAACAGTATGGAAATTCCTTTAAAAACGAGAAATAAAACTACCACCTGACCCAGCAATCCCACCTCTGGCCATATACCCTGAGAAAACCATAACTGAAAAAGTCACATGTACAACAATGTTCATAGCAGCACTATTTACAATAGCTAGGACATGGAAGCAACTTAGATGTCCATGGATTAAGAAGCTTATATACCACAAATGGAATATTACTCAACCATATAAAGAACAAATTTGAGTCAGTTCTAGTGAGGTTGATGAACCTAGAGTCTGTTATACGGAATGAAGTAAGTCAGAAAGATTAAAAAAATATTGTATACTAATGCATATATACAGAATCTAGAAAAATGGTATTGATGAACCTATTTGCAGGGAAGGAATGGAGACACAGATAAAGAGAACAGACTTATGGGCACAGTGGGGAAGGAGAGGGTGGGATGAATGGAGGAAGTATCATAGACATATACACATTCAGTTCAGTTCAGTTCAGTTCAGCCGCTCAGTCAGGTCTGACTCTTTGCGACCCTATGGACCACAGCATGCCAGGCCGTCCTGTCCATAACCAACTCCCGGAGTTTACCCAAATTCATGTCCATCGAGTCAGTGATGCCATCCAACCATCTCATCCTCTGTCGTCCCCTTCTCCCCCTGCCCTCAATCTTTCCCAGCATCAGTGTCTTTTCAAATGAGTCAGTTCTTCACATCAAGTGGCCAGAGTATTGGAGTTTCAGCTTCAAAATCAGTCCTTCCAATGAACACTCAAGACTGATCTCCTTTAGGATGGACTGGATGGCCCTCCTCGCAGTTCAAGGGACTCTCAAAAGTCTTCTCCAACACCACAGTTCAAAAGCATCAATTCTGCTCTCAGCTTTCTTTATAGTCCAACTCTCACAAACATACATGACTACTGGAGAAACCATAGCCTTGACTAAATGGACCTTTGTTGGCAAAGTAATGTCTCTGCTTTTTAATATGCTGTCTAGGTTGGTCATAACTTTCCTTCCAAGGAGTAGGTACATTATCATATGTTAAATAACTGGTGAGAAGTTGTTATATAACACACCAAGACAGTCTGGCACTCTGTGATGATCTAGATGGGAAGGCTCAAGAAGGAGGTAATATATGTCTAATTATGGCTGATTTGCATTGTTGAATGGCAGAAACCATCACAACATTGTAAAGCAATGTTCTTCCAATTAAAAAGTAAATTAAAAATATTAAAAATTAAAGGTAAATTAAAACATTGTTTTGACAACTGTTTTTATATATAACATACTGCATGAACAAAAATCCATGATAAAATATTATACCTGTAAACAACCTTAGAGATTATGTCTAACTCATAAAATTTAAAAACATAGACAATAAATCACAAGAGTGGATTTTCTCAAATGTATGCAGTAGGACTCAATATTTTAAAATTCTACTTTAATGTTACTTCTGCTTTCACTTGAAAATGACTATATTCAAAGTATTTTTAGCATTAAAACAAAGTAAAACCTTGCCATTGTAGTCAAATATTTAAATTTGACTGAACAATTAATCCCTGTATCCTACTTCAAAAGCAATAATTTTGTTATTGAAAATATTATACTTTAACACCTTAATACAAATATAAATACAAACATATATAATGGGCTCCCTTCTTAATTTATTTAGCAAGAATTTGTTTATCGCACACTATATCTCTGTGTAATATGTTTATGAGTGCGTGTTTTTGGTTTCTAGTGGTATTTATTACTTTTGAGGTCAATCCTACTGCATTATCTAGCACAGTTATTAATGAGATGGCTAAGATTTGAAAGAGTAAACTTAAATCCACAAAACTTTCATTTGCTGATATCAAATAAGTGAAAGATAGGATTATATTATTGTTCCCCTCTTAAAAAAAAGAAGATATTAACTTTTTCATTAAGTGTTTCATCAGAATTTCCCCCATGGAAACAGCTTTCTTTCATTTTTTTTCTTATTTAATAATCATCTTCCAACAAAACTTACTTTCATAATAGGTTATAAGATCAGCAGAATAATGTATCCAGGTTATCTACCATTCATCCTGCACACGGGATAGACAAACTGGGAACTGAAATGACTGAATGCAGCCTAAAACAATATTCAGCTGATCAAATGCAAGCTAAATCACTAAGACATGAGTTGTAAGAAACTGTGCATTTCCTAAATACTTACCTGAAGGATGAAGATTCTGTTCCTCTAAAAATTCCAAATCAAGCATTAGATCATCTTCATCCAGTTCACAAGAGCCCAAATTATTCAAAACATCCTGAAAAAAAAGCAAAATCAATAGTTAGAAAGTAAAACACTGAGAAACTAAGGCAAATACCCACATTTAGATGTCATGAAGTAAAAAAGAACTCAAACTTCACAAAGAAATGCTTTAACTGAACCCCAGAAATTATTTTATCTTACAAGCTTTAACATTATTAGCATAAAAATTTCAATAATTATAAAAATTTTAACTCATTAAAAATGCACAAAGAGGTTTTTCAAATGTATAGAGGAGTGTGAAGTAAACCTTTAGATATTGATCATACCAATCTGAGTAATAGTCTTCTAACACATTTAATGAATTATTTCTCAAACAGTTTTATTAAACAGTGCTAACTCTGAAATGTGTATTCTTGAAAGGGGGGATCCAGTTACTGTTTCTCAATCATTTGCTTTGGATTAGGAGGGATTAACAGTAGAAATTAATATCAATTAAGTTAAAAATTAATTATTGAATTTTATGTCATAAATATCAGGGCTAGATCATGTTACTTTTTCATTTCTTTTTCAAGAGGGCAAATAGTATAGTAAACTAGAAGGAGATATTGAGAAATCTTGAGGGAAATCAGTGATGGGCAGAGGTAGAAACTCTTGAAGGAGGACTACATTCCTGATCTGTGTATTTGTATATCATTCATAGAGACCAGGTTAAAAAACAACTTCCCTGATAGCTCAGACAGTAGAGAATCTGCCTACAATGCATATGAGACCCAAGTTTGATCCTCTGTTCAGGAAGATTCCTTGGAGAAGGGGATGGCTACCCACTCCAGTATTCTTGCCTGGAGAATTCCACTGACAGAGAAGCCTCGGGAGCTGCAATCCATGGGGATGTGAAGAGTCGAACATAACTGAGCAACTCACAAACACACACACACACACACATACATACATGTTAAGAAGAGTGAGAAATTACTCATAGAGATTAGGATTAAAATAACAAAAGTAACAACAACAAAAAAAGAACATCAAGAAAGAAGTACCACCTAAATGTTAACTATAATACCATAATATTCCAGATTATCTTTTCCATTGATTTGAATATTACCATTATTTATATTTAAAGAAGTATAATATTTGTTAAAGCAAGCCTAACAATGTTGTCAAATGGATACAAACACTTTAGTTCTTGGAATAAAATCAGAGATATTGCAGCTTTTAAATATACCACTCTCACTTGAAAGGAAAGTTATGACCAACCTAGATAGCATATTAAAAAGCAGAGATATTACCTTGCCAACAAAGGTCCATCTAGTCAAGGCTATGGTTTTTCCAGTAGTCATGTACGGATGTGAGAGTTGGACTGTGAAGAAAGCTGAGCACTGAAGAACTGATGCTTTTGAACTGTGGTGTTGGAGAAGACTCTTGAGAGTCCCTTGGACTGCAAGGAGATCCAACTAGTCCATCCTAAAGGAGACCAGTCTTGGGTGTTCATTGGAAGGACTGATGCTGAGGCTGAAAGCTCCAGTACTTTGGCCACCTCATGCAAAGAGTTGACTCATTGGAAAAGACCCTGATGCTGGGAGGAAATGGGAGCAGGAGGAAAAAGGGACGACAGAGGATGAGATGGCTGGATGGCATCACCAACTCAATGGACATGAGTCTGGGTGAACTCCAGGAGTTGGTGATGGACAGGGAGGCCTGGTGTGCTGTGATTCTTGGAGTCGCAGAGAGTTGGACACGACTGAGCGACTGAACTGAACTGAACTGAATACTGTAAAAAAAATGAATTAAATATTATTGAACTTTAGAAACACATGTTATCTGTGAATAGAGCACAGTAGTTTCAAAGGTGATAAATATAACCAAATATATGTGCTTCTTTATATAAAGTTATAAGGAACTATTACTATATTGGATTCAATTGTATAACACTGTGTCTGTATTAATTACAAGAGATCTAATAGTTTATAAATAAAATCAACTGGTTCTTGGATACTCTATAATATCATGTGGCAAGGATAGCCCACTGAAAATAAGTTGCTTATTTATATAGCATCAAAGATATTATGGTTTTCCTTGGAGACGAACAGAGATCATTCTGTCGTTTTTGAGATTGCATCCAAGTACTGCATTTCGGACTCTTTTGTTGACCATGATGGCTACTCCATTTCTTCTGAGGGATTCCTGCCCACAGTAGTAGATATAATGGTCATCTGAGTTAAATTCACCCATTCCAGTCCATTTTAGTTCGCTGATTCCTAGAATGTCGACGTTCACCCTTGTCATCTCTTGTTTGACCACTTCCAATTTGCCTTGATTCATGGACCTGACATTCCAGGTTCCTATGCAGTATTGCTCTTTACAGCATTATTTCGTCTAAGGGATTCCTGCCTGCAGTAGTAAATATAATGGTCATCTGAGTTAAATTCACCCATTCCAGTCCATTTTAGTTCGCTGATTCCTAGAATGTCGACGTTCACTCTTGTCATCTCTTGTTTGACCACTTCCAATTTGCCTTGATTCATGGCCTGACATTCCCGGTTCCTATGCAATATTGCTCTTTACAGCATTGGACCTTGCTTCTATCACCAGTCACATCCACAACTGGGTGTTGTTTTTGCTTTGGCTCTGTCTCTTCATTATTTCTGGAGTTATTTCTCCACTGATCTCCAGTAGCATATTGGGCACCTAATGACCTGGGAGTTCCCCTTTCAGTATCCTATCTTTTTGCCTTTGCATACTGTTCATGGGGTTGTCAAGGCAAGAATACTGAAGTGGTTTGCCTTTCCCTTCTCCAGTGGACCACATTCTGCCAGACCTCTCCACCATGACCCGTCCATCTTGGGTAGCCCTACAAGGCATGGCTCATAGTTTCCATTGAGTTAGACAAGACTGTGGACCATGTGATCAGATTGGTTAGTTTTCTGTGATTGTGGTTTTCAGTCTGTCTACCCTCTGAGGGAGAAGGATAAAAGGCTTTGGAAGCTTCCTGATGGGAGAGACTGACTGAGGGGGTAACTGGGTCTTGTTCTGATGGGCAGGGCCATGCTCAGTAAATCTTTAATCCAATTTTCTGTTGATGTGTGGAGTTGTGTTTCCTCCCTGCTATTGAAGGCAATGGCACCCCACTCCAGTACTCTTGCCTGGAAAATCCCGTGGACGGAGGAGCCTGGTGGGCTACAGTCCATGGGGTCACACAGAGTTGGACACGACTGAGCAACGTCACTTTCACTTTTCACTTTCATGCATTAGAGAAGGAAATGGCAACCCACTCCAGTGTTCTTGCCTGGAGAATCCCAGGGACGGGGGAGCCTGGTGGGCTGCCGTCTATGGGGTTGCACAGAGTCGGACATGACTGAAGTAACTTAGCAGCAGCAGCAGCAGCAACAAACTATGGTTTGAGAATGGGGAAGAGAATGACATTATCAAAATTTTATTTTAGAAAAATCATTTTGACTTACCATATGATCCAGCAATCTCACTCCTGGGCATATATTTGGACAAAACTATGGTTTGAAAGAGGATGAGATGGTTAGAGAGCACCACCAATTCAATGGACATGAATTTGATCAAACGCCAGGAGCCAAGAAGAACAGTGAAGCCCGGCATGCTGCAGTTCATGGTTTTCCAAAGAGACACAACTTAGCAACCTAACAACGACAGTAAATTATTTGAAAATATCCATGTATCTCATGTTCACAGCAGCACTATTTATAATACCCGAGACATGGAAACAACCTACATGCCCACTGACAGCTTAATGAATAAAGAAGATGCGGTACATATATACAATAGAATACTACTCAGCCATGAAAAAGAATGGAATAATGCTGTTTACAGCCACGTGGGAAAAGGGGAGTTAAAAATTTGGCTTAAAACTCAACATTGAAAAAATTAAGATAATGGCATCCGGTCCATAATTTCATGGCAAATAGATGGGAAAACAATGGAAACAGTGACAGACTTTATTTTCTTGGGCTCCAAAATCACTGCAGATGGTGACTGCAGTCATGAAATAAAAGACTCTTGCTCTTTAGAAGAAAAGTTGTGACCAACCTAGACAGCATATTAAAAAGCAGAAACATTAGTTTGCCAACAAAGGTCTGTCTAGTCAAAGGTATGGTTTTTCCAGTAGTCATGTATGGATATAAGAGTTGGACCATGAGCACCAAAGGATTGATGCTTTTGAACTGTGGTGTTGGAGAAGACTCTTGAGAGTCCCTTGGACTGCAAGGAAATCCAACCAATCAATCTTAAAGGAAATCAGTCCTGAATATTCATTGGAAAGACTGACGCTGAAGCTGAAACTCCAATACTTTGGCCACCTAATGCGAAAAACTGACTCCTTGGAAAAGACCCTGATGCTGGAAAAGATTGAAGGCAGGAGAAGGGGACAACAGAGGATGAGATGGTTGGATGGCATCACCAACTTGATGGACATGAGTTTGAGTATGCTCTGAGAGGTGGTGATGGACATGGAGGCCTGGTGTGCTGCAGTCCATCGGGTTACACAGAGTCAGATACCACTGAGAGGCTGAACTGTACTGACAGCAACATGGACAGGCCTAGAGATTAGCATACTAAGTGAAGTCAAACACAGAAAGACAGATACTATATGATATCACTTACATGTGGAATCTAAAATATGACACAAATAAACTTACAAAATGCAAACAGACTTATAACCATAGAGAATAAACTTATGGTTGCCAGTGGGAAAGGGTTTAAGGAAGAGATGGAGTGAGAGTTTGGGATTAGCAATTGCAAACCATTATATATATGTATAACTGAATCGCTTTGCTGTATGCCAGAAATTAACACAACATTATAAATCAACTGCACTTCAATAAAACAAAATTTCTATAAAGAAAAAAAGAAAACTCACTTTGGAAGCAGTGTGAGAGCAGAAGGGAAGAAAATAAGACTGAATGCAATATGATTGGGTGGACAACATTGCTGTAGTCAAAGCAAGGAATGACAAACGCTCCCACCATGATGAGAACATGAAGAGTTTGGATCCATCAACATTTTAGGAGTAGAGTCTACAGATAGCCAGACACTGTTAGTGAAGGAAATGAAAGATGCTTTGCTACACACCTCCCACCTGATTTGGACCACCAGGTGAACAATGATGCCATACATTTAATTAGGGAAGTGAGAAGAGATAGCAGGTTCCAAGAGAAAGAAAATGAGCTCAGTGTTGGAACTGTTGAGTCTGATGTGCTTTGTGATATCTACATATTGAACATATTTCAGCTAAGAATTCTAAACATATCTCAGAGTTCCTAGAACTCAGTGGAACTCTGATGTGCCATGTTAGGTTAGAAACTCCATTTGCTTTTATGAAAAGTATTTGTAGTCTAGTAAAATAAATGATAGTAACTATGTGTTCAGTGCTTCCTGATAATTATCAGGCTAAGCACTTCACATACATTCTGCTCTGTAGTCCTCCTAGCAGATTAGCCCTCTTAGCAAATTTATGTTCATATCTTATACTTGCATGACTCATAAGGAAGGGAAGGCTTAGAAAGGCTATTTAAACTGTCCTCAAACAGTTCATGGTGTACTTAGGTTTCAATAAGCCCATGCTCTTAATGACTGTACAAAATTTGAGCACTATATTTTAAAGGTCCTCTTAGAAAGATGAAGTACAGCCATTTCCCTAACATACCAGTACAGATGGCCTCTAATGGGCCCATAAGTCAAAATAATTCTGAGGACAAGCCCCTTGTCTTCAGAAAATATAGGAAAACAAGGGAATAATAATTATAAGATGAATCCAATATCTGAATCCAGGTCAGAAGACAATCACTTTTCTCTAAGTCCTCTTGTTTAGCCATATTTTCTACTTTAAACTATCTGATTTGATCTGATCATCTTGCCTGGCTGATTTCACATCCAAATCCAACATTTTTTCCTTCACTGAATTGTGGACTCATGGAAACTAATGACTCAGCAAGTCAGCTCTTGCGCAAGAAAACTGATACATGAACAGTAGCCCTAGGTCTACATTTTATGAGTTGTATGATCTTAAGTAAGTCAATTAATCTCTCTGAGCATCAGTTGTCTCATAATTGAATGAAAATAATATATCCACGATATCTCACTCAGCAGAATCTACTTAGAAAATGTATATATTAAAATACCTTGAAAGCTATGAAGCACTATAGAATTTTAGAAAGCACTAAAAACTTTGTTTCTTCCTCTATATTGTCTTGGTGACCTTCTGTATATAGTTTTCAAGGACAGATACAAGACTCAAAATTATCTGGTGCAATTCATTCCCTAAATTTTGTTTTTCCTTGAAAAGGCTCTGATAAATTGCCTATACTTTACAAAACAAAGAAAATACTATTTTCTTTTATCTACTAAATTGCATAGCTTCCATCTTTCAAAGTATTGCTCAAAATCCAGTTATCAGTCTGTCTTCTAAGTTAACTTTCTTGCATAAAAATGAATCTGATACAATATCCCATAAAACACACACTGCCATATTTCTCTATATACTTGATTACTATTTTGGCAATAAAATGCAATGTAAAGCACTTAAACTCTTTAGTTAGAGACCTGGATTCAGGTAATAGCTCCATTTATTAGTGATGTAATTTTGGTCAAATGGTATTACTCTGAGCCTCCATTCCTTTGTCTGTAAAATGGAGCTAAATAATGACACTTATAATATCCTGAATATGATATATAACTTAAAACAATTACGGTACCTTCCATAAATGAAGTGAAGTGAAGTGAAAGTCACTCAGTCATGTCCGACTCTTTGCCACCCCCTGGACTATACAGTCGGAGAAGGCAATGGCAAGCCACTCCAGTACTCTTGCCTGGAGAATCCCGTGGATGGAGGAGCCTGGTAGGCTGCAGTCCATGGGGTCGCTAGGAGTCGGTCGCGAGTGAGCGACTTCACTTTCGCTTTTCGCTTTCACACAATGGAGAAGGAAATGGCAACCCACTCCAGTGTTCTTGCCTGGAGAATCCCAGGGACGGGGGAGCCTGTTGGGCTGCCGTCTATGGGGTCGCACAGAGTCGGACACGACTGAAGCGACTTAGCAGCAGCAGCAGCAGGACTATACAGTCCATGGAATTTTCCAGGCCAAAATACTGGAGTATGTAGCCTTTCCCTTCTCCAGTGGATCTTCCCAACCCAGGGATTGAACCCAGGTCTCCCACATTGCAGGTGGATTCTTTACCAACTGAGTCACAAGAGGGGCCCACCTTCCATAAATGAGAGTTCAATTAACATCAGAAAGCATTTTTCATCTATAATAGAAAGTATAATTCATTAATATTATTGATGTTACCAAGTCCCAGCTTCTATTGCTCACCACATGGCAGGATAATAAATTGAGAGACAAAGTGTTGGGGCAAGAAATAGTGACTTTATTTTGAGAGCCAGCAGACTGAGAAGATGGAAGAATAGAGTCCCAAAGAAGCATCTTTCTTGGGTTTGAATTCAGGCTTTTATACTAAAAAGGGAAGGAATGTGGCTAGTTGTTGCAAACTTCTTGGTGTCAGAATCTTTCGTTCTTGCCTATGTTCATGTAGGTCTGGTTACAATGTTCCTATAAACCTCCAACAAGGCAAATGCTGTTCTCTCCAAATGAATGGAAAAGTGGTATACCTTTAAAGATCAGAGCCTTGAGAATGGGCTATTGTGTATATTTCAGGCAACAAGCAACCTTCCTTTATAAAAGTGCAGAGACAGCATGACTAAGCAGAGACAACAGATCACAAAGATCAGAGCTAAAGGAATAGTTCCAATATGGAGTCAGGTTTTATTTTTTCCTCTGTTATGCATGTAATATCGTCACTGGCCTGCACTATACAGCAAAATGCTAGCACAACCACATGTTTCTGTTTTCTTAATCTTTTCTTCTTCCTCACATCACCTTTATATTCTATGATCCTCATATCACTCCCAATGATAATGTCTTGTTGTTGTATCTATTTTTCTGTTAATAAATGAGTTTCCAACCCTAAAAGTAGGAAGCATTTTGTAATCAATTCAGATTATTTTTTACAATGAAACTCACCAGAAAGAACAATTGCACATCATACATCCATTAATACACAGATACCATTTCTGTTGGGCTTTCCCAACATTTCTGAAACAGCTGGGAATAATCTCTACATCTTAAAATTTTTAGTTGATGTCCTTACGTTCTTCCAATTTGCATGACCAGATCATGTTTCCTTATGTTCTTATAATTTGTAGTAGCAACATTTGGTGAATGTTTTAGAAGCTTTACTAAATTTTATGGAATTGTGTCCTTGTAATTATGCAGTTATATTTCTGCAATCATTATATAATGTGATCTTTTAAGCTTCATTTTTCCATAGTCTTAACTTTTTCTTTAATCACGTGGTCTACTTTGCTACCATTTTCTCCCCAAGATTTTGCATGCACAGAAATGTTATTTGGCCACCATATTAATAGTGGATCTGCTTCTCAGGATTGGAGCCACTTCTTCCAGTCTCATAAGAACTAATCTATAAACTGGAATAATGATTTACTAATTTCCCAGGAAAATATAACTACCACATTGATCAGGATGCTGGCATTCACATGATCATCACATTCTCTGACACACACGATACATAGGAAAGAGACAATCAGATGCCATGGAAGAATTATTTTCATAGGTAATGAGCAAACATGCAGTTTCATGAACAGAACATTATTTCTGTCCGAAGAATTACATGAGCAGCACCGGCGCTGGTCCAACAAGCAAGGGATCAGAAAAATGGGAGTTAGAGAAATCACAGCATTAATAAGACTGGAGGAAAGGTTTTATCAATGGTACTTGAGTTTCTGAGTCTGCTGACTGAGGTTTCCTCTTCCACAGTCAGTGCTATAATGAACCCAGCTAAAGAATTTTCTCTCTCCTTCTTTCCTGCAGGCTGATTCACTTCAGTCACGTCCAACTCTTTGCAAACCTACAGACTGTAGGCCACCAGGCTCCTCTCTCCTTGGAATTCTCCAGGCAAGAATACTGGAATGGTTTGCCATGCCCTCCTTCAGGGTATCTTCCCAATGCAGGGATCGAACCAGCATCTCTTAGGTCTCCTGCACTGGCCAGCAGGCTGTTTACCACTAGCAACACTTGGGAATCCTTTCTTTAGTTGATGAATATATTCTTTCTTTAATTGTATTAAAATATTCAATGCAGGTTATAATTATCTACAATGTAGTTTTGCACTTGTCTACTCTGGTTTGACACTTACTGATTTTACTTTTTAACTCCATAAATAGTCTTACTTCCTTCATGTGAATTCCTGGGCTAAAATCCCATTCTAATTTTGGTAAAATTTCCAAACCAATAAGAGTTAAAGCTAAGAATATTAGCCATTTCACAGGAATTTTTTTCTTAAGGAAAAAACTACTCACACACACACTAACACACAGGAATGTTTTGGCACATAAACAATAGCTTGAAAACTAAACTGTAAAAAGGAATTAACTTTGATCTGGGGCAGTTGCTCAGTCACGTCCAGCTCTTTGCAATCATATGGACTGTAGCCCACCAGGCTCCTCTGTCCGTGGTATTTTCCAGGCCAGAATACTGGAGTGGGTAGCCATTTCTTTCTCCAGGGGATCTTCCAGACCAAGGGATCTAACCAACATCTCCTGCATTGGCAGGCAGGTTCTTTACCACTGAGTCACCTGTGTTTCTCCAAATACATTCTGGCCTTCTTCTCTCACTGATTCATTCTACTCCTGCAGAAGTGGCCTGACTTATTTGATTGATAATTTTTGAAAGAATGACCACCTAGGCTTACTCAGTACAGCTTTATCATTCATCCTTTTGAGAGCAAGCTCACCTCCATGTCTAAACCGTTGGTCCAGTTATCTAGAATGTGGGGTGGGAAACTGAAAGTGTTAGTCGCTCAGTCATGTCCGACTCTTTGTGAACCTGTAGACAATAGCCTTGTCTTGTAGACAAGACCTTTTAGAACTAACACCCAAAAAAGATGTCCTTTCCATTATAGGGGACTGGAATGTTAAAGTAGGAAGCCAAGAAACACCTGGAGTAACAGGAAAATTTGGCCTTGGAATGCGGAATGAAGCAGGGCAAAGACTAATAGAGTTTTGCCAAGAAAATGCACTGGTCATAGCAAACACCCTCTTCCAACAACACAAGAGAAGACTCTACACATGGACATCACCAGATGGTCAACACCGAAATCAGATTGATTGTATTCTTTGCAGCCAAAGATGGAGAAGCTCTATACAGTCAGCAAACACAAGACCAGGAGCTGACTGTGGCTCAGATCATGAACTCCTCATTACCAAATTCAGACTTAAATTGAAGAAAGTAGGGAAAACCGCTAGACCATTCAGGTATGACCTAAATCAAATCCCTTATGATTATACAGTGGAAGTGAGGAATAGATTTAAGGGCCTAGATCTGATAGATAGAGTGCCTGATGAACTATGGAATGAGGTTC
>SJYT01038748.1:0-24743 GCA_006410635.1 Cephalophus harveyi | reverse complement strand
GACCGAGGATGAGATGGCTGGATGGCATCATGGGTTCGATGGACGTGAGTCTGAGTGAACCCCGAGAGATGGTGATGGACAGGGAGGCCTGGCGTGCTGCGATTCATGGGGTTGCAAAGAGTCGGACATGACTGAGCGACTGAACTGAACTGAGACTGTAGCCTGCCAGACTCCTCTGTCCATAGAATTCTCCAGGCAAGAATCCTGGAGTGGGTTGTCATTTCCTACTCCTGGGGATCTTCCACTCCCAGGGACAGAATCCAGGTCTCCGGCACTGCAGGCAGATTCTTTACCATCTGAGCCACCAGGGGAGCCCTTTCCTAATTCTGTGGTTTGGTATTATAGAGCCCACTTTATTAACAGATTCTGAGTCCTACCCTCAAATTTGGCTGCGATGGATGTGTTGCTTTATCCTTATTTACCTCTCATTTTTCAACTCACTCACCAGTAGGGTGGGAGATTGGTACACAGTTTGCTAGCCTAGTCCCTTGAAAATTCCACATCTAGTGCCTGCTAAATTATTAGGAGTCTTAATCCACAAGTTTATGAACTTCAGGTGACTTAGCAGCAACCTTAGGATCAACAATTTACTCTTTAGCCTATTGAAGACACGAGATTATTTGTTTAGAAGTGTTTTATGGTCCAGTGCACACATTTCTTCCTAAAATGCAGCAGCACAAAGCTTCCCTCGTGCCATTTCAGCACTAAATGGTTCTGAGACCACACAGGTCCAAAAGGATGCACTTTCCCTTCCCAAAGACATTCTTAAGCCAGGCACGATAATTAATTCTTTGGGGGCAATGTAGCAGGGAACAACTCTTGGGACCATTTTCACTTATACACCAGCTTTTGTGTGAAAGGTGAGATGTGTTTAGCTCCAAGTTTCAATTACTTCTGCCTTTTCTCTAGCTGCCCACATTAGGTCACGCGGCTGGCAGCAAAATCTTTTCAGGACCCTCGTGTAACAGTGCAGATAAAGTACAACAGAATTCTCTTCCTTTTTAATGAGAAAGCTTTTCCAAACTTGACAAAACAGAACTGTCTGACCACTTGATTTGAGTCTTTATGGAGTAAATTTATTCCCAATCAATTCCCTCTGTTCACAGGTAGATTTAGCTTTTCATTAAGATTTGTTAGGATAGTGATATTCAGTATTTGCTGAGTCTCTCAATAAGATACTGAATTTATTGGCTACCTTTTCATCTTCTTTCAAGGCTGTTCAGCTTCAGCAAACAAATTTTAAAAAGTCGTTTTTCCACTGAGAGAACGATGTTGACTCCTTGTTGGAATTCTGATTACACAGTACACCCTTTACATGTAAATTTCAGAAGTAGATACAGTTACCAAAATCTCTCTTTCTTATTTTATTTGATTAAAGTATTCTTTTTTAAAAACTACTAACTCCTCCTGCTCAGATCTCTTTGACATTTAGATAGCTACCATAAAACTGGTCAAGTGGTTGCAAAAATTCTTCAAGTGGCAACCTCATCAAAAGAGCATACTCATGAAAATAATCACTGACTATTCTCCTCTAGAATGTTCTGTAAGGGAGGAATTTGGCAACTGAGTCATAGACTTAGACTTTCCATATTGCAATGAGAACTCTTGGTTATTGTTGATTCAATCAGGTATGTAATAATCCATTTAATTTCCTAACGTTAAACAAGCCATTATTCCCAAGAACTCAAACATTCTTTGCAACACATTTTTTTTTTTTTATGTCAATGTATGGCAAAACCAATACGGTATTGTAAAGTAAAATAAAGTAAAAATAAAATTTAAAAAAAACTACTAAGATACTCTCTACTTGTGGTTTTATAAACATGCTACTAATTGCATTTCTATACTGCTATATTTTAGATAAATGACTTTCCAAGAACCCTTAAAATATCTAAAAGGCAAGATATGAGATGCTCTAGACTTTAATACTTGTTTATGTATATATTTAATGACACAGGAGAACTGCTCCGATCATTATTTAGTCTAAATGTGAAGAGAATTTTTCAAACTAATAAGGAACAATCCATCTAGTTTACATTCTTCAATTCATTCTCCATTATGATCAGGTGATACTAGGTTATAAGTTTCATTCTCTACTAACCTAAATACAGAAGCTTCCATAAATTGACTAACAAGAGAATATTTTATTATTGAAAATGTATGATGTAGCTATTACAGATCTTCAGTGAAATGCACCTATCTAAAATATATTCTGCAAATGGCTTTACAATTAATTACGTTGGCTGTTTTACTTGGGGAAAAAAGATAAAGTCAAATAACTTGGTATATGCTTTCAAATAATTTGTAACATCCCAGAAAGATAATTACATGAACAGTGAAAAATGAGAGACATAAAAGGGACAAGATACACATATAACCCAAAGCAGATGTCAGAATTGGCTGTTTTACTTGGGGAAAAAAGATAAAGTCAAATAACTTGGTATATGCTTTCAAATAATTTGTAACATCCCAGAAAGATAATTACATGAACAGTGAAAAATGAGAGACATAAAAGGGACAAGATACACATATAACCCAAAGCAGATGTCAGAACAGGCGGAGTATATAAAATTTCATGAGGAGGGCATAGAAACCCACTCCTGTATTCTTGCCTGGGAAACCCCATGGACAGAGGAGCCTGGTGGGCTACTGTTCATAGGGTCACAAAGAGTCGAACACAACTGAAGTGACTGAGCACACACGCATGCATACAATTTCATAACAGCTGAGTTTTTCATATCCATACATGCAGTGGAGAAGAAAATAATATGCCAATATATATGTACACATATATATATATAATTACAAAACTTCACTGTTATACTTTCACTGTTCACTGTTAACAGTGAAGTAACTCTTTCACTAATTACTACTCCAGGGAGTTATTTGGTTTTTATTTCCTGATTGGGTAAATGAAGCATTTGCTGTTGTTCTTTAGTTGCTAAGTAGTGTCCAACTCTTTTGCAGCCCCATGGACCATCACCTGTCGGGCTCCTGTGTCCACAGAATTTCCCAGGCAAGAATATTCACTCACTATAAGAGTTACCTTTACCTCTCAACATGGTAGGCACAGAGTATTTTCAAAGACAGCTTGCTCTATGCTAGGTCCTGTTTAATCTTATGGAGCTTTATATATCAAAATATAGTTTTAATAAATATTTTCAAAAATTTTTCTTAATTATATCAGCCATTATTGGTGAGACTTCCCCACTATAAGCTGAAAAAACACATTTTGTAAATATGAATGACAAATACATATAATTCACTAAAATGATATATTGGCATTATAAATACAAGCAAAGGATAATATTTTGATTATTGTGTTTTTTATTTCTGTATAAAAAGTTAGCAAACTGAGATTCTTAAAACTATGAGTGGCTAACTCTTAGAGACCAGAGTTGCTAACTCTATTCTTTATATTAATAAAAGGTGAAGGTGAAGAGCTCCAGTACTAAAATACTAAAGTATCACATTATAACATTTCACTTTTTAGGAAAAGTTAACATTTATATGAATTAATATCTCCATAGATTTCATATCTATTTGAAACCAATATCTGAATTTGTACAAAATTTTAAAGTAAAGATTGAAGGCTTCCATTATCAAAAGAGGAGAGGGGCAAAGAAGGGAAGGGGAAGACAGAGGATAAGATAGTTGGATGGCATTACTCACTCAATGGACATGAGTTTGAGCAAACTCAAGAAGACAGTGAATGACAGGGAAGCCTGGTGTGCTGCAGTTCATGGGGTTGCAAAGAGTCAGACACAGCGACTGAACAACAACAATGCAAGGGAATAAATTAAAAGTAACTTTTATTATTAAGTAATAAAAATAGAAATACAAGTAGAAAACTAGTGAATATAAAAATATAATTAGCAAATGCAGTTTTTTGTCATTATTTATGGCATAGAGGAAAATAAATAATGTCTTTTGGGATTCTATTTTCATAACAAAAGAAAACAAATGTTACAAAGCCATTTCCTTGATTTCACATTTCACTATGTGAGTTTGCATCACTTCAATAAAGCAACAGAAATAAATAATTATCAAATATTTGTAACTCTAATGAAAACAAGACCCACTCAATAAAATACCACAATTAAATTGTGTGTAATTGGCTTCAGATGAACATGGTAACATGGAAAAGAATGCTTTCACAATTAAAATTCTTGGAAATCTAGTATTTTTTAAATATATGTTAGAGATCATTATTTCTAGTCTTCATTCTTCTTTGTGCACTAGGAAAATGGTTAAGAAGTATATTTCATTATCTTGTAATTGGTGTTAAGGTCAACTTTTAGCCAAGAACCATTCCAGTTCTTCAACTTTCACTTATAATTCTTTCTAAACACTACACTGAGATTACTTTCATTAAAGTAATCAATTGTTTATATATATATTTTATATATATATATATATATATATATATTCCTTCATCATCTAATACAGGAAAAGATGATAAAGGTATGTGCCTACAGAAAAAATACTATTAACAATTTCATTTTAATTCAAAACACAATTATCTGGGGCTTTCCTGGTGGTTCGGTGGTTAAGACTCCACTCCCAGTGCAGAGGGCCAGGGTTCTATCCCTAGTTAGGGGATAGAACTAGATGCCACATGTTGCAATTAAGAGTTCACATGCTAAACCCTCACTTCTACTTACGTGCAGGCTCATGAAAGAATTCACAATGGACAGAAATCATACGAAATGTGAACATTGTTTGAAATAAGTTTTGTTTCCCTCTAAGAATAAGCACCTTCCTTCTGTCAGGAAGCCTGTGGTCATTTTTTGTTACTGGTAGCTCAATATAATCCCCCAATATGTTCTTTATTGTATTTTATGATTAAAACTGTGTGATTATTTTGCAAAACAGTTAAAAAAAAAAAAAAGTTTGCATGCTGCAACTAAGTCCCAGCACAGCCAAATAAACAAATAAGCATTTAAAACAAAACAAAATTCAACAATATGAGCTCTACCTACCTATCCAAATTTGCTTCCTGAAAAATTATTAATAAAACTAAACATATTTATTATTTTCTGAAAATGCCTTTTGCATTGAGTCTATTTTCTTTCCCCAAATACCTAAAGAGCAAATACAAAGTAACATTCATACTTCATTACATCACAGACTTTTTTTTTTTTACAACATTACTTATAAAAGGGTCTAAAACATGCCTTTTGTTAATGATAGGAAAGATTACAAGTCTTTCTCTTAAAAAATCCCTTTATGTGCAATATATCCTGGTTTTTATGGAATATTTATTGTTGTTCTTCAGTCTCTCAGACATGTCCTACCTTTGCAACCCCATGGACTGCAGCATGCCAGGCTTCACGGAACATAAGACCATCAATTATACACACACCTAAACAAAGTATATTTGCCCAAAGAATGATATCAACTATTCACTGTACTTCCTGCTGAAGAAAAACATCTATGACTCAGTGCCACAACTGAGCAGAGAGTTCTTGTGTTCTCAGAATTTCTAGTGTTGTATCATTAGAAAATATGAAAATAGTATTTACCTAATAATATCTTATGATGCTATTGATATAATAATATCTCAATTAACTGGGGATGAGATGTCTCACTGCCAAGCTATTTTGATGACAAACAATAATGTCCTTTTTGAACATTAATTTTGTTTAACTATCTGATGCTTGGGGGGAAAAATGTATTATCCAGAAAAAGAATCCATGTGTAATACTGAGGAAATTTTTAAGAACACTTAATTGCTAGCCCTACACAAGGTTTAGTTTTCTAAGAATTTCTTAGGTGTATGTAAAGATGTGGTAAAGAATCTGTCTCCATGAAGAAAATGCAAGAGACACTGGCTTGATCCATGGGTTGCAAAGTTTCCCTGTAGTAGGATATGGCAACCTGTTTCAGTATTCTTGAGGGGTGAGGGTGAAGTCGCTCAGTCGTGTCCGACTCTTTGTGACCCCATGGACTGTAGCCTACCAGCCTTCTCCGTCCATAGGATTCTCCAGGCAAGAATACTGGAGTGGGTTACCATTTCCTTCTCCAGGAGATCTTCCCGACCCAGGGATCAAACCTGGGTCTCCTGCATTGGAGGCAGAAGCTCTGAGCCACCAGGTGAAGCCCCATCTTTAGAATTCCGTGGACAGAGGAGCCTGAAGGGATAAGTCCATGGGGTCACAAAGAGTCGGATAACAATTATTTTCATATGCAAATGATCCTTCACTATGCTGTTTGATAATATTTTAAAAAGTCTAACCTTCCAAATTTTCCTTGATATTTTCTTTCTTCTATACGGTTACAAGTTGAACGAAATTTCTTTTATTAACACTTCCATCAAAGTTCAAATAACATTCTATTTCTTTATGAAGACTTCCTCATCTTCATGTGGTTAACATTAATTTACTAACTTTAATTACTAACATTAATTTCTTTCCATGTGGTTTGTAATAGTTCTTCTATTTGCATCCTTAAAGTAAATATGGTGCAATTATTCTCCCTCTGCAATTCCTACAGTACTTAACACAGTCCTGAGAATATCAATAATTTAACAAAATCAATAATTATTTACTGATAACCATCAATATGTCAGGCTTCCCCAGTGGTTCAGCAGTAAAGAATCTGCCTGTAATGCAGGAGCCACAGGAGACGGGGTTTGATGCCTGGTTCAGGAAGACCCCCTGGAGGAAGGCATGGCAGCCCACTCCAGTATTCTTGCCTGGAGAATGCTGTGGACAGAGGAGCCTGGCGGGCTACAGTCCAGAGGGTCACAAAAAGTGGGACACGACTGAAGCGACTGAGCACCCATGCCCGCACATCAATACGTCAGGCACAGGCAAGTAACAAACTGTCTCGAATTTTAAACCTGTTAAAGAGAACAGTACAGCACACAAATTAGAGCATTTTCTGACTTAATGAGAAACCCACAGTTATTTTAATACTTTTATCTTTTACTTGTTCAAAGTATCACATTGGAAGTATGTTGGGAAGCAATATAATTCGACTTACAAGATTATTTCATATTAATGTACTTTATATTAAGGTACAAAGAAACACAACTGAATAAGCAGAAGTGATACACTACAAGGAATTGCAGAGTACCTCTTTGTTTCCTCATAAAATGAGAGCTTTCTATTCTAAGAATTAAATTTACATTCTTTTAAATAATAATAAAAGGAATTATATTTTAACAACTAAAATGAAAACAGTGTTAAATGTTGTTTATGATAGAAAGAAGGACAAATATTTCATCAATATTAATATATGAACATAATCAGGTTCGAAGTGCTTTATCATCAAATTTCTTTAGTGCTTAGATATCTACAATGATCTATAAAAATATATATTTTTATGACCATTACCCCAAAGTGCATTCACTAAGTGCATTTTCCCATCTTTTACCTTCACAGCAACAATTTTATTACATTTGTGGAATAAAACAATCATTATTAATTCCATGTACACCATGATATATTCTGGGATAAAGATATCAAAAAACAGAAAACATCCTCTTGATGAAATTGCATCTTAATTTGTTTTCATTTTGTAAAAATCACACCAATATATAATGCAAATAAACATGAAATCAGCCTTTGTATTTTTACGAAGCTACTGTTTCCATCATCTTCCTATAAAATATACCATCGATTCTAAAAGACTCAAACTCTTTGAATTTGCTTCATAAATTTGAGAAAAACCTTGGAGAATAAAGAAAGCAAAAGTCTTCTATATCTTAGAATGAATAACTCCAAGTTATTCAGGATGTTAAAAAGAAGTCCTAACTGGCAATTGCTTTCTGCCCTAATTATCATTTTCTCACTTCAGCTTCATCATATGTTTGCCCTAAGAAATATTTCTTATTGCTAACTACTTTCTGAAACATTCAGAATGCTTACCAGATCTACCAATACTTTTATTATCATTCTGAGAATATCTATCATTCATATAACCATGCCAAATATATGTCAGTTTCTGAAGAAACTCAAATTTTCATTTCTATAAAGGTTTTCATCACACCATCTTAACTCTATCACACAAATCCTCCTCATTGTATCAAGCAAATGGCTCCTCTTTGATACACTACTTTCTCCCCTTTCCCTATATTCAAATTTTTCTATCTTTTATACTACCATTAATTATGTGGGAAAGCATTTCAATTGCTGATACCCAAGAAACTTGGCAAGTTCCTTGGAGTGTGCTTCACAAGATTATCTGACTTAAAGGAAAGATTCCTTTTGCTTCATACCCCCTGATCTTCATATTTCTCATAAAAACATTCTCATTAACCTTCATATAACAGACCCCCATGTAGTTATGTTATAGCCATGTACTAGATTTTGACCTTAAAACCATCCTGTACAAACCTCCAAAACTATCTCCCTCTCTGGTAACCCAGATTTCTGGTAACCCAGAAAACCATACATTAAGATGACAAGAATACAAAATGAAGAGAATCTTTGAATCATAACATGAAGGAAAGCTGCCCTGGAGAGTTGCAAGACACTCTCTGTGAGTAAGAAATACATTTGTGTTATATTTAAGCCATTAAGATTTTTCACAATTTCTTAGTACCTCATAGCCCAGTATATACAAATTAATAAATTCTCATTCTTTTACTCATTTCATATGCTCCTTATATTACAATTTTAAGTTCTGTAATTTTCTAATAATTCTTCCTCTATAATGGACTTTAAACAGTCTTGCTTTCCTATATTTTACCAGGTCTCTATTACTTTATATTATTGGCAATATTGAGTATCATACTGGCAAAATACTTTGTGTACTGCTTCCTTAAGTGTTATATACTGTGTTTTCCTGGTAGCTCAGTCAGTAAAGAATCTGCCTAAAATACAGAAGACAGCCTACAGTGTAGGAGACTGGGGTAGAATCCCTGGGTCAGAAAGATCCCTGAGAAAGAAAAGGCAAGCCACTCCTGTATTCTTGCCTGGGAAATCTCATGAACAGAGGAGCTTGGTAGGCTATAGTTCATGGAGTCGAAAGATATGGACATAACTTAGTGACTAAACCACCACCAGCAGCAGTTAAAATCGTGCTTCCTATGTATACTGTGTTTTAAATTATTAAAGCAACTTTTTCTTTCTGTGTGTATGTGTGTGTGTGTTCAGCTGCTGAGTCATGTTCAACTCTTTGCAGCTGTATGGAGTATAGAACGCCAGGCTCCTCCATCCACGGAATTTTCCAGGAAAGAGTACAGGAGTGGGTGGCCATTTCTGACTCCAGGGGATCTTTGCAACCCACAGGTCAAAACTGGTCTCTTGCATCTCCTGCCAATAGCAGGAGGATTTGTTACCACTAGCAGCACCTGTTGTGGATGTGATTGGTGATGGCAGTTCAATGCTGTAAAGAACAACATTGCATAGGAACCTGGAATGTTAGGTCCATGAATCAAGGTAAAATGGAAGTAGTCAAACAGATGGCACGAGTGAACATCAACATTTTAGGAATCAAAGAACTAAAATGGACTAGAATGGGCAAATTTAATTCAGATGACCATCACTTTCACTTTTCACTTTCATGTATTGGAGAAGGAAATGGCGACCCACTCCAGTGTTCTTGCCAGGGAGGGGGGGAGCCAGGTGGGCTGCCATCTATGGGGTCGCAGAGTTGGACATGACTGAAGTGACTGAGCAGCAGCATATCTACTATTGCAGGCAAGAATCTCTTAGAAGAAATGCAGTAGCCCTCCTAATCAAAAAAAAAAAAAAAAAATTCCATAATGCAGTACTTGGGTGCATTCTCAAAAATGATAGAATGATGTCTGTTCATTGGCAAACCATTCTATATCACAATAATCCAAGTCTATGCCCCAAACACTAATGCTAAAAAAGGTGAAATTTAACGTTCTATGACTGAACAAGACCTTTTAGAAATAACACCAAAAAAGATGCCCTGTTTATCACAGGGGACTGGAATGCAAAAGTAGGAAGTCAAGAGATAACTAGAGTAATGGGCAAGTTTGGCCACTGAGTACAAATGAAGCAGGGCAAAGGCAACAGAGTTTTCCCAAGAGAACACTCTGGTTATAGAAAACACCCCTTTCCAACACCATAACAGATGACTCTACATATGGTCAATACTGACCATGGTATTGACCAGATGGACAATACCAAAATCAGACTGATTATATTCGTTACAGCCAGAGATGGAGAAGCTCTATACAATCAGCAAAAACAAGACTGAGAGCTGACTGTGGCTCAGATCATGTACTCCTTATTGCAAAATTCAGGTTTAAATTGAAGAAACTAGGGAAATCCACTAGACCACTCAGGTATGACCTAAATCAAATCCCTTACAATTATTCAGTGGAAGTGACAAATAGATTCAAGTGATTAGATATGATAGAGTGCATAAAGAACTAAAAGAACTACAGATGAAAGTGTGTAACACTGTACAAGGAAACCTTACAAACAGTTGAGAAGAGAAGTGAAAGGCAAAGAAGAAAAAGAAAGATACATCTATCTGAATGCAGAGTTCCAACGAACAGTAAGGAGAGATAAGATAGCCTTCCTAAGTAATCAAAGCAAAGAAACAGAGGAAACCAACAGAATGGGAAAGACTAGAGATCTCTTCAAGAAAATTAGAGTTACCAGGGGAATATTTCATGCAAAGATGGGCACAATAAAGAACAGAAATGGTACAGACATAATAAAAGCAGAAGATATTAAGAAGAGGTGGCAAGAATACACAGAAGAACTGTACAAAAAAAAAAAAATTTTAACAACCCAGATAACCTTGATGTGGTGATCAGTTACCTACAGCCAGACATCCTGGAGAGCAAAGTCAAGTGGGCCTGAGGAAGCTTCACTATGAACAAAGCTAGTGGAGGTGATGGAATTCCAGTTGAGCTATTTCAAATCCTGAAAGATGATGCTGTTAAAGTCCTGCACTCAATATGCTGCACTCATTTGGAAAACTCAGCAGTGGCCACAGGACTGGAAAAGGTCAGTTTTCATTCCAATCCCTAAGAAAGGCAATGCCAAAGAATGTTCAAACTACCACACAATTGCACTCATCTCACACTCTAGCAAAGTAATGCTCAACATTCTCCAAGCCAGGCTTCAACAGTACATGAACCAAGAACTTCTAGATATTCAAGCTGGATTTAGAAAAAGCAGAGGAACTAGAGATCAAATTGCCAACATCTGCTGAATCATAGAAAAAGCAAGAGAGTTCCAAAAAACATCTAATTCTGCTTCATTGACTACGATAAAGCCTTTGAGTATGTGGATCACAACAAAGTGTGCAAAATTCTTAAAGAGACAGAAATACCAGACCACCTTACCTGCTTCCTGAGAAACCTGTGTTCAGGTCAAAAAGCAACAGATAGAACCAGACATGGAACAACAGACTGGTTCTAAATTGGGAAAGGAGTACATCAAGGCTGTATACTGTCACCCTGTTTATTTAACTCTTACATGCAGAGTACATCATGTGAAATACCAGGTTGGATGAAGCACAATCTGGAATCCAGATCGCTGGGAGAAATATCAATAACCTCAGATATGCAGATGACACCACCCTCATGGCAGAAAAGAAAGAGAAACTTAAGAGCCTCTTGATGAAAGTGAAAGAGAAGAGTGAAAAAGTTGGCTGAAAACTCAACATTCAAAACATGAAGATCACGGAGTCCAATCCAATCACTTCATGGCAAATAGATGGGGAAACAACGGAAACAGTGAGAGACTTTATACTTTTGGGGGGCTCCAAAATCACTGCAGATAGTGACTGCAGCCATGAAACTGAAAGACGTTTGCTCCTTGGAAGAAAAGCTATGACAAACCCAGACAGTGTTTTAAAAAGCAGTGACATTACTTTGCCGACAGAGGTCCATAAAGTCAATGCTACGGTTTTCCAGTAGTCATGTATGGATGTGAGAGTTGGACTATAAAGACAGCTGAGCGCCAATGAATTGATGCTTTTGAACTGTGGTGTTGGGAGAAGACTCTTCAGAGTCCCTTGGACTGCAAGGAGATCAAACCAGTCAATCCTAAAGGAAATCCCTGAATATTCATGGGAAGGACTGATGCTGAAACTGAAACTCAAATACTTTGGCTACCTCATGCGAAGAATTGACTCACTGAAACAAACCCTGATGCTGGGAAATATTGAATGCAGGAGAAGAGGATGACAAGAGGATGAAATGCTTGGATGGCATCATCTACTCAATGGACATGAGTTTGAGAAAGCTCCGGGAGTTGGTGATGAACAAGGAAGCCTGGTGTGTTGCAGTCCATGGTGTCGCAAAGAGCTGGACATGACTAAGGGACTGAACTGACTGAGTGCCACCTTGAAGCCCCTTTCTTTTACTTAGCCTATTTTAAAAGATGTTCATAATCACTGAGACATGTGGCAAGAACAAAGTTACTATATGTTAAATTTATAGAATCTATTGCTTTTCTTATAGACTGATATTCCTTAAAGGAATATAAATTCATTAGCACAAGAATCAAGTCTCTCTTGAAATACCACCAAATATGTCCTGTAAATCATGATATACTATTTTGGTAATAACAGTAACTTAGACAGTTGCCTGGAGAATCCCAGGGATGGGGGAGCCTGGTGGGCTGTTGTCTATGGGGTCGCAGAGTCGGACACAACTGAAGTGACTTAGTAGCAGCAGCAGCAGACAATTATGACTGATAGCAGATTCCAGTTTTCCACACTAAAATATTTCTTAGTTTACTCTGCATTTCTAAGCTACAAAATCAAGATACATTATCTTAGGCATATTTGGGATATCAAAGAGTTGAGAATTAAATCAACTTATGAACTTCCTCCTGTTTTGATCCATTCTTAAAGTAAAATTTGCAAAGGCCACTGAGAATACAAATATTAATTCCACCTTGCAGTTAGAAATATTTTAATCCACTCTATCATCTGCCAAGTGTATGTAGAACACAGTGAGAAAGAACATGTTTTTTTTTTGTAAAATTGTAATTTTGAGTGCAACATAGCTTTGGATCGCTTCCCCTTAGGAACTTACACTCTTTCTCTGTCAAATGGAAACAATGAGTCCTGCTCTTATTTGTTGCTAGTATTAAAGTTTGAAAGAAAACTGTACAATGTTCTGCAAATATCACTCATTATTATTTCAAGTTACCAATCAAGTATACATTTTAATTCTGTTAAAGCCAGCAGACCTGGATTTTCTAGAAATCTGAAACTATGAAATTACAAGCAATGTCATAAATACCTGAACATTTCTACAGAGTGAACAACAGTTGTTTAATTAATTAATGGATGAATGAATGAATGCAAAATATAATATATTAATAGTAAAGAAATAATAGTTAAATGTTAAGGGAAATTAGAGATGAATGAAAAAAATGATGTGCCAGAATAAAAGACAGTGATACTCTATTATTAACCATCTTTTTATGAAAAATTAGAATTAAAAAACTTCATAAATAGTTTCTATGGAAATTTCCCATCCACAGTTAATATCCATAATTGTCTATTTCCAGTTACATGTTGTTAACTCCTCTAAAAATGTTCATCTCAGTTACTGTTGATCTATTAGGAAATGTTACATTGAGTTACATTAGATTTCCTACACCTTTAAAGATAGCATTCACATGTTGGTTAATGTAAGTTTCATTATTAAAATTTTAGCAATTTTTACTTCTTATGCATTTACTAGTTATGTGGTTTAATTCCATCTCTCAGATGTTATTTTTCCAACAAATGAACAGCTTTTGATGTGCTACTGATAATTTCCTGGAGATCACAGTTCTTTTATATTCATATAGTGATGATATTATCCATTTTCCATTAAAATGATTTAGAATTCAGCTGCTCAGGTTACAATTTATCTAGCATTCTTACCTATTTATACCAGTGCTGTACAGTGTTGACTAATAGCTTGGCATGTGTTCAGATTCTGGATAACAAAGCATCTTATGGAGCTAAATTTCAGAAAAAATGAGATTTTACAACCTAGTAATAAATGTTGCTGGGATATAGTCCCATCTCTGAAAATTAGCTTCCACAACATTAATATTATTTTATAACCACAAACATAATGAAGAAGTATGTGAAGCATCTAAGATTTTATCCTATAGGTAAGCTAATCTTTAGCCCACCACAGTTTCATATTTGCTAGAAGAAGACACAGACTCTTGGGTTAGACACAAAAAACTTTATACACATCAATAGTAATAGCTGAGTGTCAATATTTGTGAGTGTGTGTGATGATTTCCTAAGTGCCAATTCCCACAAGTTAACACAAAGAGAGCAAGGTGATATATGCACATCCATGGGGTTGTATCTCAGGAGACAAACCTCATTTGGGATGTGCAAGTAAAATGCAAATCTTTGATAATGAGGAGTAAACATATCTGCCATTTGTTAAGGAGTAAGACACTATCTTCCACGTCTGTCCACTATTGAAAGTAAATTGAAAGTGAAAGTCGCTCAGTTGTGTCCGACTCTTTGCAACCCCATGTACTATACAGTCCGTGGGATTCTCCAGGCCAGAATACTGGAGTGAGTAGCCATTCCCTTCTCCAGTGGATCTTCCCAACCCAGGGATCGAACCCAGGTCTCTCACATTGCAGGCAGTTTCTTTACCAGCTGACCCACAAAGGAAGCCCCTGTCCACTATTAAACATGAGTAAAAAACTATTTTGGCACAAAAGCAGTGCCTCTCCTTGCATGCAGTACAGAAGTATGAGAAATCTATGGAGAATACTGTGTCTTAACAACATCCAAGTATTCTCTATAGGGTCTTAACTTTTGGAAAATTTTTCCATCACTACAACATCCTGTTGACTGCTTTGATTAATCTGACTGACAGGCTGGGACTAAAACCACCAATTTATTCCACAGAGCATTTAATTAAGGCTACTAACAATAATACTGAGCAATATGAGGCTGACTTGCAGAAATGAACTCAGTCATGTCCCCCAAGGCCCCAGATCCAGGCAGCTGAAAAAATCCTACAACTAAGTAGGAACTGCCTTAAAAGCCAGGTGACTCCCTGTATTGACATTTCCACTTGACCCAAGACATTAACCCAGTTACAGCAGGAAGTACTAAAGATAGCTCAGACTCTGCATGTTTTGGCAGGCAAGGAGAAAGTCTAGAGCAAATCTGTCACCTGGAACTACCCCGGGTCAGTGAGTTGAAGCTGAGCTGAAAGCTTTCAAAAGCCAAAGTTATGTCATTGATCATTGCAGCTGAATGCAGGGGCAAGATCAGCACCCCTTTTTCCAATTGGTGATCTCCATTTTAGGGATCACTGCACACAAAGTGAACATTAATAACAAGACATCTATTCCTCCATAAATCACCCAAAAACCAAAAGCCATGACTTTGGCTCTTGAGGGCTTTCAGCTCAAACTCATACAGTCAAAAGGGCTGCATGATCAACTCGTGGTGTTTCCTTAAATACTTGATGGTCAATTATGACCATCCCTAGGGGCAAGTTAATTCCTGGCCTCTATAGAAAAAAATATAGTACCAGGGCAACATATGGTGCCCCTGAAACAAGTGTTTTTCACAATCATAAACCCTCTGTAAATGAGGGGCATAGGTTTACAGTGTCTCCAATGTGGCCTCCCAGGTTGCTGGCAAGCCTTGGGTACCCACTAAAGTTCAAATAATTGAACCCAGTCCTTGTTTGAAGGGACTTTCAAAAAATCACAAGAACTTCATGGCTCAAGCATTGAATTTTGACTAGAGCTTGGTAGCAATCTAATAGATGCTATTTAAAAGGAGTGCCCTGATATCCCTATCAGAAGCATGTCTTAAACTGCAAGGAGCACATACTAGGTGGAGGCTGCCTCCCTTTGCCAGATCCTCTAATTGGCAAAATCATCAGTTATAGAAATTCTAACTCAGGGTAGTAATTAGGTTGTAAGACCTCAAAGAGAGGAACACTTCTCTACATGAGCTATTCCTACAGGGAGACTTTTCCATGCTAATTATGGGAGAGGGAAATGCATGTATAGAAAACAATCAATTTTCTACTACATATTCAGATGTGATAAAAACAAAAACAGAACAGTGAACTTTCCCAAAGGCCCTTACGCAAAGGATCACATTAGCTGCCCTGCTCCTCTCAGAAGCTCACCCAAATCCAATCAGTTGAATTTTCATATCCCTTCAACACATAGCCCAAAGGAGGAAAGTTACTGGAATATCTATATCCATTAGAACCATAAAGCTGCAGTTTCTTTCCTTCCTGAAGTTCCTCGGCATACTCAGATAAGTATATTTTTTGTTCCACTTTGGAAACAAGAAGACTCTTATATAATCTGATATTATCTTTCTCCTTAAAACTACTTAGGGGCTTGGTACTCTGTCACTAAACAAGCTCTCTTACTTACCTTCAGATTTTAGTGATATAGCAGTGGCTTGTGGATCAATTAAAAAATCTATATCAAATAGCAAAATCATGATGACTGAAGCCACCTATTCTAGACTTAAGGACCTTTTAACAGCCACAGTCACATCAATTTTCTGCAAGGACCATGGATCTGTTTCTTTTTGATGGCTTGGGCCTGACTTTCATGGCAGCAAAGATTTTTAAAGAGTCCACGTTAATTTAATGAGCATTTGCTCCCTATTATCATAATGTCTCAAGTTCTCACCTGGTTTCTTCATAAAGGCTAAGGGAATTATCTTGGAATGTGGTGGTGGTAGTTTAGTCACTAAATCATGTTCGAATCTTATATAACTCACCCCCGCCCCTGTCTCTTATACACATCTAGATGTGTATAAGAGACAGCATAATGAAGAAGAACTCAGACCCGGTCACCTCCCTGCCTATAGCACTCGGGAGTTTTCTACCGGACTGACAACCTAAGAGCCCCCTCCCAAACAGGCCTCAGCTCCCTAGTTATCTCCTGGAAAGATCTTAACTGAACCTCACCCCCCCCCGCCCCCCCCCCGCCCCGCGCCAGGCTCCTGTGTCCATGGGATTTCCCAGGCACGGATACTGGAGTGAGTAGCCATTTCCTTCTCCAGGGGATCTTCCTGACTCGGGGTTCAAACCCAGATCTCCTGCATTGCAAGCAAATTCTTTACCACCTGAGCCACCGAAGAAGCCATGCAAGAATTTGTCTAGAACTTTCTGGCGTCAGTGTCTCATTGTCCAGTGAGTCACCTTCATTAGTGCTGTAAATCAATTATAACCTGCGGCAGTAGGAACCTGAAAAATGGTCAGTGCTTCATCTATTGTTTACTATGGACGTCTCTCTTGGAAATCTCTCTTAAGAGTCAAAGTACATTAGTCTCTAGCACCCATTACAAAAATACTCAGAGACCTTTTACTGTCATGTCTGAATACACTTTAAGTTTGGTAGGCTCCAAAAAGGTATAAACAAAGAAGAACCACCCAGTTCTACATGGATTAAGTTGTAACCCACTGCAAGGGATGTCTGCCAATGCACTTTGAGAGGAAATTAGGATGATTATAGGATAAGAAACTCTGCTTTGGACAAGCAGCTCTCTTAGATAATTAGATGGATCTCTTAGGAAGAATTTTAATGAACCCAGATTCTTGCATCTTCCCATACACAGAAAAGTACTAAAATCATTAACTTGAGATATCTGTTCTTTGTGACTAGGAATAATCTTTATAAAGATGAATGCATGATTGCCTGTATTCCCTAGCCAAAAACCATATATAAACTGGCTTTTCCACTGCCTCTTCAGAGCCATTTCCTCAGAGCTCCTGAGAGAGTGTCTCCTAGGGTTACGGTCCTCAATAAGCCCCTGAATAAAATTTAAACTCATAACTCTTATGTTGTGTGGTTTTCTTAAATCAATAAGGGATTCAGTCATAAAACAAACAAGTGTTGCCATTCTTCCTTAATAAGCATTACGTGTCCAGACCATTATCTCCCAAATAAATCTGGCCAAGTTGTAATGATTTACCTTGTTTCTGCCTATAGCAGACATTAATCCCCCTACCTTCCCCTTCAGAATATGTGTAAGGCTATACAAAACTGTTTTCTCAAAGGGAACAAAATTCTTTCCATCCAGAAAAAAATCTTAATTCTAGTTGTTTTAGTGGGTCAGACTTTAGACTGACAACTAGTTTGGTTCAGAAATCCTCCTCTCCTCTCCATGAAGAGGACAGTGTACAACAACTCCAGCACCATTGAGGAAGATCTCTTTACACCTACTTCCCAGTACTCTATCTGCAATCATCTTTCTGATTTCTCCTTAGAAAAAGGCAATGAAGTAGAGGAACTTTTACTGCCTGGTTGGCCATATAGTCTGGTCAGCATATTTGCTACAATTTCTGTAAACATTCTTCAAATTTTGTTAATCAAACCTCATTCAACCTCTTTCAAAACTAAAATCTTTCCCACCTTCTCATCCTCATAGCCCAAACTGTCAAAAATTATGAAGGTTCTAAGATTTTACATTATTTACAAGCTAACAAGTCACCCTGCCACAGTTTCATGTATGATCACAAAAACCGTAAGACTCTTTGTCAAGGACAAAGGACTTCATTACTCACAGCTATGGCCATGTTCAGGTTAGCAGCATTTTCTTATGCCAGTTCTGAGCAGAGTTCCCACAGTGCAATAAAAAAGGGACCAGGTGACATCTACACATGTGGTGGCACCCTGAACTTACAAACTTGATCATTTTGCAGTGAGTAGTAACCATACCTGCCCTTAATTCCAAGAGGAGACACTACATTATTTAAGGTTGATCCCTATACAAATATCCTTGAAAAGACAGTTGGCAACAAAGAAAGTGACTTTGCTCTTTAGACAGAGAAAAATATTAGAACTCCATGGAGAATTATCTCCCATCAAAGTGCAGGAATGAATATTCTCAATAAAATATGTTTCATTGGTGCCATTATTCCACACTCTTAAAAATACAGACCTGATTACATTTCTTAGATCCATTAACTACAAAATAAATGACCTTATTAAAAAAATAGTTATATTTCTGTTAGAACAGGGTGCAGAGCAATACATTGGTAAATTATACTGTTACAGAATACACCTGTTTCCAATGTTATGGCTTACTATTTCAGAGTGAATATGCACTTTATTCTAACCACACTATATCAACAATGTGGTTAGAATCAAGTACATTTTACCAACCACAGTTCTGCAAATGTGCAGTGCTTTCCAGTACTATGTTTTGTACATACTATTCCTGTTGCTTTCAATATTTCTGTGAATGAGAGTAAATTTGCATCCATCAAGCATTATCTAGAAAATCCTTCCTGATGATGCTTATTTATAAGTCTTTATGGCTAAACATAAATCTATCGTATCACTTAGAGCAACATATAATTGTCGCTTTATATGTCTGCACTTCCTTTACGGACTGTAGTGTTAGTCTCTCAGTCATGCCCAACTCTCTCTTTGCGACCCCATGGCTCACCAGGTTCTTCCAGCCATGGAATTGTCCAAGCAGGAATACTGGAGTGGGTTGTCATTTCTTTCTCCATGGGATCTTCCCGACCCATGGATTGAACCCAGGTCTCCTGTATTGCAGGCAGATTCTTTACCGTCTTAGCCACCACGGAAGCCCACTTCCTTTACTACACCATCCACAAACACACACACACACACAATAAACTAGTAAATCACACACACACAATAAACTAGTAAATCCTGTTTAATCCAGCATATGACATAAAATCCAGTAGCTTCTCAACAGATTATGTATTGATAGATAGATGGTTGGATGCCTGAGATGTAGTGTGGCTTAATGAAGTCTGTGTCCTTGTTATCTCATGCCTTGGCTAATGCAATAGCTTATATCTCCTCTATTCTTTCATTTTTGTTTGGTTATTTAAAAAAATTATTTCTACGCTTTCAAAAATTTACTTGGGATAAATATATAACATAAAATTTACCATATTAGGCGTTTTTAAATCGAGGTAAACACTTTTATAACATTATATAGTTTCATGTGTATCTTATATTTCAACCTCTGTATACAATACAGGGTGCTCACCACCAAAAACTTAGTTACCATCCCTCTCCATGCTGTTGACCCCTTTTTCCCATTTCCCCATCCCTTCTCCTCTTGTAATCACTACTCTGTTCTCTGTATCTAAGTGTATGTTTTGTTTGTTTTTACATTTCACATATGACTGATATCATACAGCATTCATGCTTCTCCATCTGACTTGTTTCACTTAATATAATATCTTAAATGTCCATTCATGCTGTTGCATATGGCAAGATTCCATTTTTTTTATTGCTGATATATATGGTATACACCCAACATCTTAATCCATTCATTCATAATAGGGCCCTTGGACTATTTCCTTACCTTGACTACTGTAAATAAAGCTGCACTGAATACAAGAGTGTGTATCTTTTTGAATTAGCATCTTCATACTCTTTGAAAAATACCTAGAAGTGAAATAGCTGGGTCATTTGGTAATTCTATTTTTAATTATTTGAGGACTCTCCATACTGTCTTCCACAGTGGCTGTAGCAATTTACATTCCCACCATCAGTGCACAAGGGTCACCATTTTTCCACATCCTCACCAGCATTGTTTTTTTCTTGCCTTTTTGATAAAAGCCATCCTAATGTGCATGAGGTGACAACTCATTGTGAGTGTAAAGTTAAGTGGTATTAAGAACTTTCAAGCTGTTGAATCTTCAGAATTCATTTCATCTTGCAAAAACTGTACTTCTGTACCCATTAAACATCTCCCCATTTCCTCCTTTCTGTAGTTCTCAGTAGCATTATCCACAATAACCAAAAGTAAGAAGCAACCCTATGTCCATCAACAGATGAATGGATAAGCAAAATATGGCACATACCTACAGTGGAATATTATTCAGCCTTAAAAAGGAAGAAAATTCAGACATATTGATGAACCTTGAAGATATTATGCTAAGTGAAATAAGCCAGTCACAAAAAAGACATATACTATATGACTGTACTCTTATGAGGTACTTAGAGTAGCCAGATTCACAGAGTCAGGAAATATTCTCTTATTTCTTTAGTGAGCTCCACATACATTCATCAGATTAATGTATTTTAAACATCAGATGAATACCATTTCTCAATTCAAAAACTGTAATACCTTTTAATAAAGTGATGAATTTATTATACAACTATTGACACAATGTTCAGACACCTATACAATATAATCTCAAAATAGCTTTTAAAAATAACCTAAGATCACACCACACAATGCTCCAATATCGACAAAATACTTCCCCTTTGAATCCCCTTCATATTACCCTTCTCACAATATTGCATTCTTCTCCATTATTATTTCATTGCTACTCAAATTCAAAACCTTTTCTTATTTCTCCATTCAAATGCCATTATACTATTTTCAAACTTATATTAAATAAATTACTTAGATTGAATTATAGAATCATCTGGCATGCTGCAGTCCATGGGGCTGCAAAGAGTTAGACATGACTGAGCTACTGAAGTGAATTGATCTGTGACATGACCCTAACTCTAACACTAGTTTCATTTCATGGTGCTGTAACTTAACCAGATCTGTTCATCCATAATAAAAATAGGTTGAACTGGATATTCTTTAAGGCCTCTTGTAACTTGGAATTATTCCCAATCATTATAATGATAATTTTTTTTTAAATGACAGTTGTTGTTTTTTTTTTTGCTAGAGTGTTTTTATATTAATCTCTTAACAGTTTCGTTCTTTGGCTAAGTACTAGTATCATTATTTGTTTTCAATGTGTATAAACTTTCATTCATATTTTGAGTAATGAAGTTATATCGTTATTTAAGATTAAATAAAACATGTACAAATCATGTGTTAAGCCACACTAGTCATTTATAAACAATTTTTATTTACATATTAAACTATGGATTAAAGTATAATTAAGAAACAGAACCAAAAGGTTAATTTCTGAAGGGCATATTACCTCTATACTTTAAATTTTATAATTAAAAACAAAAGATAATATAGGAATTGCTTTCTGGAAGGATAATGGATTTCTTGGAGCAGGGATATTTTAGGCAGAATAACTAGATTCATTTGCTCCCACTATCTCCTCCAAAAGTAGACAAGATGATCACACATCCTATAAAATGATATGTAGCTATACCTTATAAGATGCTAGAATTTCAAATTAAAATTTTACAGTTATTTATAGGCAAAGACTGAGTTTATCTCCTACAATACCTTGTAGCTGACAATTCATCAAAATTTGTACTAGCTAAAACATATTGCTTTATAAGCTACATTAGAAAATCTAAAAATTACTAAAGGAAAATGGTAAGTCATTTAAACTGGTATGAATTTTGAGAAACAGATCATGGTTAAAATTAATTATTCCACCTCTTGCAATCTCACCTGTTTCAAAAAGAGAATGAAATATACAATAAGATAATAAAAACAGCAGGAGCATTCTATTTGCAGAATCATTTGCAACAATGATTAAAATGCTGTATGCATAAGGTAAAGCTTTGAAATATCTTTCATACTAGAAAAGAGTCTGAAAAGCTTTTATCCTTTGAAAAGGATCATTTAAAATGGGCCATCTTAAAAGAAATGTATGTACTAAGATAAAAAATAAAATGCAGACTCTGATTTTTATAAGCAAATTTCCCATAGAAGGCATATAAAACATTCTAAATTTTGAATAATGTTCAAATTTATTCTTAAAGCTGAGTAATGCAGATGATCAAAAACATATGAAATATGTGAAATCATTTATTTCTTAATCAAAACCACCATATCCTCTGAGGATTTAGCTGTGCAATGTGAAAATCACCCACCAACTATAGCTAATTTTCTAGAAATAAGTGAAAATTAACATATGTTTTAGGGCTTTGAGATCTGGTTTTAGAAGTTCTAAAAGCTAACCTTTAAATTTTCCTATATGCTCAAATCCTCCATTTAGGAAAACCAACATCTTCATAGAAACTGCAGATGTTGGAAGGTCTACCTGGCGTTGTGAAGAATGATGTAAGCATGTGGCATGCCAGGCAGAGCAGCCAAGACAACCTAGAGGTCAATGTGGTGGCAGATGTCTATGCCAGATGGCTCTAATATTAACCAATATGTTTCTCTGCATACAATCTAAATTACTTTTAGGGGGGATAAACAAAAACTAAACAAACCACAAATGTTTTGTGTTTCTTAGATTAGGTTTTATAAATAATTCTGGTAGGTACAACAACTAAGATTCAGTTTAAAAAATTAACAACAGGGGGGCAGTCCTAAGATGGCAGAGGAATAGGACGGGGAGACCACTTTCTCCCTCACAATTTCATCAAAAGAACATTACAACGCTGAGTAAATTCCACAAAACAACTTCTGAATGCTGGCAGAGGACATCAGACACCCAGAAAAGCAGATCATTGGCTTCAAAAACAGGTAGGAAAAAATATAAAAGACGAAAAAAGAGGCAAAGGAGGTAGGGAGGGAGCTCCGTCCCAGGAAGGGAGTCCCGTCGCAGGAAGAGACTCGTAAGAAGAGAGGTTTCCAAACACCAGGAAACATTCTCGCTGCCGAGTCTGGGGCAAACCCTGGAAGCACAGAGGGCAACATAACAGGAAGGAAAAATAAATAACTAAAACCAACAGATTACGAGCCCAACAGTAACTCTCCCAGCGGAAAAACAGCGCAGACGCCTGCATCCGGTGAGGAATAGGACGGGGAGACCACTTTCTCCCTCACAATTTCATCAAAAGAACATTTCAACGCTGAGTAAATTCCACAAAACAACTTCTGAATGCTGGCAGAGGACATCAGACACCCAGAAAAGCAGATCATTGGCTTCAAAAACAGGTAGGAAAAAATATAAAAGACGAAAAAACAGGCAAAGGAGGTAGGGAGGGAGCTCCGTCCCGGGAAGGGAATCCCATCCCGGGAAGAGACTTGTAAGAAAAGAGGTTTCCAAACACCAGGAAACATTCTCGCTGCCGAGTCTGGGACGAACCCTGGAAGCACAGAGGGCAACATAACAGGAAGGAAAAATAAATAACTAAAACCAACAGATTACGAGCCCAACAGTAACTCTCCCAGCGGAAAAACAGCGCAGACGCCTGCATCCGCCACTAACAAGTTGGGGGCTGGGCAGGGAGAGGCGGGAAGTGTGGACTGCAGTGCTTTGTAAGAATTGGGCCGCAAGAGGTGCGGGCTGCAAAGAATCGGCCGGAACGCCCGTCCCGTGCGCGTAACCAGAGGGCCCGCGTGAGACCAGAGCAAACTATTTTGGGCTAGCAATCCAGACTGTGGGATAGCTACCACTTGAAACGCTCAAACATAAGATGCCACCAGGACCGCGCACAGAACAAAGGACGGAATGGAAATTGCCGGCTGCAGACCATCCCCCTCTGGTGACAGGAAGCCAGAGACTTAAGGGCTGGAAGGGGGCAATCGCGGCCCAAGAGAGTCATTACCTACCAAAATCCAAGCAGGCTTCTTTGCTAACTAAGGCTTCTGGGGGTTCTGGACAGACATCATCCCCCTGAGAAGGAACTCCAGCGGTACACCCAGAAAACTGAGCAGCAGGGAAAGGCGACCAGTCGCAGCAATTGCGCTTACCAAACTCCTGAGCTACTCGGACCTGGGAAGCGCACAAAACGCAGGCCTAAACAAATATGCACCTCTGAAGGCTACCTGAGCGCCGAGCCTGAGCGGCTTAAACCGGAGAGGTGCATGAAGCCTAGGACCGGCCTCAGACGGTTCCCCGGCAGAGCAACTTAGAGCCTGAGCTGTGCGCGCCGTTAGCAAGGGAAAGACAAGCGCCGATAAGACACTACAAGCACACGCCAGTAGCATTTGTTTGCAGTATCCCTCCCTCTCCACAG
>SJYT01038739.1:43528-68099 GCA_006410635.1 Cephalophus harveyi | reverse complement strand
CATGATGGCTACTCCATTTCTTCTGAGGAATTCCTGCCCGCAGTAGTAGATATAATGGTCATCTGAGTTAAATTCACCCTTTCCAGTCTATTTTAGTTCTATGATGTAAAACTATCCGGAAACTAATCCCATCACCATAAAACCCATTTAGGAGACCATCCTGTTAGGTCTCCTGTTTGGCCCCTTTCTATTTCATCTCTGAGAACAGCCAACAGTTTCAAACTAAACTGCTGTTACTATAAGGGTGGAAGCTGGTTTCAGATGTGGAACACCCAACTTAGATCAAGTAGAGAGAGACTTCTGCTCTACTAGGCAGGCCTACGCCCAGGAAGAAGTTACAGAAGAAATAGACCTCTGCCCCAATTCCCAAGAAGTATCTTGAGTATGAAGTCTCTCAGGGGGGAGTTGTTAGGGGAAGCACACTGATTGAAACCCCCCACCCTGGCCAGGCACCATAGTAACCATTTGCATGAGTTGTTTTATGACAGGAGATCCTGATAAGGAATACGGAACTAATAAGCCACCACCAACCGGAAGAGTTCGGGAAAGGTCAAAAGGAGACACCATGTGTCTGTCCACTTCCCAGAATCCCTCTCACTAACATCCATCTTGGCTGAGTGATGCGTGCACCACCAGGAAAGACTCTGAATGAGAATGACTGGCCAAAGACCACCCGGAAATTAATCCCATCACCATAAAACCCAAGACTGCAAGCCACGCGGCAGAGCAGTTCTCCTGGGTTCCCTTACCCTACTGCTCTCCACCCGGGTGCCCTTTCCCAATAAAATATCTTGCTTTGTCAGCACATGTGTCTCCTCGGACAATTCATTTCTGAGTGTTAGACAAGAGCCCAGTTTCGGGCCCTGGAGGGGTCCCCCTTCCTGCAACAGTTATATTCAGATGTATATTATTTAGCAATTTTAACTGCAAGATAGCATATCACACTCAATTACTGTATCATAATTTGGTACTCAATTATTAGCTTTTAGGAGGAAAAAAATAATTTCTTCATGGTTTATTAGAGTAAAATTTATAAACAGACCATAAAGCTGCTCTGTGAAGTATTAATGTTATGATTGCTTATATATTTAATAATACATCATCACACCTTTGGGGAAAAGAGCCTATTTGCCAACTTCTGATCCCTGAATTGAACTATCTCTACTTTAGTAAAAGACATAACATTTTCAAAAATGCTGAATAAGTGCATTAGCTCTGTTTCCTATTTATGCCAGTAATGTCAGCTCTAATTTATAGCAACATTACCATGCATTAAATAAAAAACACTGCTATGCTCCTACTTCTAATGCTCATTCAAACAACCTTAGAAACTATGTCTTTTTTAAGCCTATTCTGAATACTGATATTTCTTTGAATCCTTAGATTATATAAAGTTTCTCAGTACCCAGTCGAAAAGTGTTAAATTTAAGCAATTATTTCTTTGTCTCCTGTGCATCTGTGCATGCACACTCAATTGGGTCCGACTCTTGGCAAGCCCATGGACTATAGCCCTCGAGGCCCTTCTGTCCATGAATTTGCCAGGCAAGAATACTGGAATAGGCTGCCACTTCCTACTGCAGCTATTTGTCTCCCAATAGTCAACATTTTCACTCTTCAGTTTTAATGAAATGATAGAATTAATTTACTAGTTGCTCTGGTTTTGTTTTAGTTTGGGTTTTGTTCTGTTTCACTGTTATTAATGTTGCTTTGAGAAACTGTATTCCTAATTCTCTTCTGAAGGTTTGTAGTTTGTAAAAACCACAAGTTACTTCATTTCTTCCTTAGTTTTTGACTATAATAAAAATATAACTAAATCATCCCTGGGGTACAATCAATTGCTTGAAAAAACTTGATTTCACTATGGAAGGGCATACACAGGAAGAAATGAGGGGAGATATATGATTCAGGAAAATGATAATGAGTAAAATATTAGATATTGGTGAAATTTACACTTGACCGCCATAATTGCTAGAGCACTGGTTCAAGCTCTAGATGTCAAGAAAACAACACGTCCTAGCTGTATTTAATCAATAATTAAATCCAGTGGAGGACCAGCAATGGAAGGGCATAAACACAACTGTTAGAAAAGTGACTGAGTACTTCCTGCTGAGGAGTATCACTGCTTCTCCTTCTGGAACATTGTTTGAAGAAGTATGAAGAAAAAATGATGCTAAATTTCCCTCCTCAAATCAATTCATACTTCAAACAGCTGCAGAAAGTCCAATCAAATGCTTATTTAGTGAGATGACAAGCCAATGTGATCAAGGCTGCTTGGAAAAGCTCTGTGATTAATTGTGTTTAGGTAGTCATTACTGTTTTTCACTAATGAAAGGTTATAAGTCCTGGTCATTGATAACCCACAATAAAGATGAAAGCATACTCTTATCAGCAGTTCTTTTCATGTAAGGAAAATGCTACAAGACAGTTTATCTCTGTCTGCAATCTTTAGAAAATGACTTTATTCAAAAATCAAAGCTGACACCAGAACCTCAGTGTACAGAAATCAACTTTTCTATGCATGACTAAATTTTAATATACAAATATTCACTTTCTTTAGTAAGGGACTATAATGTAAATATAAGTATGTGTGTCAATCCAAATACTTACATAAAAGTAAAATCCAGATTGAGGGTTGCTAGGAGAATGTACAGATAGCTGCATTTTAAAGTCAACAGATTAAGGGAGTAAAAATGTGTATGTAGTAATATGAGAGATTAGGGAGATGATCCACTATGGAGTAAGAAGCACTGCGTGAGAGTTGAGAGTCTGAGTTTGGGTTCTAACTGTGCTTCTGACTACTTATATGAGCTACAGGCAAGTCACTTAATTTCTTAGGATGTCAGTTTTCCATGTGCAAACAAAGCTAGGGACTAGATTAGATTCTCACTGAAGTCTTCTGTTAAGTTTTGATTCTACTGACGATGTATGGGGAATCTAACTACTTATAATGTGAAAAAAGACATACATTAGAGTCAGTTTTAAGCAGCATATTAAACTAGAGATTGAAATAACTGAAATACTCAATAAAACAGTTTTCAAACTACTTTAAAATTGATCACTAACCTGATAGGAAAATACGGACATTAAAGCAAAATGAAGAATATCAGGAAATAATCTAGTGCCAAGGCTGTCTTTTGCCCTACTAGCCTTTGTTATCCTGTGAACTTCTGTTTGGCTTTGACTGTGTGGATCACAATAAACTGTGGAAAATTCTGAAAGAGATGGGAATACCAGACCACCTGACCTGCCTCTTGAGAAATCTGTATGCGGGTCAGGAAGCAACAGTTAGAACTGGACATGGAACAACAGACTGGTTCCAAATAGGAAAAGGAGTACGTCAAGGCTGTATATTGTCACCCTGCTTATTTAACTTCTATGCAGAGTACATCATGAGAAACGCTGGGCGGGAAGAAGCACAAGCTGGAATCAAGATTGCCAGGAGAAATATCAATAACCTCAGATATGCAGATTTTATTTTGGGGGGCTCCAAAATCACTGCAGATGGTGACTGCAGCCATGAAATTAAAAGACGTTTACTTCTTGGAAGGAAAGTTATGACCAATCTAGATAGCATATTGAAAAGCAGAGATATTACTTTGCCAACAAAGGTCCTTCTAGTCAAGGCTATGGTTTTTCCAGTGGTCATGTATGGATGTGAGAGTTGGACTGTGAAGAAGGCTGAGCACCAAAGAATTGATGCTTTTGAACTGTGGTGTTGGAGAAGACTCTTGAGAGTCCCTTGGACTGCAAGGAGATCCAACCAGTCCATCCTAAAGGAGATAAGTGCTGGGTGTTCACTGGAAGGACTGATGCTGAGACTGAAACTCCAATACTTTGGCTACCTCATGCGAAGAGTGGACTCATTGGAAAAGACCCTGATGCTGAGAGGGATTGGGGGCAGGAGGAGAAGGGGACGACAGAGGATGAGATGGTTGGATGGCATCACCGACTTGATGCACATGAGCTTGGGTGAACTCCGGGAGTTGGTGATAGACAGGGAGGCCTGGAGTGCTGTGATTCATGGGGTCACAAAAAGTCAGACACGACTGAGTGACTGAACTGAACTGAACTGAACTGAACTTCTGTTTTAACTATCACATTGGATGCCTAGGAAAGGGTATAAAGTCCAGGACCTGCCCAAAGTGATGACACTACATCCAAAAATTATAAAACACAAAGAGGCATAAGATATGATGAGATCCATAACATACTACCACAAAACAAGGCATCTTGACATATTAAATATATCAAATTGAAGGAATATAAGAAATGGCAGGTGCAAGAGGGACTTTATTAACCTCCCCTGAAGCAGGTAATAAGATGCCCTATGCCTTTCAATACCAGGTAGAAAGAAGTATGTTTACCTTCAAATACAAAAGGATACCAAGAGGAATCTGAATAAACAGGCCTTACTGTCTCCCTCAATTTACTATGCTTAGTTCAAACACTGTTTGGTCCTATCACATTTTCCCACAATTTTCCACCCAGAAGGGCAAACCTAGGGTAAAGAAATTCAGATTTTACTTCTTCAGATCATTTCTTTATGAAGGCTCAAGTAAGTTGCAAGTGAAAGTTGCTCAGTCATGTCCAAGTCTTTGCAACCCCATGGACTATACATATACAGTCCATGGAACTCTCTAGGCCAGAATACTGGAGTGGTGGCCTTTCACTTCTCCAGGGGATGTTCCCAAACCAGAGATTGAACCCTGGTCTCCCTCATTGCAGGTGAATTCTTTACCATCTGCTCACATATCACATAAAACATATTAAAAACATTTTTATGTTCTTCTCTTGCTGATCTGTCCTTTGTTACAGGGGCCACATCTTAAAATCAAAACAGAGGAAAAAAGACATTTTTCCTCCTCTATCAGATACCATGATAGAAAACCATAAGAAACAGCAAACAACAAAATAAACAAATAAATAAATAGATGAGCAGACTTAGTATGTCTGAATTACCAAATATACAATATAACTATATTTATTATATTAAAGAAATAAAAGGGAAGCATGAAAAATAAGAGTAGAGAGCAATCAGATTTGACAGAACCAAATAAACTTTCAGAAATTAAAATAATTATAAATAATTGAAAAATTAAAATTCAGCAGATGTGTATTCACTGAAGAAGAAATTACTGAATGGGACAATGCATAGGAAGCATTCAGAGAAGTCCACAAAAAAATGGGAAATATAAAATACAGGTTAAAAGGAATAAATAATAGACAGATAGTAGAATATATAAAAGAATAATATAGTAAGTAGTTGTGGAATTCCAGAATAATAGAAAGGAGATTGGCTAATAACCCACAGGGTAAAAATAAAGAAGCATGGTCTGCACCTGACACATATGCAAAAATGAAATAAAAGATTAACTTAAACATTAACTTAAACAAAGCAGCTAAAACTCCTGCCCTTATAAAAGTGGACATAAGAGAACATATTCATGATACTGGAAAAGGCAGCGATTTCTCGGCAAGAAGGCAAAACGCATTAATCTTAAAAGAAAAAAAAAACTATAATAGAGATTTCATCAAAATTAAAAATGTCAGTTTGTCAAGAAATATCATTAGGGAAATGAAAAGGCAATCTACAGAATGGAACAGAAGATTAGCAATACATACACTTGACAGATGACTAGTATTCAGGATAGCAAGTTGTAAAGAACTCTTACAAATTAATGATAAAAGGAAAAACAATAAAAAAATGAGCAATAGACTTGAAACTTAATTTTAAAAGATAAATTAAAAGCCAGCAAGCACATGAAAAGGTGCCCAACCTCATTAATCATTAGAGAAATAAAAACTAAAACCTCTCAAAGACATCACTTTATATATCCAGTATGCCTAAAATGAACAGTACAACACTGAGGGCAGGCAAGGGTGTGAAGCAGACGGAACTCCCATGCTTTGTCAGTGGGACACTAATATGGCACCACTTTGAAACACTGACTTCCATGATGGTTTCTCTACTCTGCTTTTAATCTTCCACCGTTGGGTTACCAGGGCTGAAACTTCTGCCTTCTGCTTAAGCTAAGTCCAGGCTAGATCTGTCTTGCTAGCAGCCAGTGAATTGTGAACACGGTTCGGTTCAGTTCAGTCACTCAGTCATGTCTGACTCTGTGACCCCATGAACCACAGCATGCCAGGCCTCCCTGTCCATCACTAACTCCCGGAGTCCACCCAAACCCATGTCCATTGCGTCAATGATGGCATCCAACCATTTCATCCTCTGTCATCCCCTTCTCCTCCTGCCCTCAAACTTTCCCAGCATCAGGGTCTTTTCCAATGAGTCAGCTCTTCGCATCAGGCGGCCAAAGTATTGGAGTTTCAGCTTCAACATCAGTTCTTCCAATGAATACCCAGGACTGATTTCCTTTAGGATGGACTGGTTGGATCTCCATGTAGTCCAAGGGACTCTCAAGAGTCTTCTCCAACACCAGAGTGGTCTAGTGTTTTTCTCCACTTTCTTCAATTTAAGTCTGAATTTGGCAATAAGGAGTTCATGATCTGAGCCACAGTCTGCTCCCGGTCTTGTTTTTGCTGACTGTATAGAGCTCTTCCATCTTTGGCTGCAAAGAATATAATCAATCTGATTTCAGTGTTGACCATCTGGTGATGTCCATGTTAGAGTCTTCTCTTGTGTTGTTGGAAGAGGGTGTTTGCTATGACCAGTGTGTTCTCTTGGCAGAACTCTGTTAGCCTTTGCCCTGTTTCATTCTGTACTCCAAGGCCAAATTTGCCTGTTACTGCAGGTGTTTCTTGACTTCCTACTTTTGTATTCCAGTCCCCTGTAATGAAAAGGACTTTTTTGGGTGTTAGTTCCAGAAGGTCTTGTAGTCTTCATAGAACTGTTCAACTTCAGCTTCTTCAGTGTTACTGGTTGGGGCATAGACTTGGATTACCGTGATATTGAATGGTTTGCCTTGGAAACAAACAGAGATCATTCTGTCGTTTTTGAGATTGCATCCAAGTACGGCATTTCGGACTCTTTTGTTGACTATGATGGCTACCGCATTTCTTCTAAGGCATTCCTGCCCACAGTAGTAGATATAATGGTCATCTGAATTAAATTCACCCATTCCAGTCCATCTTAGTTCACTGATTCCTAGAATATCAATGTTCACTCTTGCTATCTCCTGTTTGACCACTTCCAATTTGCCTTGATTCATGGATCTAACATTCCAGGTTCCTATGCATATGGCTCTTTACAGCATCGAATCTTGCTTGTATCACCAGTCCCATCTGCAACTGGGTGTTGTTTTTGCTTTGGCTCCATCCCTTCATTCTTTCTGGAGTTATTTCTCCCCTGATCTCCAGTAGCATATTGGGCACCTACCGACCCAGGGAGTTCATCTTTCAGCATCCTATCTTTTTGCCTTTTCACACTGTTCATGGGGTTCTCGAGGCAAGAATACTGAAGTGGTTTGCCATTCCCTTCTCCAGTGGACCACATTCTGTCAGTCCTCTCCACTATGACCTGTCCTTCTTGGATGGCCCCACATGCCATGGATTAGTTTCACTGAGTTAGACAAGGCTGTGGGCCGTGTGATCAGATTGGCTAGTTGTCTGTGATTGTGGTTTCAGTCTGTCTGCCCTCTGATGCCCTCTCTCAGTGCCTACCGTCTTACTTGGGTTTCTCTTACCTTGGATGTGGGGTGTCTCTTCACAGCTGCTCCAGCAAAGTGCAGCCGCCACTCCTTAAAGATAAATATAGACTGTACGACTGACTATGAGATGCTGTTATGTTGGGCTTTGTGGAGCCAGGACCACTTACCCACAGGTCCTTAAGCAAGGGCTTGATTGGTCCTGCTCAGACACACATCCACAAAGCCAGCAATTCTGAACTGTGACCTAGATGTTATTTGCTGATTTTTCCCTGACTGTGCACTGTTTTCTCCCTACAACACCCTTCTGATGCAGACAACCTGGGTCAATCAACATAAATGGGCAAAGAAGAAATGAGAAAAAGTGAGAAAAACCATGAAATAATAAATAGTAGGACAGAGGAAACTGGTGGGCTACAGTCCATGGGGTCGCAAAAGAGTCAGATGCAATTTAGTGACTGAACAACAAGATAACATATATTAATTTGCAAACCAATTTTGGAGACTGGCATAATGTACATGCAATCTACATGAACACAGAGCAAATAGCTGCAAAAACAGTAAGTGAATATTCATTATTATGCAGGGCAGGGCCTCTAAGAAAATGCTAGCAGCAACAAAGCCCCAGATTTAAGTAAGATGCTAATTAATACATTTGCATATTCTAAGGATTAAATAACCAGATCTTACACAGACTAGAGGGCACGCGGAAGAACATTTTGAACTGGAGTTTATATTTTTTAAATGTTAGACAAAGGCAGCCGAAAACTGAAAGCCCAAGGAATATTAAGTTAACTTCAAGTTTGCATTTACATATAAATAACCTCAGTCTACCAGTGTAACTTCTGGGTAACTGGTTCCTTCCCTTCCTTCTGAGCCCTGTATTTCTCAGGCTTTCAAGCACTGGAGAAACTGGGATTTATATGTGGCTCAACATTATTTTTGCTGCTTAAGCTTAAGCATTTATTCTTTAGTTCTTTACCTTGTGGGTCTTAGCTTTAATCTAATGCATTCAAAATAACCATTTCCTATTTTGCTTAATCATGTTTTCCATCCAACCATTCATAACAGGTAGAACTTTTACCAAAGAATAATGCATACCTGTGTCATAATGCACAATAAGTCTTTCACTGTGATTGCCCACAGTCTGTGGTTCAAAATCCACTTCCAGTTGCATGGACTCTCCTACATTAAGAGTTCCAATGGATGGCTCTACAGAGAAGGGCCTGCAACACACATGGAGACACACACCATCAGAACACACTGCTGACTAGTGTGAGGGGAAGGGGAGAGGAAACGTGAGTTCCAGGTCTGCAGACAGAGCGCACCCTACACCACAATTCAGTGATTCAAAATTACACTTTCTCCTTAATGTGGAAAAGCTTTATATTAATACTAAAATAACAGATATAGAACAACAAATGTAAGAAAAACTGAAATGGTGCATAATAGTCTTGTTTGTATCCTTGCCATTTAGCCATTCTTCGAACATTCACTGACTGACTCCAGTGAAGGATGGGCTTATAACATGTATGCAAATACTGTAATTTGCAAAAGAACAGTACCTTCAAAGAGATAAAAACCAAGTTTGGGGAAGAGTTCAGAGAAGAGAAGGTTTTACAATGGAAAAACCATATCAAAGTCTCAAAAGGAAAGTGATCACACAATTGCATGAAGATGAGATGAGCGCAGTTTAACCAAGGGTCTATTTACAATAAAAGGGTGAAGGGATATACGGAAACTGCAAGAGACGATGCAGTCACCCAGGGTTATTAACAGTAGAACGCTTACCAAAGAGCACAAATACCCAAAGAGCCAAGAAGGAGGAGTGGTTTTGAAACCCAGCAGTGGCCTAAGAGAAGGCTCCAAGGGCTTCAGTCAAGAGTTACAGTCATTCCAGGGGGCCTCACACGTAAGACTCTAGGGTGAAAAGTGTCTTGACATCATATCCTTTGTCTGATTGCCTGCTGGGGCTCCCATTGACTGACCCCAACCAAAAGCCAAAGGCATAGGCACCTACTGACCTCTTAAATAGGTCAGTCTCCTGGTGAGAGTAAGCTGGAAAAGGATGGAGAGCATTTGGAAAGGGGACATCTGTCTCTTGAAAATAGAATTTAGGCAAGGAGACCTTATGAGGAGGTAGGGTAGATCTGGGAACAGAAAATAATTGAGTTTAATTGCCCTGGAAAGGAGCAGTAAGAGAGAAGGTGGATCTAATCGTGATGTACCTTAAATAACTTACAGAGCTCTTCCTTTTAAACAGGAAACCCAGCCCATTTAATTCTTTCCATGGTCCACTGCTTGTTTTTGCTTGTTTTTCAAAGTAATGTGCTGGACAATGTATCTGGCAGGCTAAGCTGTTTCTGATTATTTACTTCAATGCAAGCATTTTTAGAGTCTTCATTCCTTAAAATCTTCCCTTAGATAATGAACTTAATTTCAGAAAACCTAACCTTTCTTCTTTGAGGGTACGGAGCTTACAGTCTGGGTAGCACTTGGTGGTACCTCAGATTATCCCTGCAGGATCTCAAGGGCTTCCTACCATGGACAACTGTTAATTTTCGCTGGTGCTCTCTACTTGGATTGCCCTTTTCTTTCACTACTTTCCCATTCCTTTGTCTGTCCTTTTCCTGTACCTCCAGCACCAGTCCTCCGATGCGCTCCAGGCACTGCTGTAGGGGCACCATAAGGTAGCAGTCACTAGCCTGGAGTCAAGTGAATAAGTTCAAAACCCAGATCAGTCATGAGTTTGGCTAAGTTACTCAACCTTCAGTATCCTTATCTGCAAAATGAGGTCATGACAGCACCTATTTCACAGGATTGTAGTGAGAATTAAAGGAGCTGACATAGGTAAAGTGCTTAGAATAAGTTTGGCACGTAGGAAGAGCTAAACAGATGTTTGTTATTATTTTTGTTATTGCTACTGTTATCTGCCTCACTGGCAGCCCCTAGATGGAAAAAGAGACAGAGGTTGATCTTCAGAATTCAGATGAGATCAGGTGTTTATCACTATCCTTTCAATCCTTCACTCTGCCCCAGAGACATTGTGAAAAACACACAGAGGACATAACACCTCATTCAAACACCTTCAGTGGCCCCCGTAATTTATGTGATAAAGTTCAAAGTCCTAGACATTTAAAGTCCCAAGAAATCTGTTTCCAACCAGTTTTGGCTTTCTCATGAAACAGATACATCTGTCCAAATGTCCTGTATACCTGTCACATTTCACATCAGGCTGGGGTGCACGGGATGGGAGGGCTTCAGTCTCTTCACCCATAACCCTCCCCAGCACTGCATCTCCACTTCCTTCCAGCCAGACAGTGTCCCCTACATACATATTCCAGAACTGCTTGAGTTGTATAGGAACATTCGCTGTTTTCCCGATCATACTCCTTCCAAAGTCACCCATCAGAGCCCACACTCAAAGTTACCTCTTAAATTGAATCTTTCCAGATTTTTCCTCTTACTAATAAAGTCTCCTTCCTCTCAGGGGAAACTGTAACTTTATTTTTACTTTTTACTTTGTACTATAATAAGTTTTCATGCCTGTCTCTCTCAATAGCTAGAGACTTTTGAAAGGAAAGAGAAAGCAAACAAAATTTCAAGAGCATGTACTCTATGCTAGATACTACAGTAGGCATTTCATATATGTCGATTCTTTTAGTCCTCAAAAATCTTGAGAAAGCAGGTCCTGTTATTTGCAATTTAGACATGAGAAATGTTTGCTCTAAAAGCACATGCAACCAGCCCAAAGCTACCCAACTAGTGAGTGGTACAGCAAGGATGGAAGCCTGCCCTCAAGTTCAAGTTTTCCCTATGTCCCCAAACTATCCCTGAATGTGGAAACCGCCTGGTTAGATTTACCTTTGCATCTCTCACCAGCCCATGCACAGTTATTTACTCATAAGAGCCTCTCAAAACATGTTGAATTGAATTATAATCAACTTTTAAAGGGAAATTTAAAATATATCTAATTTTTACTTAATCTTTCTACCATTTTGGTGGAATACAGAAGGAGCAGACTTCTGGTATCTCAAGAATTTCCACTTGATGGGAGATGAAGGGGAGTCTTACTGTCTTTAAAGTTCTTTCCTTTCTTCAAGGCTCAGAAAGAATCAAGAACTGGCCCCAGCCTCCTGGCTTTGAGAAAAACACTGTAGTATTTTTTTCTATCTCTGCTTCCCTAGTTCCTAATATTTTTCTTCCTACACTGTGTTTTCATTTTCTTTTCAAACATTTCTCCGTAGCAAAATAACAGTTTTGGAATGAATTAGTATTACATTACAGAACCTAAGTTAATTTTCTGTGGACAAAGGGACTCTTCTTAGGACCTCTAGAAATTCTAATTCTAAAGAGTGGTAACAGTTTCTTCCTTTTTGTGCTAATTGTTGGGCTTATATTACACTAAACTTCTTCAGTGGTTAGAAAGTCACGTGGGAGAGCCATTGCTACTTAGAGCTGCCTAAGCCTCCTCAATAAATCAGACATTAATTGGAGAGAGTGTGTTAAGTTCTGGTGCTTAAACATGTCTATAATTTGATTCTGTACTTCATTTTCCTAAAGGCAGACAGATTGAAAAGGCTAGAGAATACCAAGTACCAGAAAATGATCTTACAAAGAGGTAAAAAGTGCTGTTCCTCCAGGGTATAAGGCTGGCTCTGTCTACCAGAATGTCTGGTTTTGTTATCACATCCTCATTAATACTGCATACTTGATCAGGGAGGGAATTCAGGTTTGTGAAAAATCATGAGCCATGAGAAAGATTTTGAGTGTTTGTTCAATTCACTATGAACTGCTCGTAAGAACTAAAATGATCCCATCCAAACAATTCAATATTTTATCAGAAGACTAAATATTGATTGTATTATATTAAACACTGAATATAAAATTAGTATTTTTTTTCCTTTAGAGAATCTTATTAATTGATTCCTAAATTAAGATTTTAGATTTTGAATTGCTTCTTCATTCTTTCTATTTCACCTTCCAAAATTAATCCTACTTTAATAGTCAAAGTTATTCTGGTACCTACAAGAGTTTTAGGTCAAATCTGTAATAAAGTTGATAAGTTATTGTTTGTATTCTCTGTATATTTTACAGCACATTGAGGCTCCTTTTATGGTGTAAAAAAACATTATGCCTCTTTTATTGTACTTGGAGCATGTTTTTTTATTTTAAATTATTGTAGAGGTTTATAGTTGTAGCTCTGTTGTTGTGATATACTGTTGGTTAGGTATCCTATAAACATTTATAGAGCACTTATTTATTCTAGACACTTTGCTAGATGCTGGGGACATACAAATGAAAAGAGATAAAATCGTTGCATTTGAGAAGCTCATATTCTAATGGGAGCAACAGACACATGAAGAGAGTTTTATTTTATGTTATTTATATGAATCTATTTATAAACTTAGCCATTAAACTATTATTTCAATGAAAATAATATGATTTGCTTTTTTTAAACAATTCCCTGAGAGATATTTCTAACTGTATAATGACCATAAAAGAAGCAAGACTTTTTGACTTCCCAAACTATTACTGCTCCACTATGTCTGTTGACAACCATGTTGTCAATGAAAGAGGGGTCCTCAGTCCTGCCTGGGCAACATAATCACCTACACATTTTTTAGAATAGTCATCAGGGGATCTCCCCAGACATTCGAATTTAATACAATGTGATCACAAAATCAGCTGCATTCTTCAGAAACCAATTCTGGCTAACTTAGACAGAAAGGGGATTTATTGGAAGGATTTGGAAGTAACTCACAGAATCGACATCATGGTTGGAATACACACATTTAGAGGAAAGAACATAAAAGTGCCATTTGGTGCAGAATCTACACAGGAAAACAAAAATGAACAGGAAATTCAACTGAAAGATTTGATTATATAGAAGATGAAAGCTATGAAAAGCCCAACTTAAGATGGTAAACTAGCTCAGGGACTGGTAACAGCAGTAAGCCACTTCCATCCCTGGGCTGGAGACAAAAGGAGAGGAGGAAGTGTTAGCAGATCCTGGGGACCGGGGGGAAGTTAGAACCATGGCAGGTCTGTCTGACAGGAGCTAGAACGATAGAGGAGATACAGCTGCTTGCTGGGGACTCTACTGAAGTCAGAGAGGGAAACAGAGAAATACTGTGACTTCTTCCCACTCTCCAACCTCCTTCTAGTTCCCAACCCCCTGGACAAACACAGCTGGCATCCAGCAGGTCTGCAGGCTAGTGGGGCTAACACAGCCCAACACTGATGCTGAGCAAAGCCTGGAAGGGCGAGGAATGGATTTTAAGGTAAACAAGGCCAGAACTGGCCCATGTTGGTTTTTAATCCAAGTTTTATTATTAACTTACTGGGAGAACTTGAGTAAGTCATTTTCCTTCTCAGACCTTACTTCTTTCATCTGTAAAATTAAAATGTGGGACTATGAGTTTCTAATGTCATTATGATTCCTGGCTAGTCCTTGAGTTAGCTCACCATGTTACCTTAGAAGTGCTTCTACATTATGATTCACTTTCAGTTGTATGGATACAAAAGTTTTAGATCTTTTCCTGCAACTTCATACTATTAAATCTGTGATTTCATTTTACTTTATATGAATGTATTGCCATTTACGTGTAGTTGTGAAGATTCAGCCAAACAATTCAGGAAGCTTTGCTGCTTGTGTGTGTTTTTCCACCTTATGTGGATTCTCTCTTTCACTGGAACATTATCAATGTAACAGGAAGTTTATAACGTGTATTATGGATGGCGGTTATGAAGGGTCTTTTTTCTTAATGTAAAGAGATTTGGTTCTTTCTAAGTGACAGTGAGCCAGTTGAACAACTTGCTCCCTTCCCTTCAACAAAATATGAGTCTCACCACAAAATGCAAACAAAACCTTTATAAGTACTTTGACAACCTGAGCAGACACTGATTTACAAGAGTTTTTCCTTTGCTTCTACTGACTGATTTCTCTAAAGTGGGTCAGAGTCCTGCTTCCACCCGGGAGGAAGAAAGCTTGAAAGAGTGTTTCTCCTACCCTAACAATGAACAAAAACAGATAAACCACAAAATCACAATTTTTCTCAAACCCGTTAGAGAGCTGACATTGCAGGGCAAACAAAAATGGGCAATGCCCTGTTCCTAATTGAGATGAGACATGTGCCAAGGAGTTCACCTGTGGCAGATAGAGCATTCCTACAAGCAAAAGAAATGGTGAAAGAGGATGGAGCAAAAGCAAAAGACATATTTGAAGAGATAATAGCTGATATTTTCCAAAAATAGTGAAAGATCCAAGAAGCTCAGAGAATGTCATGCAGGATTAAAAGCAAAACAAAATAAAAGCAAAATAAAATTCTTAAAACAAAAAATAACCAAAAACAAAATCCACACCTACATTCATCACATTTAAACTGCTAAAAACCAAATATCTTCAGAAATCTTGAAGGTAGCCCAAGACAAAGATATAATTACCTATAGACCTATAGACGAACAAAGCTAGAAATCTCTAAAATCTCATTAGAAAAATGTAAGCCAAAAGCCAATAAAGTGACATCTTTCCAGTACTAAAAAATGTATATATAATTCTATATTCATCAAATGTATACAGAATTCACAATTCTATAGAGAAAAAACCTTTCAAAAATGAAGACAATATGCTTTTTCTTCAGGTAGACAAAAACTGATAGAATATCCACTAGATTTGTGCTGTAAGAAATATTAAAGTAGATTTCAGCCAGGAACAAATGATACCAGAGAGAAACTTGAATCTACATGAACTGGTTTACAGATGGTGATGCTCCTGGGACACATGTAGGAATAAGCACGAATTCCCTCCTGTGGGATGTGCCTCAACCTATATTATGGCATCGCTGCTACCAAGTAACCTGAAAACTCTCCCACCAGAAAACACCTAGGAAGTCTGGATTAAAAAAAATAGCTTATGTAAATGTGTAGCTAAGCATGTAAAAAAAAAAAGAAAGAAAAGGCAAATCCACAGGATTCAAATCCTCAGGAAAATAAGAACCAGAGCGGTAGGCTACTGAGCCCTTGAAGCCTGCGTTTTAACAGCCCTGCTAAAGCGGGACAAGGTCTTGGGATGGTGAAGGCAGGGGGACTGGTAACAAAATCCCCATATAAACCTGAGAAACGTCAAAGGCTACCAAAACATTAGCACAAGGGAAAATGTCTACCTTGGTTCCGAGGGAGGGAAAGAGGGACTCTAGGGAATTCATACTGGACATGTGTCTTCTACAGGTTTGGGGTTTGGACATACATGCTCAGTCCAGGAAACCCTAAGCCAAGAAATTCCCAGAAAGGCAGTCTATGTGGTCTAGCCTTTGGTAACCAGGCAGAAGTAAATGCCTGAAGAGATGTATCCTTAAACTAGCAAAGGATTCCACAGATAAAGCCCTTATGAAAATGAATTCATGATTCAGCCCAGGATCTGCACTACTTTTCAAAAAGCCACAGAAAAGAACTTGACCTTCTGTCTCCTGTCTTCCCAAGCTGGCCACTCTTATTACGGTCCTGCTAATCAGCCAGCATTTTCATGTCCCATAACAACTGTTCTTTCCTGCCTTATAAGAGAGGTCCTTGAAGGCCATATTTGTACTATCTCACTGTCTACTACAATGTAGCTACCAAATAAATAAACAGATTAACATTGAACACCTTCGCTTACTAGCTGTGCGCTCTTGAGCAAGTTATACAATCTCTCTATTGCTCAGTCTCTTATCCAGAATTTCAGAAAACCACCTTACCCAAATAGGTAATCTTGAATTTTGGTTTTCTCATGGGATGAACAGGAAGTCTGCCCCATATCAAGGAGGTCTCCCATCCTTGCAACTGAAGATTGTAATAAGCAGTTGTATCTTGACTGCTACTCTGGGAGATTACATGTGTGGCCTAGATTTAGCTAGAATCAATCAAAACCAAGAGCTGAAGGAATGCATACCTATGAGTTTTGATGTGAAACACAGAATCTTTGTTGCCAATGTTTCGTACCAGCAGGATCTTCTGAGTGCTGTATTTGACAGGGCAAGTGGAAAAATTCAGCTTATCAGGAAAATCTATGATGGCTCGTGCACCTCTAGCTTTGATGGGCACAATAAACTTTTCTCTTTCAGTAACACAGGTCAACATATGGGCATAATCCTACAAGAGAAGGAGACAATCATTACTTGTGAAAACACCAACATGATCAAGATAACTACAAGAAATATGGCTGTATGCCAAGCATCTTGGAAAACAGTGTAGTGTATGTGTATATATATATTTTATGAAACCTTCTCAAGAAAGATGTACTTTCAATGAGATTAATTAAAACCTACAAGCCAATAGAGAAGCTTATACTTCTTGTGTTTCTCAGACATTAGGGAGGTGGGATGCAGGATAGTTGAGGTGCATTCTTCTTTAGACCAGAGGAGGTTCACACCAGTAACTTACGTGTCTTCCTTCTAAACCCTACCTACTTATCCTTCAAGCCATCTATTAGACTGATAGCTCCAATTAATGGTCTCTAACCACACTCTTGCAATATGACTGTACAGCTTCTCCATCGTGAGTAGAGTCTATTTCTTCAACTGTGTTCTGACCAATGGAATTTGGTAGAAGGTATGCTATGCCAGGTCCAGGCTAAAGCCTCAAGAAGTTTTGGACATTTCCGGTCTAGCTCTTGAAATCATGCCATGTAAGTAAGTCTGGTCTAGCCTGCTACAGAATGGCAGCCCAGTTATCCCAGCCAGGGCCATGCTAGACTAGACTGAGGCACCAGATATGTGAGAGAGCCCAGCCCAAGTTAAGCAGTTGCTTACTCAACTCATGAGTGGATCCCATCAAGTTTAGCTAAATAATAGTCTTATGAGCCTTCATACTTGAATTTGGGAGTGGTCAGTCATTATACAACAATAGATAAGAACACAGAGCCATTTCAAATCTCATCTCATGTGCAAAGCCATTACTGACCATTCCAAATAAAAATGCTGAGGTCTTGGGCACCTATCTTCCCCTGTCTTAAGTTTAAATGCATAAATGCAACAGAAGTACTGAATCAAGTCACCCTTTACCTCCTCTCATAAAACTGGAATTCTTACCCTGAATGCACCAAAGTTAAAAGTAAACGCTCACCAACAAGCAAACCTAAACGTGAAAGCGAAGTGCTAACAGTCCCCTCAAGAATAGGCCAGAAGCTCAGAACCACCATGAAAGGAATTTTCTATCTAAACCAGGATCATTTTCCTTCAAGTTTCCCCATCATTTTAGCATGTGTTTTTGGCTGCAAGGCAATCCTGATTAAGTATTATGGCCTCTGTGAACTCAAGTTTGCTTTTGGTAATCACATAACAAATGGTTTTCAGTGGTGAGGGTTTTAAAACCTCTTTGGACTTGAAGTACTGAGCAGAAAACGGGAATGTCTGACAAACTGACAATTAGACCTCAAGGCCATGCACTCCATTTCATGAAACCCACAGGACCAGTAGAAAGCAGTGGTACTCCCAATTAGTGTATTCATCCAACCATGTTAATAGGTGTTCAGGTGCCAGGCACTGAGCTGGGTCTGGGTGTACAACTGAGTAGTAAACACAGACATGGATCCCCTCGAGCTTACACAGTGATGGCGGAGACAATGAATGAGTAAACAAAGCATATCTAATGTACAATGTAATACATACACAAATATATAAAAAAATATAAAGAAAAAACAGCTAGGAGTGGTCTCATGCTGCTGCTGCTGCTGCTGCTAAGTCACTTCAGTTGTGTCCGGTTCTGTGTGACCCCATAGATGGTAGCCCACCAGGCTCCCTCGTCCCTGGGATTCTCCAGGCAAGAACACTGGAGTGGGTTGCCATTTCCTTCTCCAATGCGTGAAAGGGAAGTCGCTCAGTCGTGTCCGACTCTTCGCGACCCCATGGACCACACAGCCTTAAGTCTGCAGTCTCTCTGCCTCCCTGAACTCCAAACCCACACCCAGCAGCCCAATCAGCATCTCAATGGCTACAAACTTACCATGGCCCAGAGCAAAGTCCCTGACTCATTCCCTACAACTGTGCACGGAGAGGCCCTGCCAAGGGAAAGAATGAGGCCTGAAATCCAGTTCCCTCTGACAGTGCCTACTGATCAGTCTACAGGAGCAGCCTTTTCTCATGCCCAAAAGAGCTCCACAATGCTGACTGAGGTCCTGATCATGACCTTCTTTCCACTTTAAATCTGTCCCTTTACTGCCTCCCCATCTCGGTACTGGCATCTACATCCTTCCAGAGGCCTGGATTTAATACCTTGGCATGAGACATCCTTGATTGCTCTATTTCTCAATTGCTTAGTAAACATATAGGACTGACCTTCAAAATATATCTAGACCACAATTAAGTCTCACTATCCCTACTCTGCCATCCTGATCTGACCCTACCCTCTCCAATCTTTTCAGGGCTAACGACCCTTTATTTCAAACCTTGCTCCTCAAAAGTCTATTTTTCACACGAGGGTCAGACATGTTAGCTCGGGAGGCTCCTCTGTTCAAAATCTCCCAAACAGAGAGGTGGGGTGCACTGAGTGCTATTATCTGGCACCCTTGTCATTTCTCTAGCCATACCTCCCTCCCAAACTCCAGCTACAGCCTTCCCTGCTGCTCCTTGAGTATTGTAGACATGCTTTCCCTTCAGAGCCTTCAAATTCAATGTTCCTTCCATTCAGAACACGCTTCCATGTAGTTATTCACTTCGCTCCCTCCCTCACTTTCTTCAGGACTTTGCAGAATGTCCACTGTCTCCCCTAGGCCTTCCGACTGCCCTACTGTAAACTTAACTCTCCCTCTCCTGTCCCATCAACCTGAGCCTTTCGTTTGCTTTAGCTTTCCCAAAGTGACCTTACGTGCTTCCTATTTATTTAGTCTATCTTATGCCTACCCCATATCTCCATGCCGACAGGGATTCTGCCCATTGTACTGACTTCACATACCCAGTGTTGAGAACAGGACCCGGTATTGAGCAAACACTCAACAGGTATTTACTGAAGACAAACAAATGAGTAATATGATGCAGAGTGAAGAGAAATGAGGTATAAGTGAGTGGGGAAAGGCCTCTATGAGAAGGTGACATTTCAGCAGAAACCTAAGTGAAGGGAGAAATGACACCATGGGGGTGGGTGGTAATTTGAGCAAAGGATGATTCAGAGACCGTGGCCAGAGGGGAAAAAGGCAAGGAGAGGTCAGAGATGCGGCAAGGAGAGGTCACAGATGCTGCAAGGAAGCGGTGGGAGGCCAGATGACACAGGAGCTTGTAAGCCGCTGGGAGAACCTGAGGACGGCCAAAAACATGAATGACGCTGGAAGCTGATTGTGATGCACCTGACTTGCGTTTTAGAAGAATGACTAGCTGCTATGTAGGGAATGAACCGTAAGGAGGCGAAGATGAAAAAAGGGTGGCCAGTTAGAAGCCACTGCCGCAGTCCCAGCAAGCGATGACGCTGCCTGGCTTAGTACAATAAACGCTTAGCCTAGCGCTTGCTGCTCCTGCTGCTGCTAAGTCGCTTCAGTCGTGTCCGACTCTGTGCGACCCCGAGTAGTAAATATTCAATGAATGCTAGTTGTCAATACAAAAATGTTGCATAAAACACAACGATTTGCATAAGGCATGTAGGAAAAACTCACTTTGTGTACTCTTGTTAGGATAATAATGGTAATCCTGGTAATTAATGATGATAATAATAGAACAGGATAATTTTGGAAAACGACAAGGACTTCAAAGAAAATAAAATGGTGAAATGACAATACAGGAAGGGGCTGCTTTAGGTCAGAACAGCCAAGGAGACCTCCCTGAGGACGTGACCTCTGGATGGAGACCTGAATAGGAAAGCATCCAGTCACGCAAGAGCTAGAAATGCAGTGCTCCTGGTGAGGGGAGTTGCAAACATACCGGTCCTAAGGCAGGAGCAAGTCACGAAAATTAGTGGGAACCATTCATGAAATGTATTTAAATTTCATGAATTGGACTCTTAGTTCTTCAGTTGATTCTGGTTTCTACACAGTAATAGCAGGCTCAAAAATTATGCCATTCAGATATAAGGAAGTACAAGTCACATGAAGCATTCTTGATCCTAGAAAACTCCACAGAATTCGACAATGAAACAGTCTAGTCTGATTACATCAGAATCCTAAAGAGATAAGTACTGTTTTCACTTTTTCTTAGGAGATCAAACCCAGCAAGCAAAGGTTTTGTTGGGAATTAGAAACTGGAAAGCTGCTGGCATATGTGGAAACTTAATATTAACTGAGGCTTTGACAGAGAGAACAAAAGATGCTGCTGAATCCACGAAGAGAGGTGATCCACAAGTAATTTTTTTATATTTACATAATTCTCCGTCTTGTTCTATAAGGAATTGAAGACAGCTGAAAATAGTATAGGAGGCTAGTTGAAATATTCACAGGGATATGTTCAAATCTTTTCAAATTTCCCAATGAAGACGATTTGAAATTTTATCAGGATTATATACTTTTTCATAATCAATTCACATAAAAGAATATGAAGAAATTCTTCACACAACTCCTTAAAAATGTATTCTAATCGCTAAAGTTCTAAATTTAAGATGACTAATATTAGATTATATAATATACAATTATAGATTGCTCTGTTGGCTTAAAATTAATCCATGTGTTGTGACTTGGGAGGATTTGTCAGCCTGCAAGCTAAGCAACTGCTGATGTACTTCCTTCCACTGTACTTAAATTCAGAGCAACCAGGTCACCATTCAGGACCAAAATATTTATTCCACACTCTTTCTCCTCTACTATGAGAGACTTTCACTAATGACTTTGCCAAACCCAAAGGCTAAATCCACATCCTTGCTTTATTCTATTTTTAATAGCTTTGGGCACAGTTGATTACTTACTTATTTTCATAATAAATTCATTTTATTGAAATACAGCTGACTTACAATATTTCAGGTACACAGCAAGGTGATTCAGTTATACATATATACATATATTATTTTTCAGGTTATTTTCCATTATAGGTTATTAGGGATCAAGACCATCCCCAAGAAAAAGAAATGCAAAAAAGCAAAACAGCTATCTGAGGAGGCCCTACAAATAGCTGTGAAAAGAAGAAGTGAAAAGCAAAGGAGAAAAGGAAAGATATGCCCATTTGAATGCAGAGTTCCAAAGAACAGCAAGGAGAGATAAGAAAGCCTTCCTCAGCAATTAATGCAAAGAAATAGAGGAAAACAATAGAATAGGAAAGACTAGAGATCTCTTCAAGAAAATCAGAAATACCAAGGGAACATTTCATGACCTGAATAGGAAAGCATCCAGTCACGCAAGAGCTAGAAATGCAGTGCTCCTGGTGAGGGGAGTTGCAAACATACCGGTCCTAAGGCAGGAGCAAGTCACGAAAATTAGTGGGAACCATTCATGAAATGTATTTAAATTTCATGAATTGGACTCTTAGTTCTTCAGTTGATTCTGGTTTCTACACAGTAATAGCAGGCTCAAAAATTATGCCATTCAGATATAAGGAAGTACAAGTCACATGAAGCATTCTTGATCCTAGAAAACTCCACAGAATTCGACAATGAAACAGTCTAGTCTGATCACACCAGAATCCTAAAGAGATAAGTACTGTTTTCACTTTTTCTTAGGAGATCAAACCCAGCAAGCAAAGGTTTTGTTGGGAATTAGAAACTGGAAAGCTGCTGGCATATGTGGAAACTTAATATTAACTGAGGCTTTGACAGAGAGAACAAAAGATGCTGCTGAATCCACGAAGAGAGGTGATCCACAAGTAATTTTTTTATATTTACATAATTCTCCGTCTTGTTCTATAAGGAATTGAAGACAGCTGAAAATAGTATAGGAGGCTAGTTGAAATATTCACAGGGATATGTTCAAATCTTTTCAAATTTCCCAATGAAGACGATTTGAAATTTTATCAGGATTATATACTTTTTCATAATCAATTCACATAAAAGAATATGAAGAAATTCTTCACACAACTCCTTAAAAATGTATTCTAATCGCTAAAGTTCTAAATTTAAGATGACTAATATTAGATTATATAATATACAATTATAGATTGCTCTGTTGGCTTAAAATTAATCCATGTGTTGTGACTTGGGAGGATTTGTCAGCCTGCAAGCTAAGCAACTGCTGATGTACTTCCTTCCACTGTACTTAAATTCAGAGCAACCAGGTCACCATTCAGGACCAAAATATTTATTCCACACTCTTTCTCCTCTACTATGAGAGACTTAGTCATGAATTACTTTACATCCTAAAAATACTAAATGGTCTCCAGATGAAATTTCCAATCCAGTTTTTTGTCCATTAGCCTTCCTTCCAACATGCCTATCCTCCAAACTTAGGAAAAAAAAAATGCAGTGGAATAAGAAAGTGGCAGATTTGACTCTGAGAAGTGGAAAGAATGAATCTTGATTTTATATTAGCTCCATGATAGAAGGCAAATGTGGCAATAATTCTGTCCTTTAATGTCTTAGGCAAAGAAAAATGATGTCTTCTACTGCAGCAAACAGCTCCCCAGGCATTCAAGAGTGAGCTCAGCCCGTGGTTAAGCCCTCACATCCTCTTTCTGCCTTTTCTCCACTCCTAAACTTGAGGTGGAATGACTAACACAGTAAAACCAGGTATGATTAGGACTCAGCACATCTAATACTCACCGTCCTTGAAAAACATTATAAATTTCCTATCCAGTTAAAACTACTTTATAGTATATTCTCAATATGAAATTCACCTTTCTAAAGGGAAGAATCAGTTCTAAAGTCCTAATCAGTTTAAAAACAAAACTAATCAGGTCTTATGAGCCTTATTCTCTCTATCACTCTTGAGTCTTCATATGATTTAGCTGAGGTCCTAGCTTCCTAGGGGCACCTACACTTTTCCATCTATTAAAAGGGAATAACCTCTGACCTTTGGCTTGTGAAGACACTCAAGGAATTTCAAATTTATTTTTATCACTTTTATCATTTGTATATAACAATAATGTGGTTACCTCATGATTCATGTACAAATCATCCATTTAAGGTAATTAATATCCTCTTGAACTTTTTTGCTAAGTTACCTTAAATCTACCAGTCTACCTGTATCTAAGTCCATATACTCTGCCTTCACTCCTGTTCTTATCTAAGATCAACTTCTTGCCTCGAATACTAGATCAACCTTCTTACTCACCTCAGGATTTTCCCGAAGCAGCAATTTTCCCTCTTCATTGAATATTCACAGCTTATAACAATGCTTAAATTGCTTAAATAAACATCAGCTTATAACAATGCCTAAATCGCTTTCATAAACATCAGCTTAATGCTTAAATAGCCTCACCTTAAATATTAAATAAACAACCCTCAATTTCAACACCCACCTCTAGCTACTGCCCCATTTTCCAATTACTCTTTATAGCAAAACTCCTCAACAGTGTTATTTATACTCAGCATCACCACCTCCTCATTTTCCATTCTTTCTTCTATCTACCACATCAGGCTTCTGTACCCAACATTCCACAGAAACTGTTCTCACAGAGGTCACTAATGACTTTGCCAAACCCAAAGGCTAAATCCACATCCTTGCTTTATTCTATTTTTAATAGCTTTGGGCACAGTTGATTACTTACTTATTTTCATAATAAATTCATTTTATTGAAATACAGCTGACTTACAATATTTCAGGTACACAGCAAGGTGATTCAGTTATACATATATACATATATTATTTTTCAGGTTATTTTCCATTATAGGTTATTAGGGATCAAGACCATCCCCAAGAAAAAGAAATGCAAAAAAGCAAAACAGCTATCTGAGGAGGCCCTACAAATAGCTGTGAAAAGAAGAAGTGAAAAGCAAAGGAGAAAAGGAAAGATATGCCCATTTGAATGCAGAGTTCCAAAGAACAGCAAGGAGAGATAAGAAAGCCTTCCTCAGCAATTAATGCAAAGAAATAGAGGAAAACAATAGAATAGGAAAGACTAGAGATCTCTTCAAGAAAATCAGAAATA
>SJYT01038739.1:26444-43229 GCA_006410635.1 Cephalophus harveyi | reverse complement strand
AAAGAGATGGGAATACCAGACCACCTGACCTGCCTCTTGAGAAACCTGTATGCAGGTCAGGAAGCAACAGTTAGAATAGGACATGGAGCAACAGACGGGTTCCAAATAGGAAAAGAAGTATGTCAAGGCTGTATATTGTCACCCTACTTATTTAACTTATATGCAGAGTACATCATAAGAAACGCTGGGCTGGAGGAAGCACAAGCTGGAATCAAGATTGCTGGGAGAAATATCAAGAACCTCATATATGCAGGTGACATCACTCTATGTCAGAAAGTGAAGAACTAAAGAGCCTTTGATGAAAGTGAAATAGGAGAGTGAAAATGTTGGCTTAACACTCAACATTCAGAAAACTAAGATCATGGCATCTGGTCCCATCACTTCATGGCAATTATATGGGGAAACAGTGGCTGACTTTATTTTGGGGAGCTTCAAAATCACTGCAGATGGTGATTGCAGCCATGAAATTAAAAGACACTTACTCCTTGGAAGGAAAGTTATGACCAACCTAGACAGCATTTTAAAAAGCAGAGAAATTACTTTGTCAACAAAGGTCCATCTAGTCAAGGCTATGGTTTTTCCAGTAGTCATGTATGGATGTGAGAGTTGGACTGTGAAGAAAGCTGAGTGTCGAAGAATTGATGCTTTTGAACTGTGGTGTTGGAGAAGACTCTTGAGAGTCCCTTGGACTACAAGGAGATCCAACCAGTCCATCCTAAAGGAAATCAGTCCTGGGTGTTCATTGGAAGGACTGATGTTGAAGCTGAAACTCCAATATTTTGGCCACCTGATGCAAAGAGCTGACTCATCTGAAAAGACCCTGATGTTAAGAAAGATTGAAGGCAGGAGGAGAAGGGGACGACAGAGGATGAGATGGTTAGCTGGCATTACCGACTCAATGTACATGAGTTTGGGTAAACTCCAGGAGTTGGTGATGGACAGGGAAGCCTGGCGTGCTGCAGTTCATGGAGTCATAAAGAGACACGACTGAGCGACTGAACTGAACTGATAGGTTATTACAAAATCTTGATTACAGTTCCCTGTGCTATAGAGTAAATCTTTGTTGTTCGTTGCATATCTATTGTTTTAATTAGAAATCTAGCATTCTAGTCATAGTAAGTCAAACAAGTGGAGTCAAAATGTCATAAATATTTTAGTGCTTCTTTTTTAATATACTTTATCTATTGACTACACTAAGGCTGTGTGGATCACAATAAACTGTAAAAAATTCTTAGAGAGATGGGAATAACAGATCACTTCACCTATCTCCTGAGAAACCTGTGTGCAGGTCAAGAAGCAACAGTTAGAACCTAACATGGAACAATGGACTGGTTCAAATTGGAAAAGGAGTACAAGAAGGCTGTATATTGTTACCCTGCTTATTTAACTTCTATTCAGAGTACATTGTATGAAATGTCAGGCTGGATGAATCACAAGCTGAAATCAAGACTACTGGGAGAGGTACCAATAACTTCAAGTATGTAGATGATACCACTCTAATGGCAGAAAGTAAAGAGGAACTAAAGAGTCTCTTCATAAGGGTGAAGGAGGAGAGTGAAAAAGCTGGCTTGAACCTCAACATTCAAAAAACTAAGATCATGGCATCTGGTCCCTTCACTTCAAGGCAAAAAGAAGGTGAAAAAGTGAAGCAGTAGTAAAGTTTATTTGGGGGGCTCCAAAATCACTGTGAATGGTGACTGCAGCCATGAAATTAAAAGATGCTGCTCCTTGGAAGGAAAGCTATGACAAACCTAGATATTAAAAAGCAGAGATATCACTTTGCCGACAAAGGTCTGTGTAGTCAAAACTATGGTTTTTCTCGTATGTACAGATGTGAGAGCCGGACAATAAAGAAGGCTGAACACTGAAGAATTGATGCTTTTGAATTGTTGTGCTAGAGAAGGCTCTTGAGGGTCCCTTGGACAGTAAGGAGATCAAGCCAGTCGATCCTAAAGGAAATCAACCCCAAAAATTCATTGGAAGGACTGTTGCTAAAACTGAAGCTCCAATATTTTGGCCACCTGATGTGAAGAGCTGACTCATTGGAAAAGACCCTCCTGCTGGGAAAGACTGAAGGCAAAATGAGAAGGGGTGGAGGAACAGGTAGATAGCATCAGCAACTCGATGGACATGAATGTGAGCAAACTCTGGGATATAGTGGAGAACAGAGGAGCCTGGTGGGCTTACAGTCCATGGAGTTGCAAAGAGTTAGACACAACTCAGTGACTAAAAAACAACAATCCATCTGGAGTATGAAGCACTGCAGTCTCTGGGTTTCCCTCCTACTTCACAACTACTTTTTCTTAGCATCATACTCTGCTGACCACCAAGGGTGGTACTTACATTTATGATTTCTAAATGTTTGCCTGTAGCCCCAACACTTCCCCTTTACTGAAGACCATTGTGTCCAACTGCTTCCTTGATATTTCTACTTGGATGTCTAAAGGGAAATTTAAACTTAACATATAAAACTGAGTTCCTGGTTTCCTTCCTCACTCCTCCCACTGGGTCGGCTTCCATCAAGTACACGTATTGGAAGTCCTGCTCACATCACTGGCCAACACGTAGACACAGTAGCTACAAAGGAGGCTGGGGAAATGCAACCTTTTATCTCTGGCAGGTATGAATCCAATCAAAATTTGTGACTCTCTTTCCAATGAGGAAAGAGAAAAATAGATGTCAAGGGTACGCAGCTAGCCGTTACGCCTCACACCCTCTTCAGTCTATTCTCCACAGAGCAACCAGAGTGATCTTAAAATGTAAGTCAGATATGTAATTCCTAATCAAAAGTCACCGGGGGAGATAAAGGGGAAGAAATCAAGCATTTATTCTATCTTTCCTGTATGAACTGTACCTCAGGAAGTTCATTGTATCGTTACAAAAATAAAGCATAACAACAGACATTTTGTGCCTTGATGTGATGCAATAGGACATACCACATCACCCAAGAATTCTGGCCCCTCAAAAATCAAACATGAATCTAACCAAATCTCTAGATCTAACTACTAGTCTATAGCAAACAGGGGGGATGGAGGATCACTCTATGGAATCTGGTGAAGATGTACTTAGTACCTTGTTTGGATCCCAATTTAAGAAAATGAACTTTAAAAATAAACATCTACATATATACAAATCTACATATACACACATCTACATCTACAAAAATAAACATATGCAAATACATCATATACATACGTGTATTACTCAACTGGGCAAATCTGAATACTGACTAGATATTTGATGACATTCAGGAGCTACTGTCAATTTTTACATGTGATAAATACACTGTGGTTTAACTTTTAAAAAGGACCTTATCACTTAGAGACAAACAATGAAGTACAATGAAATGATGTATGGGACTTGCTGCAAAATCCTCTGGGGCAGGGGACAGGATGATGAAGCAAGATGGTCGTATGCTGACAGCTTGAAAATCTGGGTGATGACACTTCACTATTCCATTCTCTATACTTCTGCATACGGGTGAAAGCTTCCATAATAACAAATAGCTTAAGTACTTTAGATGGCTTCCTATTCTACTCTGTAAGACTTCTAAGATTCCTCATGGTCTCACCCTCTACAAACCTTGTCTCCTACCACTTTCTGAGCAGTTTCCTCTCCTCCAGTCACACTGGCCATCCACTCCCCTGACCTGCTGCCAGACATGCTTCCGTCACAGGGCCTCCATAAGTGATGCTCTGCTCCCAGACAACAATATCTGCCCAGTTCAGCTCTCTACCCAAAAGTCACCTCATTGAAGAAGTCTCTCCTGATCTTCCTACTGAAAGGAAACAGTCTCCATTCTCTACCACTTTCTGTTCTCTATCATGTCACTATCTGATACTAAATGATATGTCTGTTTATTCATTGTGGAATGAATAAGCCCCAGAAAGGCCAAGCTTCTGCTATTCTCCACTGGATCCTGGCTTGTAGCACTGAGCCTGGTGTAGAGTGAGTGAAATAATATTCACATTAATATCTTTATTTGGATACTACACTATCAAGAGTTCTTAATAAAGAGAATACCTGAGAGCCTCATTAGCCATATTACAAAATGACATTTATCAAATCCAGAAAGCTAGAAAATAGTGATGTGACTCACTACGAAGATATGAAACCAAATGGGGAGAAACACTTTTAAAGACTTCTTAGACATCTTTATCCTGGTTGAAAAGACAGAGGAAAAGTCAACATCTAATACATTGATACATCTAATACTTTGCTGACAGAGGCCTGTCTAGCTAGTCAAAGCTATGGTTTTTCCAATAGTCACGTATAGATGTGAGAGTTGGACCATAAAGAAAGCTCAGCATTGAAGAATTGATGCTTTTGAATGGTAGTGTTCAAGAAGACTCTTGAGAGTCCCTGGGACAGCAAACAGATCAAACCAGTCCATCCTAAAGGAAATCAGTCCTGAATATTCATTGGAAGGACTGACGCTGAAGCTGAAACTCCAATACTTTGGCCACCTGATGCAAAGAATTGACTCACTGGAAAAGACCCTGATGCTGGGAAAGATTGAAGGCAGGAGGGGAAGGGGACAACAGAGGATGATAGTTGGATGGCATCACTGACTTGATGGACATAAGTCTGAGCAAGTTCCAGGAGCTGGTGATGGACAGAGAAGCCTGGCATACTGCAGTCCATGGGGTCACAAAGAGTCGGACATGACTGAGCAAGTGAACTGAATACATTGATGGCACAAAAAGACATTTGAGCCCCCTTTTCTTATGCCTTTGCTTTTATTATCTCTAGGCCATCCTCAAGTTGAAGAAACTACCTTTTGTTTTCTTGAGATGAACTTACTTATCTCACTTTTCAAATATTTATCACAATTTCCTATATGTTAGGCCCTATGCTAAGCCCCTGGATTACAAGGGGAATCTTTCAGAACCAGGGAGGGTGAATTCCAGGCAGGAACAAAACTAAATCCCTATCATTATTTTTGTCAACAAGAATTGCAGATTGTGGCAAATCCTATATTTTAATATTTTATATTTATATTAAAATATATTTAATTTTAAAATATCTATGTTTTAATTCAAAATGCTAGCACTATACTATACTTATGGCTGATTTGCATTGCTATATGGCAGAAACCAACACAACATTGTGAAGCAATTATTCTCCAATTAAAAATTTAAAAACTTTTTCAAAAAATATGTACACCTGGATAACAAATTATTGTAATGTTTTTCTATTTTTCTTGGGTCATGTTCTTTAAATTTCATAGTAACAAACCAAGAAAACTATTTTGACAACAAGCTAGGCATTTTCTTAAAAACACAACTGAGCAAAAAAATAAAATAAAATAAAAGATCACTTCTTATTTTCTGTAAACCACTGCTGCCATTTTCATATGCCAACACTATTGCAAACTGATGCTGTCTTAAGTCCAAGGATATACCCAGTTTTGCTTTCCTAAAAAAGCCTAGTATTTCTTATATTCTTTTTAATAGTAAAGATACAAATTTAAGAGGTCAAGAAAAATGCCAGGCTCCAGAATTTTATAGTGTTATGATTGAATCCCTGGGATTTCTTTGGAAGGAATGATGCTAAAGCTGAAACTCCAGTACTTTGGCCACCTCATGAGAAGAGTTGACTCATTGGAAAAGACTCTGATGCTGGGAGGGATTGGGGGCAGGAGGAGAAGGGGATGACCGAGGATGAGATGGCTGGATGGCATCACGGACTCGATGGACGTGAGTCTGAGTGAACTCTGAGAGATGGTGATGAACAGGGAGGCCTGGCGTGCTGCGATTCATGGGGTCGCAAAGAGTCGGACATGACTGAGCGACTGAACTGAACTGATGATAACATTGACTACTATATTTCTACTTTCCATGACATGTACACTAGGATTATTAGATAAATAACATATCCAATCTTTTTTTTCAAGTCCGTGTGAAAAGAGATAAGGAAAGCTGAAACGAATTTGCTGCACCTGTTATCTGGGTATTTGGCATCCTTAACAAGTTAAATCTCCAGGAAGCTAGATTAATAGATGACAGGAAAAAAATGTATACTGCATTATAATCTTCGACATGCTAATATACAAAGGGGGCTGAAAATCCAATTGAAAGAGGACTGGCTTATTAAACTGTGGCATGTTGCAATTTACATATCTCATCCTCCAGATGTGAGGAGGGTAAATGAGAATGAAGTGTGTTCAGATCAGCAGGGGAGAGGAGGAAAAACACATATGCTTGAAAATCCAATTGAAAGAGGACTGGCTTATTAAACTGTGGCATGTTGCAATTTACATATCTCATCCTCCAGATGTGAGGAGAGTAAATGAGAATGAAGTGTGTTCAGATCAGCAGGGGAGAGGAGGAAAAACACATATGCACTTTGGCTATCAATTTGGCCAAGTGGAGAAAAAGTGACACAGTGAAAAGATTGACTTTTATTCTTCCTGAAATAAATCCAGTCTTACTACCGCTTTGCTACATTCTGGATCAGCACTGAAGACAGCAGGACTAACCCTAGCTGGTTGCTCTGCGCACACCCTGTTGGTTTTCCTGCAGTAAGAGTAAATGTAGATGCCCAGACGACCAGAAAAACTACGGCAATGGGGCCCTGCTGATGGTGCGGGTTGGCAGGATCTTTGTGGAAAAATGGGGACCAAAACTAGCAGCAGGTGCTTCCCCAAATAGCCACCATTAGTCTTAGACAGTCAGTAAAAGGAGAAATCACTACGTCTTCAGAAACACATATTAGGTCAATTATTTCACAGCTTAGAGCCCAATCCAACACAAAATCCTAATGTACTGAAAATGGTATAAATTTCTCATAGTCAGCCACTACTCTCAGCCTATCTCCTCTCACACATGCATGTAACCCTTGATAACTTTCAAATACTTCGAAGAAATACTAAAGCTATACATACATTTAACATATTTAATACATTTAACTGATTTATTTTTAAATAGGGCTTTCCCAATAGACCACAGGCAATGTTGGTGAAATGGGATGGTGAGAGGGAATAAAACAGCTAGGAGTAAGATAAGCAGCCACAAAATACAGCCATGGAGTAATCCTCAGTGGGAATGCTGGCATTTCATATTTATAAAGTAGGTGCAAACTCACTTAAAATATATTATTTGCTGTATAGATAAGTAGTTCTAAAAATCTCTCCCTTTGCTTTTAGTTTTTGATGAGGGGAAATTAAAAACATTTATAAATAAAACAGAAGAGTATAACAAACCCCATGTACTCATCACCCAGATTCAACAGTAACTAACGTTCTATCCTTCAGGCTTCATCTGTACCTCTATCCATTTGCCTTTCTATTGCTATTATTACATTTTTAAGTTTTTAAGGTAAAAGTTAGATATTTAGAAAGCATAAATACTGAGTGTACAACTTTGACAAATGAATTCATCCATGGAGCCCACAAACCTATGATGGCACGTACATTCCACCTCTTCAGAAAGTTCTGTGTATCCCTTTCTCAGTCAGACTGCCTGCAGGTAGAATAATACTTATTCAACAGAAGGCTTTTTTTTTTTTTTTTTCTCCAGCACAGAAAAAAAATTAAGGAAAGCCAACCCCTCGAATCCAGCAAGCTTTACATTTCAAGCTGCACAAAGGCTTGCTATAGCCAGTTTTCATAATAAAATGACAGCGTAGGAATTTGACCCCCAAACTAAATCCAACCGTTCTCTTCACAGATAATATTCAGATATAGAACGTGGAGAAAAAAAAAATCAGGACTAAATAACGTACAGCAAAAAGCACTACTTCTGGAGCTATTTATCTTTTTGGTTATTTCAGTAACACCCCAAACAAAATTAAAAGTTCATAAACACAATCCAAGAAACAAACAGTAATACTACAAAGTGGAAAATTAATAACAGCAGTATTATATAATGAAATTTCTAACCACTCATACAGTGATCCATGCTTGGCAGGTCACATTAAATCCTCTATCCCTGCTCTCTAGAAAAGTAGAAACAGTAGCAACAGCAGCAGGAACACCGCTAATGACATTTACAGCAGCTAAAAAGTATTAGTGATAGAGAAGAAAGGATTCAAAGCTAGTTCACTGTCTCCATTATGTTCTTCTGATTCCATCTGTAATGGCACAACACAGATAAGCATTCACACTATTAACATTACATATAAACTGACATTTGGTTATGCCTATTTTAGCCTTGGTGTGGTGTTTTGTTTTTTGGGTTTTTTTGTCCTCATTCCTTCAGTCATGCTGGCAAAATCCTTTTCTCTTCCACACAAGTCCCCACTTTGCCCCTTACAGAGGAAAACTCAACCTGCAATCTTGCACTCTTGGAGAAGAGATGGGGAGAAGCCAGCCTCCCTCAGTCCCTCAAGCTAGTTCTTCCTTCCAGAAGTAACTGGAATTTATACAACTGAGGAGAGAGGAGAGAGAGCCTGAAAATGGGCTAGATGCCTGACGGCTGTGGTGGTGCTGGGCGGAAATGGCTTCTTTTTGAACTCAGGCTCTGTGCAGACAGGGGTAAGAAGACAGGGCAGGCCTCCGCTTTCGGCTCTAGCTTCCCCACTTCGCTTGGGCGGAGCTACTGGTGAGGTGAGCCCCTCCCCGAGGACTGGTTACCCACCGTCACTAGGGAGCAGAAGGAGGCCTTCTCTGGGCCTCAGGTCCTGGTCGCATCCTTTGCCATTAATGAGACCGATACTGTGATCAGCATTTGAATCTTAGGTCTCTTTCCTAAACTAGTTACAAGGTGGGGAGGAAGGATGTAACTAACTAGGATCCCAAACTCCCAAGAAGCTGTGATCTCTACCTTTGTCTCAGCTCACGACACCTGGACCACGTCTTTCCCTTTTTGGTGTCTCTCCAGCTGCACTGTCCAACGTAAATATGCTGAGGCAGGTGCCAGGGAAGCATCCAGAAGGCTACCCTTCTTTACAGTCTGGCTACCTGCAGCTCATAGAAGCCCTCATCGCTGTTTGACAGTTCTTTCCTGTTCCCAGTGGTGCACCATGCCCTCCTCTCATCCACCCTGACCATTCCTCTCACCACCACCAGCAGTACCGTCAATGACACCATCGACAACACCACTGCCACCGCCACCACCTCCGCGAATGTTCAGGATTGCAAACTGCCAGCGACGGGCATCCAACCACTGTCTTGCCAGCGCTGCCGTTACCTTGTTTTCCTCGGGAGTAAAGAGGATTCGGAACACGGATGGGACTCCTGGAGCGACTTTGTGGCTGATATCTTTGGGGCTGATTACTTTAAAGTAAGGTGAACTTTCCTCAACAACTTTCACCATCCTTGGAATCTGCAAGAAAAACCCAATAACGGGCACTGTTATTGAAATTTTTTATTTTATTATTTAAATGTGACTATTTTTTTGAAAACTAACTGCTTAATTATCTAAAACCCCACCTACACTGGGGAGCTGCCCTGGACTTTCCAACATCGGAGAGCTGCTCTGGAAGAAGAAATCACACTGCGCTCCTGCTACGGCTCAGCCACTGTACACGAGGCACCACTTGATCCTCGCAATAACTTCTGAGCTTCACTACAATTCATTCTTCAGATGAGGAAACAGACACTTGCCCTAAGAGTTACAGCTTCACCAAGCAATGGTGTTCAGAATCAAATCCTGCCCTACGTCTCTCACCTTCCCTCCCTACAGGATTGCCCCACCCAACACTACTGTGAAGCAAGATCATAGAGGGCAGTAGAATATCCGCAAGGTCAGTCTCGGGGCAGGTTCAAACAGTTCCATCCTTTTAAAGTCTTATTCTTCTGCCCTGCTTGCCTCACCCAGAGTACATACACCTATCTTGGACCGCCCCCAGCAATAAAGGAAACGTAACCGTGAGAAGAGGGGTGGTCAGAGGTAGAGGTTCTAGGGACACAGGAATAGGAGAGGATTTTTTTTTTTTTTTAAGAAAAAAAAAATAAGATTTAAAGGCAGCAGAAGAAAGTTAACTATAGCTAAGTCCATCCTAGAAGTCTCAGGTGGAAAATGAGGAAAGAAGAGCCCCACAACCTCTCAAAGCTAGAGCCCAGATGTGGAAAGGAAGAAGAAATGCAGAGAGAATTCAGACAGATCTTAAGACTAGAGACTAGGGAGGTAAGAAAGAGATGTGTGTGTATCTGATAGGAATAGAACTGGCTTTGCTGTTAGGAGAAAAGTTCAGTGGCATTTGTGATGTGTTAAATGGGCTTCCCTGGTGGCTCAGAAGGTAAAGCATCTGTCTACAATGTGGGAGACCTGGGTTTGATCCCTGGGTCGGGAAGATCCACTGGAGAAGGAAATGGCAATCCACTCCAGTGCTATTGCCTGGAAAATCCCATAGACAGAGGAGCCTGATAGGTTACAGTCCATAGTGTCGCCAAGAGTTGGACACAACTGAGCGACTTCACTTTCAAGCTTGTTGGAATACTTTTAGTAAGATCATAACTGTGGATTAAAAACTAGAAAGGAAAACAACAGCAACACTAGTAATAATACTAACACTGCTTTAGTGCTTACTAATGACAGGCACTAAGCTAAATACTTTACATCCATTATCTCTTTTAATATTCCAAACAACCTATTGAAATGGGTGCAATTATTATCCCCATAGCTTGGAGAAGTGAAGCGACTTGCCCAAAGTCTACAGCTAGGAGAGCACCCACCTGGAATCTGATCCCAGATTAATCTGACTCTGGAGTCTGGGTGCTTATAATTGTACCTCAAGTGAATTGTGTTGTGCCTTATAGAGTGTTCATGGCTTACTTTCAACTTGTGTGTTCAAGAGAGATAGAAGAACAACAACCAGGCTCTGTCTTTGGCATTCCAAGCCAGTGAGGAAGCCAAAGGTGAGTGACACAGAGAGCATTTTTCGGTGTCCTAAATTTATCTCAGTAGTTCCTTCATGAAATAGGAAGTAGAGAAGCAGGCTTACATCAGCCACCTCATACAAGGGTCCTGGGATTAACTTACCAAGAACAAGCCTGCCTGGTCTAGAGAACCTGTCTGCTTCTTGGCAGCTGAACTTCCTTGGATGAGAACCTTCTTTTCATGGGGTCCAATACTCCAATAGCATCTGACCAAGAGGTGTGGGTTTTATCCACAAGAACTGAGTGTCCTTTGGTAGACCAGGCTAACACATGCCTCTTATCCTTGACAAGCTCACTACACCCACTGACAATCATTTCTTGTCGATGGCCAGGGAGGAGTACCTTTTGTTCTAGGTCCTCTCTGCCTTTAATAGCCTAAAAAAACTTGAACAAGAGTCAAAAAGTAGTGGAGAAAGGGAAAAAGAGAACTGAAAGTGAGAAACTAAGCTGGTTGGCCCTATGTATCTCTTCTTGAGATATACGAACCGAAGTATAAGCATCTCGGGTTCTTTTTCTTCCCTCTGCCTACCCTTTAGCTTCCATCCCATGAGCTTCTCTTGCTAACTCTCCTGCAGTGAAGAACTAAATGTTCCATCTTGTAACGTCTGACTTTGCTGTCACTAAATAACCTCATTGATCTCTGAAAGGCATCACTGATTCCTTTAATCAGTTACTGTAGTAAATATAACTGCAAGTCTTTCCATGTGCCTTGAACTCTTGCATAGTCTTCACTTCATTTCCCACTTTTATTACACCTAGAATTTTTGTCTCAATGTTCTAAGTCTCCTATAAGTATTTCTACTTGTCCTTAACACCTGATATTTAGCATCTCTCTAATGCCTGCCTCCCTATCTGATTACTTTTCATGCTTAACTGTGCTTCAGGCTGACATTCTGCATTATTCTTTCTTTCATCATTGTTATATGTCAAGAAAATCTTCGGTCATTTAATACTCTTTCTTGAAATATACCATAATTTATCTCTGAAGGGAAAAAGGCATCATGATGGAGAAGAAATCCTCAGTTGCAACCACAAAGAAACAAGGAACAGACAGTGGGAGAAGCCATCCAAATCTATATGTAGACAAATTCTGAAGGCTACCTGAGGTACAAGGGGGGAGATGGAAAAGAGAAAATGGGAACTTCTTTTTCTGAAGTTTTTTTTTAAATATAATTTGCATAATCTAAATGCATTGGCTCAACAACTGCAATTCATATGAGTAGACTTGATACCCTCTCTGAAAGGCATCACTGATTCCTTTAATGAGCTGCTGCTGCTGCTGCTGCTGCTAAGTCGCTTCAGTCGTGTCCGACTCTGTGTGACCCCATAGACGGTAGCCCACCAGGCTCCCCCGTCCCTGGGATTCTCCAGGCAAGAACACTGGAGTGGGTTGCCATTTCCTTCTCCAATGCATGAAAGTGAGAAGTGAAAGTGAAGTCGCTCAGTCGTGTCCGACTCTGAGCGACCCCATGGACTGCAGCCCACCAGGCTCCTCCGTCCATGGGATTTTCCAGGCAAGTTTATTGAGCTACTGCAGTGAATATAACTGCAAGTCTTCCCATTTGCCTTTAATTCTTGCAGAGACTTCACTTAATTCCCCTCCTTTATTACAGCTAGAATTTGTGGCTATAATAGTGGGAAATAGTCGCTCTAATGTGGAGTATGTAAACATGAATAGTAATGGCACTGTCTTAAATGAAAACCTCTCCAAAATGGTCACTGGTGAGAATTTCATGACACTCGTCCAGCTAATCTTTTATTCAACAGAATACTTAATGCACATGGGAGCTTACCATGGTGGGTACTGCCCTGGGCCTGAGCATTTAACCAACCAGTATAGTCCTGACTTCATCAAGCTCATAATCAAAGGGCATGTCTTCATCTATTTTCCTAGGTCTATCAAATTAAAGAGCTTATCTAAGATCTTACAGGATCCCATTCTATCTAATCCCTTCTTATATATCCATAAAAGGTACAGCCATCCCAGCAAACATACTCACTGTGTCATTGTTCCTCAAAACCAGTGGGACCTCATAGACTTCACAGGGAGTGTAGTTCTGAAATATGATTTCTGATGGAAAGGGCTGGAATAACGCCTGATCCAGGTCAATTCCTGGAAACTACAGTTGAAAGAATAAATTAATCATATAGTCACAAAGTGGTAGAAATGACTGGAAAAGATAAGAAATTACTACATATACCTATGAATATTAACACTAAGAACCAAGGAAACACTTTAAAAGGAGTAACAGGATGACAAATACTGCATATTAATGCACATATATGGAATTTAGAAAGATGGTACTGATGATCCTACACACAGAGCAGCAAAGGAGACACAGGTGTAAAGCATAGACTTTTGGATTCAGTGGGAGAAGGCGAGGGTGGGATGATTTGAGAGAACAGCACTCAAACATATACATTATCATATGTAAAACAGATGACCAGTACAAGTCCGATGCGTGAAGCAGGGCACCCAAAGCTGGTGCTCTGGGACAACCCAGAGAGATAGAGCGGGGAGGGAGGGGGGAGGGGGCTTCAGGATTCATGTTGACGTATGACAAAAAACAATCACAATACTGTAATTATCCTTCAATTAAAATTGATTAAATTAAAAAAATTTCAAAATAACCCATAAATTAGAATTGATAAGTGACTTATCAAGGTCACTGAATAAAAGGTCAACATAAATCAATTATATTTCTTTGTACTAGCAATGAATATTTAGGAAATGAAATTCATAAACAATACCATTTAAAACCACATTCTAAAACATAAAATACATAGGAAAAATCCAATGAAAGATGTGTAAGACCTTTATCTGGAAAATCTACAAACCATTATTGAGAGAAACTAAAGAAACTCTATGGACTTCCCTAATGGGAAGAAATACACAATCACTTTATTTTAAAAGAAAGAAAAAGAAAATCTACACTGAACCACTGGCAGGCATGTGGAAAATACACTAATATGCATATTTATAGGAAAAGTCCATCACTTAGACAGGCTAGAAGACTCATAGCTGGGGAACTCAGCGGGGAAGAAAAGGCTAACACAGTTCTGTCACATCTCCTCCCTTCTTCTCATCCCCCTTCCAAATAAACACACACATACAATCCTCTTTCATAAAGAGCTGCCCCTAGAATCATGGCGAATTCCTATTGGACTGCAATACTACCAGCCCTGCCTCAACATTAACTACCTGAAAACAGCAAGTCCAGGAAGAATTCCCTTCCTTATTTCAAAGATGAGTGATAATAATAATCACAATGACAAATAAGCCAGGATCTATACAAAAACACTCACCAAAAAAAGAAAAAGAGAAGCAAGTTCAGTTCAGTTCAGTCGCTCAGTCGTGTCCGACTCTTTGCGACCCCATGAATTGCAGCACGCCAGGCCTCCCTGTTCATCACCATCTCTCGGAGTTCACTCAGACTCACATCCATCGAGTCAGTGATGCCATCCAGCCATCTCATCCTCGGTCGTCCCCTTCTCCTCCTGCCCCCAATCCCCCCCAGCATCAGAGTCTTTTCCAATGAGTCAACTCTTCGCATGAGGTGGCCAAAGTACTGGAGCTTCAGCTTTAGCATCATTCCTTCCAAAGAAATCCCAGGGTTGATCTCCTTCAGTAGAGTGCCTGAAGAACTATGGAATGAGGTTCGTGACATTGTACGGGAGACAGGGATCAAGACCATCCCCATGGAAAAGAAATGCAAAAAAGCAAAATGGCTGTCTGGGGAGGCCTTACAAATAGCTGTGAAAAGAAGAGAGGCGAAAAGCAAAGGAGAAAAGGAAAGATATAAGCACCTGAATGCAGAGTTCCAAAGAATAGCAAGAAGAGATAAGAAAGCCTTCTTCAGTGATCAATGCAAAGAAATAGAGGAAAANCCAACACCACAGTTCAAAAGCATCAATTCTTCGGCGCTTCTTATGCGTCTTAGTTGTATAGAAATGAAATTCTAAGTAGTTCTCAATACTTGGAATCTAAATAAGCAATGTCTTTAAGATAGTATTTGAGACAAGGACATTCAAATTTAGATTGTAATTTATGTTGATGGCCCATAAATGGGGAGATTATAGAGACTGGTGTACCTATATCGAGCCAAACTATATGAATCACTATTCTTTTTTTTTAATTAATTTATTTTTATTGAAGGATAATTGCCTTACAGAATTTTGCTGTTTTCTGTAAAACCTCAACATGAATCAGCCATAGGTATATAAATATCCCTTCCCTTTTGAACCTCCCTCCCATCTCTCTTTANCTATATCGAGCCAAACTATATGAATCACTATTCTTTTTTTTTAATTAATTTATTTTTATTGAAGGATAATTGCCTTACAGAATTTTGCTGTTTTCTGTAAAACCTCAACATGAATCAGCCATAGGTATATAAATATCCCTTCCCTTTTGAACCTCCCTCCCATCTCTCTTTATTCTTCATTGTTGTGTTTAGTCAGTTGTATTCGACTCTTTGTGACCCCATGGACTGTAGCTCACCAGGCTCCTCTGTCCATGGAATTTCCCAGGCAGGAATACTGGAGGGGTTGCCATTTCCTTCTCCAGAGGATATTCCTGACCCAGGGATTGAAACCGTGTTTCTGCATTGCAGGTGGGTTTTTTATCACTAACAAATTCATGAATCACTATTATTCATTTCGAAAGGAGCTATGAAAGCACTGTTCCTTTTGTTTTGCTTCATGTTTGTAGACTATTTTTCCATCTTTTATTTAAATATCTTATGAGCATTTCTCTGACCCCACCTTGTCACCTCTGACTTTGCACCTTTCTGGGGACCCCCCACGCCGCCCGTCGCACTGCTGGGAATACACTCCCATGCTCCTTCTTCTCTGGCCTCCTCCAAGCCTGACTGACTCCAGCTCATCTTCTCAGGGTCCACGTGTGTGTGACTTGCCCTGACTCCACTGCTCTGGGTTACACGCCTCTGCTCTGAGCTCCCATGGGAGCTGTGCTGACCATCTCTGTCTATTGTCTCCCAATTTTGTGGTTGCTAATTCTCTTCCCCAACAGGTTCATGAGCCCCTGGAGGGGACAGGCTGTGTCTTTCTGTGAGGAGCCCAGCACAGGAATTGTGATTATGAATGTTTGTTGAATGAATGTTCAAACCCAGTCTGACTGACCAAAACTTTAATCCTCCCCTTACTTGAAAGAGTGAAGTAATGATGAACTCTGTGGTCCTGGTGTCGGGGCAGACCCCTGGGTGTGCACTGTGCTAATGTCTCAGTGATGTGAGGGATAGTTTATTTTAATCTGTGTCTACTCTCTAGAAAAGGGCCACTCACACAGGGCACTGAATTCATGTCTTGTATGTTGATGCTTCTTTTAAATCCTATGTCCTACTTTCTTTTCTAGGAAGGAAATTTCCAAGATTCTGAGAAGTTCCTACCTTAGGGGCATGAATTTGGCAACATTTTTCGCTGTGAGCAAAATCATGATTTTTGTCACCTTCATCACCAATGAGCTCCTTGACAACCTGGTCACAGCCAGCCAGGTGTTTGTGGTGGTGACGCTGATCGAGGCTCTGCGGTTTTCGAGCACCCTCTACTTCCCCATGGCCGTCGAGAAGGGGTCAGAGGCCATCGTCAGCATCCGAAGAATCAAGGTTTAGTGAAAAATAACTTTTTAAAGTTATAGGCAGATTGGACCTAAAATACTTCCTTTATGTGGTGTCACTGTGTGCCAGTTAGGTGAGATTTAACTCTTTCAGTGCCAAGCTGGCAGTCTTTCAAAGTGTATGTATTTCCGTCTTTTCTCAGGGAAAGTGTGTTAAAAGTATCATAAGATCCATGAATGGGAAAGACTAGAGATTTATTCAAGAAAATTAGAGATACCAAGGGAACATTTCATGCAAAGATGGACTCAATAAAGAACAGAAATGGTATGGACCTAACAGAAGCAGAAGATATTAAGAAGAGGTGGCAAGAATACACAGAAGAACTGT
>SJYT01038739.1:4098-25143 GCA_006410635.1 Cephalophus harveyi | reverse complement strand
CTCCAAAATCACTGCAGATGGTGACTGCAGTCATGAAATTATAAGATGCTTATTCCTTGAAAGGAAAGTTATGACCAACCAAGCAAAATGTTAGAAAGCAGAGATATTACTTTGCCAACAAAGGTCCATCTAGTCAAGGATATAATTTTTCCAGTAGTCATGTATGCATGTGAGAGTTGGACTATAAAGAAAGTTGAGCAGTGAAGAATAGATTCATTTGAACTGTGGTGTTGGAGAAGACTCTTGAGAGTCCCTTGTACAGCAAGGAGATCCAACCAGTCCATCCTAATGGAGATCAGTTCTGAATGTTCATTGAAAGGACTGATGTTGGAGCTGAAACTCCAATACTTTGGCCACCTGATGCGAAGAGCTGACTCATTTGAAAAGACCCTGATGCTGGGAAAGATTGAAGGTGGCAGCAGAAGGGAATGACAGAGGACTAGATGGTTCGATGGCATCACTGACTCGATGGACATGAGTTTGGGTAAACTCTGGGAGTTGTTGATCAACAGGGAGGCCTGGCATGTTGCAGTCCATGGGGTCGCAAAGAGTCGGACATGACTGAGTGCTTGAACTGAACTGAAGATCCCTACTCATTTAGCAGTAGTAGTATGGCAACCCACTGCAGTACTCTTGCCTGGCAAATCCCATGGACAGAGGAGCCTGGTAGGCTGCAGTCCATGGAATCGCTAAGAGTCGGTCATGACTGAGCAACTTCAGTTTTACTTTTCACTTTCATGTATTGGAGAAGGCAATGGCAACCCACTCCAGTGTTCTTGCCTGGAGAATCCCAGAGGTGGCGGAGCCTGGTGGGCTGCCGTCTGTGGGGTCTCACAGAGTCGGACACGACTGAAGTGACTTATCAGCAGCAGTAGCAGCAGTATTAATAGCAGCAACACAGGCCCTTGCCATGCAGTGATAGTTGCAGGATGATTCAAATGTCTAGAAGCAGGAGATGCAAACAGATTGCATCTCCTGTGCTGACTGGAATGTCTGTGCACAGTCCTGGGGTGACTAGGATTCCTCTCTGGTCTGGGAGGGGAGGAACTTGCTGAGAAGTCCCTGTTCCCTGGGCAGAAAGTATGGCCTCAGATTCACTTAGTTCTCTGTGTTTAAAACTGGATTCTTTCCCCAAAAGATGTTTTATTGTTGATTTCTGATCTCTGCATTTTTGTTCCTGTTCTTCTTTTACTTACTGTCTAAGCCTCTCTCTAGCTGACCTCATCCTTTCAAATGTGTGATTCCCACCATGCCTATTGTCTCCTTTTTAAAACTAACTGTCCCTAAATAGTTAGGGGTAAATAATTTTTATCATGAAGACAAGGGCCTGGCACACAGTAGGTGCTCAAGTATTTCTGTTTAAAATGAAGATTAAATCATCTCTGTGAAAATGAATGATTTACTATGACCTCATAAGCCCAAGAAGTCTATTTTTCTCTAACTGATGAAGGGGGGCCCATGGTCTTGTCACTGAATGACTCCCATAGGATTGTGAAAGATTTTAACTTCAAAGCGCTAAAACTTTTCGGTGACTTTTGCATCCAGTAAGATGTGTCTCTGAGGCTATATTGTTCACAGAGCAGCTTTAGGTTTTCCATTACCACCACTGGGAAGTCAGCCTTTTTGGCTGCAGTTCTGATGTGGAGACTTTCCTGCATGACCTGTTCTGGGTCTGCACGTCATGGCTCTAAAGCCCATTTAATTTCATCAGAGTGAAATTCATCGGAGTGAATTCATCAGAACTTTTCATCAGAGTGAGTCCTGGAGAAAAATCCAGCAGCACTTCGGGTGCTTTTTTTCTTTGAAAGTGGGAATTTCTGTTCTAATGTACACACACTGAGTGTTGATGTCTTGGTTACACACTTATGCTTAAATTGTATCTGAGTCTGTGTGGACAAGATATATAACATATACATTACTCTCCATGGCCCTTGGTCTTTTCAATCAATAGAAATTGATATATGCCAGATGAGAAATTCAAGGTGTTTTGAGGCTTATGCTGCATCACAAAGTATGAAAACAAAAAACTGATGCCCTTGACTGTTGACTCTTTGAGAAGGGCGGGCTGGTTCCTTAAGTGGGGTGAGGGTACAGGAGGTTTGATGGTTTGAGCTACAGGGGTGACTTACGTGGTCTGCCCACCGTCTTGTAGGTGCCATGTGCCAAGATCATACATAGTTCCCTGCGTTTGCTCCCAGCAGCTCAGAAATGGCAGGTGGCTTGTGGTGTTTTTGTATCTTACTGTTTGTAATTGCCTTTCCACACGTGCAGTTATGCTTAGTCCCTTACGATTTCTTTGTATTTTGTTGCTCAAGGAGATGTTTGTCCAGGTGCAAGTGCTCCCATAAAGGGCCCTGGGTCCCATAACATTTATGGGTCCTGCCCTGGGTCCCTGCCTCATAACATTTCTCTTGTTGCTGTGTCAGCTTTAACTACATAAGGCTGTAGCCATGCTACAGTGGTTGGACCGATTTGAACAACCGTACAGTCTGATTGTGCGAGACTCAGTCTTAGCTGGAGTTGGGACTGTATAAGTGCATAAATGACACAGTGTCTCGCCTCTATGTGACTTGATATTCCTCTGGGGATTCAGAGGCAGGGAGGGCAGTGCCAGCTGGGGAGGTGCTGAGAGGGTTCCCAGAAAGGTTAGTATTTGAGATGGGCCAGAAGGAAGGATGGGGTCAGAACTCAGGGTGTCCGAGTAGGGGTCACCTGGTGAGTGTGGACTTAGGTGCTGGTCGATCACTGGGAGGTGTTAATTGTGGTGGACACTCTCGGAGGTGCTGTAGAGATCAAGAGGGAGTGGTGTGGTTCAGGTCAGTTTGGTGGTGTTGAGGAGAACTCAGGAAGGAATCAGAAAAAGAAAAGTGTCAGTATTTGAAATGATTAATTAGTGAGTGAGATTCTGAAATTACATTGTTTTGAGAGGAAAGAAGAATTGGGAAAGAGATGAGCTTTGGGAGAACGGATGAGAGCTGCTATGTGGCTGCTGATGGAGAGGTGGTGTGGAGAGAGGACTCAGGCTGCAGTGGTTGAGAGCCTGCAGAGAAGTCCTCAGACCACTGTCTGTCCATCCTGCCTCCTGCTGGACACGGGTTTGGTATGGACAGAAGTAGCTTTGCCCAGTGTTAGATTCTCCATGAGCCTGGATGAGAGGAGGAGGGAATGAGAGGATCAAGTCTCCTGCCAGCTAGTGTTTGAGAGAAATGCAAGGATCCTGTCTTTCTTTTCCTGCACAAGCATTTTCACTCATGTTCATCGAGTCAGTGATGCCATCCAGCCATCTCATCTTCTGTTGTCCCCTTCTCCTCCTGCCCCCAATTCCTCCCAGCATCAGGGCCTTTTCCAATGAGGGGCTGACTTAGATGTATATATACTATAATAATAGTATATTACATACTATGTACTATTTACTATTTCTCAAGTGAACCAGTGAAGTCACTCAGTCGTGTCCCACACTTTGCGACCCCGTGGACTGTAGCCTACCAAGCTCCTCCGTCCATGGGATTCTCCAGGCAAGAATACTGGAGTGGATTGCTATTTCCTTCTCCAGGGGATCTTCCCTACCCAGGGATCGAACCCGGGTTTCCCACATTGGAGGCAGACACTTTAACCTCTGAGCCATCAGGGAAGCCCAAGACCTAATAAAATACCTATAAAATGATAGGTAGGCTGTATAAAAAGAGAATGCAATGGCACCCCACTCCAGTACTCTTGCCTGGAAAATCCCATGGATGGAGGAGCCTGGTAGGCTGCAGTCCTAACATCAAAGATTTCAAGGGAGGAAAGGAAGCCAGGTTGAAAGAAGAAGGGGGAGGAGGCGGGTGGCGGGGGGGCAAAAGGGGTGGCCTCACAGACGTCTCCTTACAGACCTACAGATACCCAGGCATTATGGGACTTTTCCCTGGGCCTCCAGAGAAGGGAGGAGTGGAACTCGGCCCTACCAGAAATCAGACCAGGCCAGAACCAGAATTCAAGTTCTCTGCCCATGGGGGTTATCAGTCTCCAATCCTCAGCTCAGGCTGAGGGCCCTTTGACCAGATTCCTGCTTCCAGGACCAGGGGACTAGCAAAACAGGGAAGGATAGGAAGGGTTAAGGAGAGGAAAGAGAGGGCAGGGGAGAGAGGTCAATAAAGTCTCTTGTTCCTTATCGGTCGGGGCACTCTGGCCAGTTGTCCGCATCAGGAGGAGACCAGGGACAAAAGGGTCCCAGTTGCGGCCGCTGGGTCTGGTCTATTGGCAGGCAAGCTGGCCCCTGAGTACCCTGAGTGGTCAGGATATCAGTCTCAGTGAAGAAGAATCCCCGCCAGAGTTGCCATTTGTTGCAGGAAGGCGGACCCCTTCCAGGGCCTGAAACTGGGCTCTTGTCTAACACTCAGAAATGAATTGTCCGAGGAGACACGTGTGCTGACAAAGCAAGAGATTTGATTGGGAAAGGGCACCCGAGTGGAGAGCAGTAGGGTAAGGGAACCCAGGAGAACTGCTCTGCCGTGTGGCTCCCAATGTCGGGTTTTATCGTTCCTAGAAGGGGCCACCTAAGGAGTGAGTGCAGAAGAGAAAGAAGTTTAAAGAGCAAGTACCAGGGAGCTCCAATGTTTAGTGATTAGGAAAAGGAGAAAGAGCCAACAAATAAGAAAAAAGCAACCAGTGAAGTAGGAAGAAAGCCAAAGGAGTGTGATATCTGAGACACAAGTGAATTCAAAGGTACAAAAAAGACACTATGTAAAATTTTGTGAGATGACCCAACTGTGTTGAACTGATCAAGCGTAAGAATGAATTTTAAGACACACACATACTTCAAAGAAGGGATACAGAGGATGGTGACGAATGCAATTACAATGAAATGGGAATAAACAAAGTTGAAAATGGATTAGAGAGGAAATACAAGGTGAAGAAGGGCAAAGAAGATACAGCATCTTCACAACTGATATTTCTAAAGGGAAAACAAAAATGGCATGAATACTTGATAATCCAAGAAAAGCTTTCTAGCAAAAAATAACAGATATAATATTTTAGGAAAAATTTAGTCACATCCTAATAATATTGTACATGCTGCATGCATGCTAAGTTTGACTCTGTGCAACCCAATGGACCATAGCCCACCAGGTTCCTCTGTCCTTGGGATTTCCCAGACAAGAACACTGGAGTGAGTTGTCATCTCCTCCTCCAGGGGATCTTCCTGACCCAGGGATTGAACCCACATCTCTTATATCTCCTGCACTGGCAGGCAGGTTCTTGACCACTAGCGCCACCTGGGAAGCCTCCCTAATAAAATCACTGGATATCAAGTAAGAATAAACAATCTTTGGGCACACAAGTTAATATTATAGCTCAGCTGGTAAAGAATCCACCTGCAGTGCAGGAGACCCCGGTTCAATTCCTGGGTCAGGAAGATCCACTGGAGAAGGGATAGGCTACCCACTCCAGTATTCTTGGGCTTCACTTGTGGCTCAGTTGGTAAAGAATCCGCCCCCAATGCGGGAGACCTAGGATCGATCCCTGAGTTGGGAAGATCTCCTGCAGAAGGGAAAGGCTACCCACTCCAGTATTCTGGCCTAGAGAATTCCATGGACTAGGTCTATGGGGTTGCAAAGAGTTAGACACGACTGAGCAACTTTCACTTTCACAGTTTCCTCATATCATCATTTAAAACCAGAAGGTAGTGAAGAAAATGCCTGCAAAGCTCTTACAGGGAAAACATGTGGCCCAAGAATTGTACATCCAACAAGTCTACAGTTCACCTCTAAAGGCAATAAGCAAATATTGTCAAACATATAAAATAAAGGACAAAGTCCACTCCAGTATTCTGGCCTAGAGAATTCCATGGACTAGGTCTATGGGGTTGCAAAGAGTTAGACACGACTGAGCAACTTCCACTTTCACTGTTTCCTCATATCATCATTTAAAACCAGAAGGTAGTAAAGAAAATGCCTGCAAAGCTCTTACAGGGAAAATATGTGGTTCAAGAATTATACATCCAAGTCTACAGTTCACCTCTAAAGGCAATAAGCAAATATTGTCAAACATATAAAATAAAGGACATACAGTTTCCATAATCTCTTCTTGAGGAAATGAGAAGGGTATGACTCTCATTTAAATAAGAAACAAACAAAACTCAGGAAAATAAAGTAAAAAAATAACTGACCGAGTTAACAGAAGATGAAAGAAGATGAGATGTGGTACACTAAGAGCCTCAATCAAAATACATTAAAACACATACACAAGCAGTAACACACACAACAATACACACAGTCTGGTTTTAGTTATGCTCTGGGAAAGAAGCAGAAAGCCCTTAATAATGATAAACTAGCTTTGGAAGAAGCTGTGTTCCCTGCCTTGAAGTTAGAGGGTGGCTATGGAGAAGGAAATGGCAACCCGCTCCAGTGTTCTTGCCTGGAGAATCCCAGGGACGGGGGAGCCTGGTGGGCTGCCGTCTATGGGGTCGCACAGAGTCGGACACAGACTGAAGAGACTTAGCAGCCGCAGTAGCATGGGAAAAAGAAGAAGCAATGAATAACTGAAGCTGGCAGAGCTCAGGAAAAGAGTAAATTGTATGTATATCTTAGACTGGAGAAGCAATGGCATGCCAAGGAGAGCAAAACAGCCTGAGGCAATCATTCCTCTTGAGGGAAATCACTCTGAAAAACCCTCAGGAATAGCTAGGAACCCTTTGAGAGGGAGCTAGTCTCCAGGAGTTCAGCTAAGGGAGGCTCATACCATAATTTGTGCATAAAAACTGAAGCATATAATTCAAGAAATTAATTTAAAAGTAGGAAATAAGACCCACTCTAAAAACATGTTCCTAAAGCCTGGAATATATGGTTTACATTCAAAAACAGAAACATCAAAATAGCTATTCTTTACAGACTAAAAGGATGTATTTGTTATTGGAAATGAGCCAGAACAGACAAAAATGCCTGTTTTAATAAACAGTTCCTCCTTCTTCCTTTCTAGTAATGACAGCTCAGTTAAGCAGGGACTTCTTTTTCTAGAAAGATAACCTAACTGGGCTTGACTAATATAATTCTCAGGATTACTCTTATCTGTAAACCATAGTGTTCAGAAGTAGCTAAGGAAGAAATGTGACTAATCAAAAGTTAGTTATACTCTGCAATTCTTGGTATCAAATTATAGATACCAACATCAACAGAGGTAGAAAAAGAATATATAAAACAAATCCAATAAGAGACTGCTAAGTCGCTTCAGTCGTGTCCGACTCTGTGCGACCCCATAGACGGCAGCCCACCAGGCTCCTCCACCCATGGGATTTTCCAGGCAAGAGTACTGGAGTGGGGTGCCATTGCCTTCTCCGAATAAGGGATTAGTTAGCCCCAAAACAATAAGTACTGCTTAGTTCTTACTGTTTTAGAACAGTCACATTATTCCAGGATCTACCTGATACACAAATACAACAGAAAGCAGCTACCTTTTGATGTGTTGTTTCCCTCATATCTAAAAGTTCAATAATCTGCGGTCGGCACATCACACGGGTGTTGGCCAGTCTCTGCTCTGTAGTGAGGGACATTTCCTTCAGGAACTCCGAGGGTGTCAGCTAGAATTGAAAACAACAGGAGCTGAAGATTCATAAGTGGTAATACTGAAAAACTGTTTTTGTAAGTGCCAGTAATGAATAATTTGTGTTTATAGCTTTCAGAATAATTCTGGAATGCCACTAAGTTCCCTTATAAAACATTAAAAATAACTAAATAATACAAACAAGAGAAGGACCCATGCACTTCTGAGCTTTTTGCACAATAATTTGAAATGACATATGGTTGCCGTTTCCTTATGATTTTAAAGGAATCACGCAAAAGAACATGGGGTTGGGGAGAGGAAGGGCAAGAAACTGCACAGGAGCATGTCCAATGAGCTTAACATTTATGCTCAGAAGAGCATAAAACTCTAGGTTTCTAAAATCACTTAAGGGCTTCAGAGCTAAAGAGTCTGAGATATTTCTATTTCTCAACTGAAGTTACAACATGCAAGCAAAGCTTTTGGGTGTTTATCATGTTATACCTGGTTAAAGAGAAGTCTTAGAAAATGTAAAAGATCTGGGAAGTGTGACTGCACTGCTTAGGAATGAGTTTGAACTTTTCAGAAATCCTAAGAGCACATTCATATCTTGTTTCCAAAGAGCTCTCCGCTGATCATCACATACAATAGCCAGTCACATTCACTTACCCAAATAAGAACATAAAATGCTTTAACACTTTCTAATCTTATGAGAAAAAATGTTACTTATCATTTAAATAACCCAGCAAGGGCTTACCCAAGACCAACTACTATCCATTGCTTTGTCTGTATAGTCTTACTTCAACTGGTTAATGTAAGCAATTTAAGCCTCTACTTTGATGTATATAATTTCAAAAACTTCCCAGGCTTTCAAAGGTATCTGTGCTCTGTAGCAATCTACCATGTTAACTAAACTGAGAATATTTGATATTCTGTTTGATATTCTGAGAATGCCAGGCAGCCATTGTCATTCTCCAGAGGAGAAAGCTATTTTTCTGAGAGATACTTCTCCTCTCAGAGGAGATACTTTACTCTGAAAGTCTCTGATACATTACCATTCGATTGACTTCATCTTCTGCAACCACTTTTGGACTCAGGGGTGGTAAAATCTTGCTTTGGAATCCTTTAAGTGTTCTGACTAACCCCATATGAACAGCCCCCATGGATTCCTCAATACTTCTACTTGTCATTTTTAGCTATTTCCTCTGTTTACCTAAGAATGAAAAATAAAAAGAACAAATGCAGTTAATTTCTGAATATAGGTCACATTTTTTGAAGCTTTTTCAAATACAAGAAGGTTTGGAAAATACTGATCTGCAAAATACCTTCAGTACTTGGAACCAATGCCTTAACTGTAGGAGTCTATTCCATGAGCCAGTCTAGAGTTAGCCTTATCCCAAACTCTGGGACCCCTTTTAGACAAAACAAGTGATTCTGGACTAAGCTCAGGGAAGACATGAAAACACAAGCAGCTCTTACATTTTGGTACTTTTATCTTCCCCAGATAAACAAAAACTGCTCAATAAATATACTTCATAGTTTGCGACTTTATCTGCTTACTTGACAATTCTCTCTCATGACACCCTTCAAACAGAATAAATATAAGGCTCCAGGCCTTTGCAGCTGGCAGAGAACTGAAAAAGGCAGCATGAGATGATTTGGGGAAGAAGTTTCTGAAAATGTTCTGAAGTTTATAGTAATAAATAAGGCATTAATCAGCCATCCAATACCTCCAAATCAAAGAAATATGACATTTCCCCATTGCATATATTTCCTTATACTTCTACCAGGACATTTGCAACTTTGGGAATCCATTTATGACTAAGTAGGGGCTTCCCTTGTGGCTCAGTTGGTAAAGAACCTGCCTGCAATGCAGGAGACCTGGGTTCGATCCCTGGGTTGGGAAGATCCCCTGGAGAAGGGAAAGGCTACCCACTCCAGTATTCTGGCCTGGAGAATTCCATGGACTGTATAGTCAGTCCACAGGGTCACAAAGAGTTGGACACGACTGAGTGAATTTCACTTTCACTTATGACTAAGTAGGGATTTCTATTTTTAGTAATAGCAGGCTAGATTCTTTAACCCCGTGGGGGAGAAATGCTGGATATAACATCAAATAAAAAAGCCTTAAAATCATTAAAAGTTCAAAAGACAATAAGGCATTACCAGACCAAACTGGAAGGGAAAGTGGTGCATAAAGGAAAATAGATATGAATGAAAATGTAATAAGGTACACTGAAATAAAGCAATAAAACACCCAAAGAAATGAATATGAAATTTTAAAATAAGAAAAACAAACAAAAAAAAGGATTGAAATAGAAAACAGCCAAAAAGTTCTAACATGCTATAACCGGAGCCAATGAAGAAGAAAAATAAAGTACTGGAGGAGGAGAACTAATATTTAAAACTATGATCCAAGAAAATTTTCCATTAAAAAAACAAGCAAAAGGGATTGGTGGTTACCCAGGAAGATTGACCCAAAATGATCAACTCTGAGTCATATCTAGGAAGGACTGCTAGAGTTTAAAGAATTTTTAAAATTAGCATCCAGATAAAAAGTCAAAATAATGTATGAAAGCAAGAGAACTAGATGTCGATACACTTTGTAAAAGCAATCCATGAAATGGGCAAACAGAGGAGGAATATTTTCCAAAAACTAAAAAGCCTGAGCCAGAGATTTTACAAGCAACCAAGCTCTCCTTCCATCATCAAGGCTACAGAAAAGGAGTTTTGAACATGCCAAAGCCCAGGGAATATTTCAAACATGCTCCCTTCCTGACAAATATACTAGAGGATGGGCTCATCCAAGCAAAAGGACACAAGAAAATTAAGAAAAGAAAGCCGAAAAGTAGATTAAGATTAGTAGCAGTTGTATAAGAGGTAGGAATCAAACCATTTAATGAGATAGAATAAAGAAGAATTAAGGGATTTGTGGTAGAAAGCCCCTATGATGGCAGCCAATGACACCTGTTTCTAAGTATTCAGGTATTTATATAATCCTTCTCCCCTTGCCTGTGGGCTGTACTCAGGTATTGTAACAAATATAAAACAGCGCAAGTGATGGATGTCACATGTGAGATCAATTATAAAGAGAACTGGTTCCATCTTGGGCCCTGTCTGGCTCTCTCTCGGATCCCAGTTACTACACTGTAAGGACACTGAGAAACCTATAGAGAGGCCCATGTGGTGAGGAACCAAGGCCTGCCAGCAGTGACGTGAGTGGGCTTGGCAGTGGATCTTCTAAGGCCTGCCAACAACCGTGGGAATGAAGGCAGAGTTGCCAGCCCCAGTTGAGCCTTGAGATGACTGCAGTCTGGGCCAACAGCTTGACTGGAGATGCACGAGAGACCCGAAGTAGGAATCACCCAGCTAAGCATCTTCTAGACTCCTGACCTACAGAAACTGGGAAAACAAATATTGTTTTAACCTATTAATCTGGGGTAATTTGTTATACAGCAATAAATTAAAATATAGGCACTATAAAGGGTTTACATATAAACAAAACTGCTGAACATAAAGATTAATGTTCCTAAATACCAAAAGTAATTTTAGAAAAAGCAAAGATGACATACTAAAGACTAACAATAAATCACATACAATATACATAATTATTATAAATAGGAAGTGTGATATCACCAACAAGGTAGAATAGGTAGTTGCCAACTTCAGTCCCACTCACAAAAAGACCATCTATTAACAGCAATTATCCATAGACAAGACACCTTTGTGAAAATCCCAGAACCAAGGGTGAGACTGAACCACTCCCTTGGATCACAGAGACTTGGAAAAACCTCAAAAACATTTTGTTAAGTAAAATGAGCCAGTCACACACACACAAAAATATATATTGTATGAGTCCTTTCACATCAAGTGACCAGAAAAGGACAATCTCTATAGAGAAAAAGTAGATTAGTCATTGCAAAGGTCTGGGAGGAATGAAGGGATAGAAGAGTGATAACTAAAAGGTATGGGATTTCTTTTTGAAATGAAAATGTTTACAACTGACTATGGTAATAATTGCACATGTTTGTGAATATACTAAAAACTGTGAATTGTATGTACACTTTAAATGGATGAATTGCATCTTGAATTGAATGTGTATTATTATATCTCAATAAAGCTGGTAAAATATATTTTAAAACATTTAAAAAAATCAACCCTTAAAAGCTGAAAAGTGAAACAAATAAACCTTGCTGTATATCAAGTTGGTGTCATAACTACAAAGAGAAAACCATTGTTCTAAACAACCTTAAAACATGATTTTTGACTATATATCATCATTGGATAGTAGTCTTATTGTCATAATATTACTAATAATATTTTAAAAACAAGTAGCAATATCAATATTGTTAGGAATCAAGCATTTCAACATTAAAAAAATAAAACCATAAAAGTTCTTATATTAAGAAATACTATAATCTTAAATTTAAATTGCAAATATGAGTTTCAGCTCATGATTATTTTCTCCTTTTAAATAACTTGTCTACTGAAAGACCCTAGAAGCAATGAAAGCTCAGTAAGTGATGACAGTCCCAGGACGTAATGTGGTCTTTAAATACTACTTCCCACTAAAAGAAACCATGCTCCTTAGAGAAATGAGTAACTCAAGGTCTGGGGCATGAAATGTATAAGATGAACTTGGGACATTCTACTATACTGAAAAACAAAGACGTTATCAAAGGCTACTGGGGTTGAGTCTAAGGAGCCCAGAGCAACTTGAAGGAGTTTTCATTCACCAAAGACAGGACAATTTGGGAAAAACAAAAACAAAAGTGTGCAATGGATTCGTCTTTAAAACTCTGAGTTCAGAAAAGATACTAAAAAAAAAAATCATGGGTCACCCTTGGAAGTTGCTAGGACACAAAACTAATTATTTTAGAAATAATAACAAGGAAGAATCAACCATTTATCCTGTTCCTTTCTGTACAAATTGCATCATAAGTTATCCAAATAGTTTATGAGGGAAAATTATTCTTCATAGACAAACTGCAGCTAATAAATGCACAAGAAATGACAGAAAAATAATCACCATTTTCAGCCTCTAATGAAACGAAGGATCATCAATGCCAGAACCATTAGGAAGAATGTTGTTAAAGAACTTTATAATGGCTCAAACAGGCTAACACCACCTGAGCCCTCTACATCAATCTTAACACGAAAAGAGTGAAAACCAGACATATTATGTGCCTCCTGACGTGATGTAGTACACAGCACCACCTGTGTAGCACTATTAACAAAAATCTTAACCTAAATCTAATTAATCTCTAGATCTACCAGCTAGGGTACAGGAGTTCAGGAAATGGAGGAACATGTGCAAAAACATAATTAAGCCATATCAAGAATGCAGAAAATGTTACAGGAAAATGACTCACTTCACTAAACTAGTAAATAGTGCTTGTGTGCGAACCTGAACACCTGAGAGGGGATGGAGACGATAGTTATGAATTAAGAGAATCGCTTCAACAATAATGACATACATAGGAGGGAAGAGGTATATCACGCAAATGTTGGTCAAAAGAAAGCAAGAAGGGCTATGGTAATATTAGATAAAGTTGACTTCAAATCAAAGAAAATGACCAGGAACAAAAAGGGACATTACATAATGTCAAAGGGTGAATCTACCAAAAAGACACAACAATCATAATTATAAATGCACCAGACAATTTTTAAAATATATGACTTGAACCAAGCTTCAAAATATGTGATGCAAAAAATTAAAACAACTATACAAATCCACAATGGTAGTTGGAGACTTCAACATTCCTTTCTCAACAATTAACGTAAGTATTAAGCAGAAAATTAACAAGATATAGAGGAACTTAACCAACATGACTTAATCAATATTTATGGAACAGTCTGCCCAACAGCAGCAGAAATGTACATGCTTTTCATGTATCCAAACAACATATACAAAGATAGATAATTTTCCAGGCCACGAAATAAAATTCAACAAAGTTAAAAGAACTGGAATCATACAGAGGGTGCTGGTTAACCATTGTGAAATCAAATTAGAAACACACAACAGAAAGATAACACAAAATCTCCAAATACTTAGAAACTAAACAACACATTTCTAAATAAACATAAATCAAAGAAGGAAAACCAAAAGTATGTTGAATTGAATGAAAATGAAAACATCGGGAGAAAATTTCAAGGGTGTGCCTTGCTGGGAATTTGCTTACTCTCTTAAAATATTTTAAGGGCTATCAAGGGGAAGGATTAAAATGTGACATAGAAGAGGTAGGATTAAGAATTTTACTGGGTAGAAATTACAAAGATATATGTTTCACTTTAACATAGAGAAAATAATTCTACTAGAGTCAATGCTATGTGTAAATGTTGCTGGTTGCCTTCTGAAAAGTTAAGCTCCCTATAAAAGAAAGTGCTGAGGCAAGGGCTGGGTTTTAGCTCAAAGGTTATGTAGAAGATTTTGCATTAGGAAAAAAATTTGATAACATTTCTTACAAGATACTTATCAACCAGATATTCAAGAACTCTGTAGGGGTAGACATACAGGAAAGGAGAGGAAAGACTGTTTTTACATATCTTTGTTGTTGTTTAGTTGCTAAGTCACATCTGACTCTTTTGTGACCCCATGGAATGTAGCCCACCAGGCTCCTCTGTCCACAAGATTTCCCAGGCAAGAATACTGGAGTGGTTTGCCATTTTCCCTCTCCAGGGGTTTTTCCAGACTCAGGGATAAAGTCCTGCATTGCTGGCAGATTCTTTACCACTGAGCCACTAAGGAAGCCCTTTACTTATCTTCAGCTCAGTTCAGTCGCTCAGTCGTGTCTGGCTCTTTGTGACCCCATGAATCGCAGCACGCCAGGCCTCCCTGTCCATCACCAACTCCTGGAGTTCACCCAAACTCATGTGCGAGTCAGTGATGCCATCCAGCCATCTCATCCTCTGTCGTCCCCTTCTCCTCCTGCCCCCAATCCCTCCCAGCATCAGAGTCTTTTCCAATGAGTCAATTCTTCGCATGAGGTGGCCAAAGTACTGGAGTTTCAGCCTCAGCATCAGTCCTTCCAGTGAACACCCAGGACTGTTCTCCTTTAGGACTGGTTGGATCTCCTTGCAGTCCAAGGGACTCGCAAGAGTCTTCTCCAGCACCACAGTTCAAAAGCATCAATTCTTCGGCACTCAGCTTTCTTCACAGTCCAACTCTCGCATCCATACATGACCTGGAAAAACCAAAGCCTTGACTAGACAGACCTTTGTTGGTAAAGTAATATCTCTGCTTTTTAATATGCTATCTAGGTTGGTCATAACTTTCCTTCCAAGGAGTAAGCGCCTTTTAATTTCATTAAATTAAAATGATGGCTGCAATCACCATCTGCAGTGATTTTGGAGCCCAAAGAAATAAAGTCTGACACTGTTTCCACTGTTTCCCCATCTATTTCCCATGAAGTGATGGAACTAGATGCCATGATCTTTGTTTTCTGAATGTTGAGCTTTAAGCCAACTTTTTCACTCTCCTCTTTCACTTTCATCTAGAGGCTTTTTAGATTAGAAAATAGTAGAAGTCAATTATGTCATCTAAGCACCTAAGTCCAGAAAAAGAAAAAGATGACCAAATAAAACAAAAGCAAACAGGAGCAAATAATAAAGATAAGAACAGAAATCAGTAAAATTAAAAACAGAAAAGCAATAGAGAGAATTAATCAAAGATCTGATTCTCTGGAGAAACCAATAATACTGACAAACCTCCAGCCAAGAAAGAAGACACAAATTACCAATATTAGGAATTTAATAAAGAAGGACAAACCATATAGATATCAGAAGAATAATAAGGAAACACTATAAACAACTGTACACTCATAAATATGACAGCTTAAATGTATTGCTTCAATTTCTCAAAGAACATACTACCACAACTTAATATGAACAGATAATCTGAATAACTCAAAGTATTATGGAAAACAAATTCATAATTTTATAATTCAAAAAAAAAAAAGAAATCTCTTTTAGCATAGATGGTTTCACTGGAGAATTATAGGAAACATTTAAAGAAGAATTAACACCAATACTACCAATCTTTTTCAGAAAATGGAAAAGAAGGGAACATTTTACAATTCGTTTTGAGGCCTAAGACAAAACCAGACAAAGAAAGTAATACCCAAAAAATACCTAAAAACCAGTATCTGTCATGAATATAACTGAAAAAAAAGTTTAACAAAATATTATCAGAAAATGGAAAAGAAGGGAACATTTTACAATTCATTTTGAGGCCTAAGACAAAACCAGACAAAGAAAGTAATACCCAAAAAATACCTAAAAACCAGTATCTGTCATGAATATAACTGAAAAAAATGTTTAACAAAATATTATCAAAATCTTAACAAGTTATTTAGCAATATGAAAAATAATTATATGCCATGACCAAATAGTTTAATTTCAGGAATATAAGTCTAGTTCAACACTCAAATTTCAATGTAATCCATCACATTAGCAGGCTAAAGAAGAAATATCATATGATCATATCAATTTATGTAGTAAAAGCATCTGACAAAATTCAACAACATTCATGATAAAAAAAAAAAAACTCCCAGAAAACTAGGAATATAGAGGAACATAATAAAGAAAATATACAAAAAACTTTACAGCTGACATCCCTGTTGCTGATTAATCACTAAGTCATATCCAACTCCTTTGCAACACCATGGACTGTAGCATGCCAGGCTCTTCTGTCCATGGGCTTTCCCAGGCAAGAATACTGGAGTGGGTAGCCATTCCCTTCTCTGGGATCAAACCCCCAACTCCTGCAGTGGCAGGAAGATTCTTTACCACTGAGCCACCTGGGAAGCCCAGTTGACATCATCCTGAATGGTAAAAGACTGCATGCTTTCCCCATAAAGACTGAGAACAAGGCAAGGAGATCCACTCTAACCATGGCTATCAGACATAGTATTGGAAGTTCTAGTCAGTACTAGAAGAAGGGAAAAAAAGAAATAAAAAACATATAGACCAGAAAACAAGAGAAAAAAACTCTCCTTAGATGCAGATGGCATAACTGTCTACATAGATATTCCCAAAGAATATACAACAAACCTCCTAAAACTAACAAGTGAGTAAAAACATACAAACATCATTCATATTTCTATATACTAACAATAAAGATGTGGAAACCAAAATACGATACCATTTGTAACTGTGATTCCTTCAAAAACTAAGTGTAAGCTGAACAAAACATATACAAGACTTGTATATTAAAAATGACAAAGAGCCAATTTAAAAAATCAGAGAGTATCTAAGTAAAAGGAGATCTACGTTCATGGACTGGAAGACTCAACATGGACATACTTGGTGGAAAAGTGACATTATTCTACCTAACACACAATCCAATTAGAAAATGGACAAAGGACCAATACAATATTGTAAAGTGATTAACCACCAATTAAAATAAATAAATTTTAAAAGAAAATGGACAAAGGACATGGAGACATTTCATTGAAGATGTATCAAGCGCAAAAAGCATATGTAAAGCTGTTCAACATCACCAGATATCAGGAAAACGTCAATTAATACCATGATTAAATAATACCACATACCTACCAATCACCTGTGTATCACTACAACAACCTCAATGTGGGTGCTATTAGTCTCCCATATCCCAGATAAGGAAACAGAGGCACAGAGGAGGTAAGTAACCTGCCCCAGTTCCCACACTAGGAAAGGGGAGAGCTGCAAGGAGAAGAGTCATTCTGGTTCCAGAGTCCACACTCTCAAAGGTGGACTATTCTGCCTCTACCCTGAGATTCTATCCCCTAATATCTCACAAATTCACCTATGCCTTTTCATCCCTGCTGCCTTCCTTTGTTAATGTTACTTTCATGGCTTGTCTGGGTGACTACAACAGCTTAACTGACCTCCCTGCCTCCAGAATTGGGTCTCTACTCCCACTCCACCCCCACAGCCTAGTCACTCTATACACTGCAGCTACAGTGACTATTCTAAAGGGAAAACCTGGTAATGCCATTTCCCTGCCTAAAATCCTTTAGTCCAGAATACTCCATAAGGTTCTCAGCATGACATCCATTCCAGGAACCTGCCCTTCTTGCACTTTATGCTCAACTCACAATTCACAAAGTCTCAGGGGCTCACACACCTCCAGGCTTATACATAACACCTGGAATCCCTTTCTTCTCCCTTACACCCCTCCTCTCTCCAGTTACATCAAACTTGTCTTTCTGGAATTAAGATTTGACCTCTTTCAGAAAGGCTTCCCTGACTATCCAGGGCAGCCACTTGTTTACTGACCTCACAGGTTCTCATGCTCACCCTATCATAGCCATCTATTCATCTCCTTTTCTGCCCTGAGACTGTTAAGTTTCTTGAGTACAAGGATTTTCTGTTTCTTATCACTGCATTCCCAGAATCCAGCACAGTGCCTCATACACACGCTTTTTTAATAGATGTGTTTAATCAATGAAATGGCTTTCACAATCCCCAAATGTGCCAGGCTATTTCATACCTCTATACCTTTATATCCAACCAGTCCATTCTGAAGGAGATCAACCCTGGGATTTCTTTGGAAGGAATGATGCTAAAGCTGAAACTCCAGTACTTTGGCCACCTCATGAGAAGAGTTGACTCATTGGAAAAGACTCTGATGCTGGGAGGGATTGGGGGCAGGAGGAGAAGGGGACGACCGAGGATGAGATGGCTGGATGGCATGACGGACTCGATGGACGTGTGTCTGAGTGAACTCCGGGAGATGGTGATGAACAGGGAGGCCTGGCGTGCTGCGATTCATGGGGTCGCAAAGAGTCGGACACGAATGAGCGACTGAACTGAACTGAACTCTTTATATAGACTCATCCTTTCTTTTCACATTCCTATCCTTGTCTGCCTTGTGAACTCCTATTCATCCTATAAAACTTACCTCAAGGGTCCCCAGAAGTAAGGCTTTCCCTAACACATTCAAAGAATGCCAATCGCTTTGTCCTTTGCACATGACTCTTACTGAATGTAATACATTGTACTACAACTATCTGCTTACAAGCCTCAAGAATATAAGCTCCTTCATTGTACAGACCATGTGTGACTGCCACAAAGAGACTCAGTTAATATTTGTTGAATTGAATTTAATATTAAATCATACTCATTAAAAGAGAATTTTTACTAGGCCAAAACATTTCACAGAGGAACAATTTCCCTCTTTTTCCTTAAATTGAACATCAACTTCCAGCTCCTTCCAGGGTTTCTACCTAACAGTCTAGTTGCATAAATGCTCAGTACGCATGACACAGTATCTTCTTTGAGAGAAAACAGAGAAAAATGCATTCTCATCCAGCTTTGGAAATAGAACCTGGCTTGGAGTCTCTGAGGAGGATGCAAAGATGGTAGCAAGGGTTGCAGTCATCTGAAGGCTTGACTAGGGCTGGAAAATCCACTTTCAAGATGGCTCACTCAACACAGCTAGCACGTTGCTCCTGGCTGTTGGTTTCAGTCCCTTCCCTCATGGGCCTCTCAACAGGGACGCTTAAGTGTCCTCATGGCATGATGACTGACTACTTCCACAGCGAGTAGTCCCAGAGACAATGGGAGAAGCTCCGCTGTGTCCTCTGTGGCCCAGAAGTCACACACTCTCATTTAGGCAAGATCTATTAGGCACACAGATCAGCCCTATTCCATATGAGAGAGGCCACACAGGGACATAATTACCAGGAAGTATGGGTCATTGGGAGCCATCTTGGAAGCCATCTTCCACATCTATCTCACATGTTTATTCAGTTCGGTTCAGTTGCTCAGTCGTGTCTGACTCTTTGCAACCCCATGAATTGCAGCACGCCAGGCCTCCCTGTCCATCACCAACTCCCGAAGAGGATTAAATGACATAATAACTGTATGTCACTTTGTACAGTACTTGGCATATAATTGTTCTTAGTGTTACTAGCAGAAAGTTTGGTTTAAAAAAAACTAGAAAAGATGGAAATTCCATTTAATTAAACATTGCTTGCTAAAAATAAGTAAGAGCATCATATGAAACTGCTCACATGTCTTCAAGTTCTGCTACTGCTAAAGTGAGGACAGGGGCCATTACATACTCTGGGGTTGATAAACATTTCTTTACCCCAAAGTACCATTTTAGCAGGAAAATATCGAAGAAAAAAATGCAGAAAATGCTTAAGTAAATGCAATATGACTTGTTACCAGTGAGGGTTCTCTAGGCGCTTGGAGTAAAAGGATTAATTTTCATATTTTAATTCTACTGCTTCTTCTAGTTTTCTTATGTTTCCAAAGCTGCTATGCTTCTTGGTTTCTTATGTGTCAGATCTCTCTTAAATTGGATTTCTTCAATTTCTTAGGTTTCACATTGGGCTTTGCTTTTTTCCCCTGAAATACGTCCTGAAAACAATCTGTCTCTGCAGGATGTGTGGCTTATAGCCTAGGCAGATAAAAGAGAGACAAATTTCAGAAAGAATCCTCTTATTTGACCAGGCTGAAGAAAAGAAAAATAGAGATGTGCTTTGTATTTCGTTCTGGTCACCAATTCCAACATGCATGTGTGTCTGTGTGTGTGGTGTGGCAGGGGCAGGAGGGGTGTTCCCCACAACAGCAAGTAATTTATCTACATAGAGATGGCATCAAATCCCACAGGTTAAGTGTTAGTCCTATAGACTGCTCCCACACTTCAGACGCTGGTCGCAAGCCCAGCGTGTGTGTTCTGACCCACTGACTGTAGATCAGAAGTTTCCATGACCCCAGCCGCAGGGTCAATTAGTTTGCTACAGTGGCCCTTAGAACTCAGAGAAACATTTTACCTTCTAGATGACTGGTTTATTATAAAAGGATAGTCCCTGGGTTGCTATTGCCCTTGGACGTGGCCTGATAACTTCACTATTCGTTAACCTTCTAGTGAATTGAAGCAGGCCTTTGTTTATAATCTGTCCACTTTTTCCAGTCACCCTCAGCAGGTGGGTGGGCCTGTATTACCTAGTCTACCATTCTTAGAAGCAGAAATCCTCATTCACTAAGTGTAGATGGTATAAGGGGAGAAATCCTAACCCACACCTAAAGAATTTTCCAATACTCCAACTTTTTTGAAACTTTGAAGATAAAATATAAAATAAGCATAATACAAATAGCACCCAGGACAAGTAGACATCTACTTACAGGCTTGATGTCTGAAATTACCGGGATATCCCATTCATGCCACTTATCCAAGATATACAGAGCTGATATCTTGACATCTTGATTGTCTCATTTCAGGTAAAAGTTGAGATACAATTACCGTTAGCTAACACTGAATAGCTACTTGCAGAATTTAAGTGCCCAAAGTTCAGTTCAGTTCAGTCGCTCAGTCGTGTCCGACTCTTTGCGACCCCATGAATTGCAGCACGCCAGGGCTCCCTGTTCATCACCATCTCTCGGAGATCACTCAGACTCACATCCATCGAGTCAGTGATGCCATCCAGCCATCTCATCCTCGGTCGTCCCCTTCTCCTCCTGCCCCCAATCCCTCCCAGCATCAGAGTCTTTTCCAATGAGTCAACTCTTCGCATGAGGTGGCCAAAGTACTGGAGTTTC